>CM032230.1:137367500-137780000 GCA_019009955.1 Riptortus pedestris
TTTCAGCCATTAACGAACATGATCTTTCATTTTACATAAAACGACTAAATATCGAGTTTGGTAAAGATCAAACAAAAATTGCGACCGCTAGAGCGGTAACAGACAAATATATATATATATATATATATATATATATATATATATATATATATATATATATATATATTTATACAGTATTGAACGGACCTCATTTTCGTCATCTACTAGGTAGGATTGATAAACATTTGAAGAAAAATGTCGAAAATTCCGTTATGAGTACAACCTCAATAGCTGATTTCCCTTAAGGGAAATCTGCTAAAACCTTACCACCTAAGAGATCCTTTACAACTCCGTCTTCAAATTAGACCTAGGTATAGCAAAAGGGGCCTCTCTGCTTTACACTTGTCAGGGTTCATAGCCCGCATATCATTGCAACACAGTATGCAGACGAGCTGGGTCTCAGATAAAAAAAAAGTTGGTTAACTTCTAGTGTCCTCATAGATTAAAGACAGATTTGGATTATTCCTGGAACTGCGATTCCTTAATCTCTCTGCATATAATTTGGGTTGTCTATACTCAAGCTCTGGCTAATCTGGGTCTCTTTAGGGTTTAATCTTATGTGATTGGTAGTCTTACGTTCAGAAAGAAGTAAGCTCAATGTGTTTAATGCTAAGCAGAACACAAAGCTATGAACCAAGTTCTGCGAATCCTTATTCTCTTTGCATATAAGTTTAGATCGTTCATTCTCAAGCTGTGGCTTATTAGGGTCTCGTCAGTGTTTGATCATCATTCATAACTAGTCTTAATTTCACAAAAAAAGTAGGCTCAATGTTAAGCAGAACTTCATAGCCATGAACCATTAAGAGCTTGAAATTCCACTGTTAATTCTAAGGTTTTACCTAGTAGATCCCTAATTGTCTTTACCAAAAAAGATAAACGTTTTACAAGAATGGATTTCTTTTATGTTAGAAATTTTTTAGTAATTCCATTAAAGCCAAAATTATGAGCAGAATCATAATCCTTTTTATAATATAGCCTTGGCATCGAGAGATGACACAGTTTCTTGGAAACATGGGTTGGAATAAGATCGGTAAAAAAGGTTACATTACTGGCTTTTCCTTATTCGGGGAGTGAAATATTGAATCCTCAAGTCAATTTATTTAATATGACATTATTTATGCAAGTTAGTACTTTTCATGCAGTATGTCATTGTTGACTAACAGTTCTGAATCTATGCCCAGTTCCAATTTGTTTAGATCTACAAATTATTAGAATAATTATTTTTGACTATAATTCTATTTCGAACAATAATCAATAATTTTATCATTTTCGTAAATCACATTTAACATTTAACAGAGAGGTTTTGTTATTAATCTATTTCAGATGGATAAACTAGCAATAGAACTGTACTGCATCCCTTGGTACCTGTTGGATTCTGAAGGAAGGGGAATCGTTCGGTTGATGATAAATATTGCAAATAGACCGACGACTTTGAGGGCTTACCGAGCACCAGCGTTCAGTGTCAACAGAGAAGCATTTTTAGCTGTTAGTATCAGAACACACACACACTTTTAGTTTACAAATCACGATTTTATTTAATTCAAAAATGTATATCTTTCTTTTTTTCAAATCTATTAATTTTAATTTTCTTTTTCATTTCCAGTTCATTGTAAACTTGGTATCAGCGTACATGGGCTTCAATAAAATCAGGAATATTGAATAACCGTTGACCTGAAAATAAAACATGAAAGATTTCCATTGAGTTCTTCTAAATCACATAGTATGAAGACAACTTGCATATGAATATGAAGACAAGCATTGTATACAGCTATTAACATTTAAAGTGAATGTATATTTTTCAAATTGTTGTTTGTTACAATAATAATGTATATTTAAACTAAAAGTGCTTTTCATTTTATCGTTAACCAATTTCCTTCTTCATGAATTTTCACTGTTTCACCACAAAAAAAAAAAAATAACCTATCGATGTCATTCCTCGTCATTCTTTTAAAGATAATTTCAATTGATAATCTATGGAGTCATTCATGTATTATTATTTAAATTTTGCCAGATTTTCTGAGGGAGAAGCTTAACTTCAACTTTATTAGTGGATTTGCATAAAGGAAAACCAGCTATTGTGGTTCTACTCATTGCTAAAATCGATATTTAAACGTTTTGTATGACATTAATGATCAAGTTCGTTAATGGATGATTCGTCCAGTAAATTGGGGGGGGGGGTTAAAGGGAAATTTAAAAAATTTAAAATATCTCCGTTCGTAAGTCGGGTCATAAAATTATACAAAAATAATCTTATTGCAAATTAAATTACCTATAAATGTTTTTAATACATATCTTCTCTATCATGAATTTTCATGGAGATATTTGGATTTCTTATATTTCATCCTTAAATGAATCCTCTCCTACTCATTTCCACTTTATTTCATGGTTGAATACCAAATATGGTATTCATTGAATTTTTAATTTGTGAGATATAAATACGTTATGTTGTGACATTATCAATTAAGATTTGTCGTTCTTTAAAGAAAAATGTTATATAAATCTCTATAGTATACCAGAATTCTTAAATTCTCTGGAGACCGACATATGGAATATTCAAGGACCTCTGAAGGTGGCACGCCACTCACTTTGTTCATGACAAACCAGTAAAATAAGAACCAGAATTTAGCATGAATTTAATATGAGAATCTCTGAGTAAATCATAAACAACTTTCAAATTAGCTTAAACCCTCAGTCGGGCGTGTAATATCTCAGATTAGAGAGATACACATTTTCTAGAGAAATATATCCCACTCCTCCTAGTAGAGTGGTGGTGTAGTGCTCCCCCTCAAGATCAGTTGTGTCACTGTGTTTGATGGAGTCGTGTGCTTCATCTGTCATTCAGTTTAATCTCCTTGATACCACGCGCATCATCAAGTAAGTTTTTCTCAAATCTGCATTTCACAAATATATACACCAATTAGCTTTCTCATTATTAAATAGTATCATATAAACCTATTATCCTATTATTTTGCTCATGCATGAGCTTTCAGAAGAACTTATAAAAGAAAACAAAGTAGGACGCAGTGACAACAGTACACGTTTACCAACCGAGCTAAAGACGAAACGTAAAGAGTACAGAGACTCAATGGATCATACATGGAACTCAAGTACAGAACAGCATAAAGAAAGTCCCTCAGCTACTAAGAATAAAAGAAAATGATATGGATCATGCAAAACTGAAAAGAAAAGTATTTTAACTAATTGCTCTTGTGAGATTTGAAAAAAAAAAAATTGTTATCAACAACGTTCAATGCTTTGTCCTAATTGTAATGTAGCTCTGGAAAAAAAAAATAATTAAACTGCTATTTTTAAAAGCATTTCTACATTAAAAATTAGATGATTTTTAATAATTCTTAACTCAAAGTGATTTTGTGCCGCTTATTTTTGCTTATTTTGGAATGAAGTTATATTAAGAAAAATTGTTTTTATTTTCACAAACTGAAATGAATTATGTATAATTAAAATATTTGCATTTAAACAATTTCTTTTGACATTTGATTTTTTTTATTTTTATTTTAAACTTAATCGTCCTCTGTTTTAATAATAAAGAATCTATAATGAACATGATTATTTAATCTACTAAGCTTTTTTTGTATTATAATACTAGTTAGTTTTGAAAGTTATTTACTTCTTTCAAACAAATACTTCTTCTGTTATGGTTTCTAATCACACACTGAACAATTTAGTACAAAATGCTGTATTTTCGTAAAACGGTTAAGGACGATGTCTGAGATACACGCGCCCGGAGAAGGAAAATTATTGACGCACTTGACCGAGGATAAAAACTATATTTTCTTAAAACCAGCAAATGAACGAAAAACATCACAAAAGATAGAACTCGTGCATAGAAGCACTTATAAACGAAATTAAACCCCAAAAAAAAGTCCAACAAGCAGGTGCTGCGAAATACTAAGTAGGTAGATTGTTATCTCAATGAAGAATGAATGATCTTGTCTCTCCATTTATTCCATATATATCTCCTTAGAAGGAAGCCTGTTTAAACAAGAATTCTCGGGTAAGCCGTGAGTTAAAATCTCAAATGGGAAGCCTGCAGTGGCGAGGCCGATTTCCTCCTGGGTAATAAGAATTTAGTTAGAGACCAGCTCATTAAATAAAATACTTAGTCCCACCCTGGCTAGAAAAGGGTGGTAATCTGTAGATAAAATGTTGCAATTAGCCATAAAAAGAAAGAGTGCCAGAGAAAACATGTTTCAAACAATAGTTGTAGAAACTAAAAATTTCAACTTTGGTTATACAAATGTTCCAATTTCAACCACTTCCTAATATAATCATTAGTTTTACAAGAAACGGTTAAATATCAGGTGCGGTATTGAACAAGGTAGTTTAGAAACTAATATCTTAAATGAAAACGTCACACTGAAATTATTGGCTTGTATCTCTCACAGTAAAAGTTGGAAAGGGACAATTTGTGATATTTGAGCTTTTGAATAAAAATGGTGAAATTAGCATTAGGGGAGGGGAGGATTTGAAGTGAAATATTTGAAAATTCGAAATATCTCTATTACTCTGAGTTGGATCGAAAAATGATATACAATCAATGATGTCAGAATTTAAATTTCCTTCTATCTATTGTTTTTTTTTCTTCGAGTATTAAAGTAACCTATACATTTTTGTTTTCAATTTTCGTAAACCTCCACTTCTACACTTCTGATTTTCGCTTCAAGGACCTCAGTCACTAAACATTTAAAGTCCAACTTACATCTTGGTTGCATTAAATTTGTACCCACATGATTCTTATTAATAAAGAAAAAGAGAATATATGCTGTGATGACATTATTTACCCTGGATCGAGACCGTGGGGTAAAAAATACCCCACACTTAGCTGTATCGAGTGGTTCTTAACTTCTGCGAATCACAGAGCCCCTGTCCACCTTCCTAAATACACATAGCGGCCTTTCCTAGCATAACCTAATAAAATCAAAGCCTGTTGTCTGCTAATAGTTGCAGGAGAAGGTCATTAATTGTGTCTGGGGTATTTTTTACCCCACTGTGTAGTTAACGGCTAACCTTTTCACTCGTCTACAGTTTCATCCCGAGTTAGTTAACTTATATTTTACAGTGTTTCCTGAGGAAATATGGCCTATACCAAAATATATTCTGATCCTGAAGACATCAGGCGTCTTTTAGAAGCATTAGAGAAAGAAGATCAAGATCTCGTTGAAGATGCCTGCAGTTCAGACGAAAAAGAAGAGGCCATAGATTTCTCACTAGAGCACCTCCTTGTAGTATATTTACCAAGTAAGTCAAATGCTTCAAGTTTATGTAACATAGATATGGATGTTGGATCACATTCTGAACCTCAACAAAAAGTGCCAAAATTGGAGGTTTATGTTGGAAAAAACGGATATACTTGGCATAAAAATGTACCATCTACGAAAGGTAGACAAAAGAAGAAGATCATTGTCTGAGGGTAGTTTTAGACATTTTATAAAAAATATCATCTTTTTAGTGATAATTTGTGTAATTTTCTTTAAGATAATTTTTTCGTTTCGAGGTTTTCAATTTTATTTTATAGATTTTGTGAATTTTAAAAAAATATATTGCACTTTGGTTGCTGTTTAATTTTGTTTTCTTGATGTTCCTATTGTAATACATTATTATTGCAATAAAAAACAAAAAAGTCAAAATGAAATTGATTTTTTTTACGTGTTTCAAAGAATGGGCTAAAATTAACCCCACGGTGTCATTACCGTTCATGTAATTGACAGTGTCAATGCAAGGTTAAAGTGCTATATTACACTGCGAGGGAAATCCGCTTTTTTTTATATTCCTTCCTCTTGTAGATTCCTAAGTCACCATTTTTGAGAGATTATGGTTCTAAGGTATATTATAAGATATAAATATGTCCATGTCAATCAGTTTCGGATAGACATTGAAATCCTAGATTCATTTAACCCTAGTTTTATAATGAAAGTATGGATTCTTGAAGATTTAGTTTGATAATGAAATTTTACATTCTTGTAACCCTAGTTTGATATTGAAATTATAGATTTGTGTAACCTTAGTTTGATAATGAAATTTATATTCTTGTAATCCTAGTTTGATAATGAAATTATACATTCTTGTAACCTTAGTTTGATAATGAAAATACATTCTTGTAATCTGATTTTGATAATGAAATTTTAGATTCTTGTAATCCTAGTTTGATAATGAAATTATACATTCCTGTAACCTTAGTTTGATAATGAAAATACATTCCTTAAATCTGATTTTGATTATGAAATTATTAAATTTTGTAACTACAGTGTGGTAATGTAGTTACAGATCCTTATACCTTTATTTTCATAAAGAGGTAGTAGATTATTTTACCGTTATTACGATAAAGAGGTTAAAGATTCTTGTGATTCTAGTTTGTGTAGAAATTATTCATTACTGTAATCTTAGTTAGTAATGTATTGTTACGTTTTATTACAAAACCAGTAATAAAACGTTGTTAATGAGAGTTCTTTTGGATTGCAAAATTAAACACACACAAGTTTCACAGTTTATCACTGCACAATTTATTTCACAATGCACAATAGTCTTGATTATTACTACTCACAGTATTACACTGATAGTGTCACTGTTCTTCAGATTTCACAGTCCAATAATTCACTCACGGTCACTGAAATTCACAAAAGACGGCACTGCACTGTCCTTTACTTCGCGGCACTGCACTGTCTTAAACACGGCACTAAACTGCTACTTACAGTCACGGCACAACACTGTTCTTCTTATAAAAACACTTTACTGCGCTGCACTAAGTCGCACTGTAGCACTGATGTGACCATCAAGACGTCTGACCGTAAACTGACCCTGAGGTACTGGCGGGGTCTCTTATAAATGCCTGTAGAAGAGTCTAGCCAAGGAAAGGTCCAGAAGTTCCTGAAAGTCCCTAATTAGATTCTACCGGCTCCACTAGGTTGAGCTGTACAGGCTTAAATAGAGGAGCAGGGTGAGACCGAGGCTTTTCCAAGAAGGACTAGAAGGGACTAGTAAGGACGCGACCAATTAGCGGCACTTCTTGAACTCCTCCGCACTCCCCAATCACGCGGTTCCTTCTCTGGTCTATTTAATTTTCGCAACAGTATTTATTTATTCTCTCCATCCTAGCTCCATTTTATAATTATGTCTACTTGTAACCCTAGTTTGATTATGAAATTATAGATTCTTCCCACCGTAGTTTGATAATGAAATTATGTTTTATTGAAACCCTGGCTTGATATTGAAATATAGATTCTTGTAACCCTAGCGGATAGTTTGATATTACTCTTAGTCGTTAGATTGAAGAATCCGAGAACATCAAGTGGTTAGCATCACCGTCAGCGTGGATTATTTCTGTGAAATGGTCGTGTCAGCTTTTGAAACTTATGAAGCATATGTATCAAACTGTAGATAACAGAGAAGATTTTCGTCTTTTCTCGATGCAACATATTTGCGATTATTGCAGCCGATTTCAGCGAAGTAACAAGAGAATCATCTTCCTCACTTCTCAGGAGAGTTTCATCATATGCCAGAGCAAGGGATCGGTGTATCTTGACGAATAGCCAATCAGAATGCAGCGAGCCTGCTACGTCACTCAGATCCTAAACCCGGGCCCGACCAGCTTAAATACGATCAATATACGCTGTTTTCTGACTAATTTGGTGAATACAAAATTTATAAAATGGTATAGGTCAATAAATGGTACAAATTACTTTAGCTGAATATATTTTACTTTAAATAAACCATGTACAAATTAGATTCCATTAAAAATAAATACACAATAGTTCCTTAAAATTGAGATATATTTAAAAATCGTAATTTTTGTACATAATCAACATAATACAAAGAACAATTTTACTATAATAAGATGAAATGTTCAAACCTTATTCAGAAACCTTATTCTTTAAATTAATGCATTCATTACAATGGACTTTATCTGTATTACCTGAAAAATCACTTTTCATATTTTTGGGAGAAATCTCATTAATGTGACACAGGGCACGTTTACGTATTTCACGCTTTTACTCATACATTGTCTAGATGTTTCACTTTTTGAGGCAGAAGTAAATGTTTGTTTACTTACGGACGACACTGGTAAATTCAGATGGGGCACAGCTTCTTCTTTTAATTTCAATCTATTAGGAACATAGCCTAACAATTCTGCTTGTAAATTCCTTTCATAATCACTGTCACTTAAATGTTCTGAACAAACCCGTGAAGTGTCAGGATTAAAGTTCAAATCTCCTCGTCTACAAAGGACTACCCACTGTTTCTTAATTTCTGGGTTTTTCGGGAACTGGTGAAAAGATACTGACTTGCCTGATTTCCTAGGGTTGTTGGAACATGTTGCTACGGCACAATCACTCGGCATTTTGAAATACGTTATAACAATAAAAAATCACAAAAATATAGAGATGCTCACTATGTAAACAAAACTCAAAGTGGAAAAAGATGACGTAATGCGCCAAAGTCGAAAAAAGTCACGATCTGCGCAACTGCCGAATGGCACCCCCGTGCATTTTACCATCTAGAACCCCAGTAGTATTGAAGATGACTAGGCGGAATTACTCCTTTGATACCAGTTGACAACCTCCTTTAGGAATTTCTCATTTAGAAAGAGTTTATCCTGTTTAATATTAAAAATGTTAAGATATTGTACGTTACTGCGAGTAAACCATCTATCTTAATTAGTGGAACAACTTTTCAGGATTGGCCATACGAGGCCTGTATTTCAACTGTTCCTGATTCACTCCTGCCTTCCAGATATTCAGGGTAACCTGATGTATTCAGCCTATTAACGTCTCACCACTTCTTTGATGAACGGGTAAATCCCGGTGTTAGGGAGTGTGGTTAGCTTTTGCGGTAATAATAATAGAGTTATTTCTTCACCAAAATGTCGGGGCGGGGAAGCCATTAGTCCCGGGTTTCGGCACCAAAATGTTAGGGCGTGCGGTTAGCTTTTGCGGTAATAATAATACAAAATGTCGGCACCAAAATGTAAAGGCGGGAAGCTTTTTAAAGGCAAGAATAAGAGAGCATTAGACTGAAATATTTACTATTTTTCTGGAAAGAGGAGGGGAAATAATACAAGTCACTCTTTGAGTTCTCCAAAGAATCAAGTATATTTAATTGATTAAGACACATATAATATAATTTATAGATATAGAGGTTGAAAAAGAAACACACCCAACTTAAATTTATAAAATAATTTAGCGGCAAGCCAATAATATATATATATATATATATATATATATAAATATATATATATATATAATGAATGGTCGATCGGTCCTATATTGTGTACTCATTTAATAATTTGCGTAGATAATGCTAGCATTATTAGAAGTAGGTACCTGGGGGAAACATATACTTTCCTTGAAGTGGAGTCTTCTTCCGGTGTTATTTTCTGTGTTACCTATAAGATTCTGTATTTTAGCTGGTCGCGGTGATCCGTACATAATGGTAGGGTTGCGGGAGATGATAAACTATTGCATTGCGGCGGTAGAACCATCCCTGGAGAGGCCAACTGAGCGGTTATCTATGAAGCGGTGTACACACTTTACTGTAGCGGAGAAACGTCCCCGGAGAGGGGCAAAGCCCCACGGGCCGTAGAAACGACCTCTGAGAGCGTAAAAGCCTAACTGAACTGTTCCACTTGAAACCAGTCGTTGCCTTCTTGATCTGCAACGTAGTTTCCGCTGTAGGCCACAGCCTTGGTGATATGCATATGTGTGGCGGGTTTGTGAACTAGGCGATCGCGGGAAATTCAATTTATAAGACGACTGAACACCCGGGTTTTCTTAAAATTTTATTCCTTGGTGTCAAATTGCCAACTGGACGTCCTGACGATCCGAGCCTTCAACGTAATACGACAATGTTAAAAAGGACAGGTGATGAACTAAAAAAATCATTCCACTTCTTTTTTATTGTTTAGGCCTTTTGGGGTGTCAAGGCTCCATCCATCTGCAGAGCTACTCCGATCCCTTTGCCAGTTAGATAGTTAAAATGAATTTTTTTCTTTTTATTTTCTTGGTAAATGATTTGGTATTATATTTAATGATATAAATAAATTCATCCCTAACTACTTAGCAATGCGGAAAGGGTGTTAAGGGTGCTTAAAAGCATGAGCTATTTTCTTTTCAAATATTCATCAATCACCAGGATATGATGCATATGAGGCCCACGTTCTGTAAACTGTATATATGTGTGTTTGTGTATATACATATATATATATATATATATATATATATATCATATGTAATTCTTGCTTGATAATTACAAAACTCGATATTTATAAGTTTTAGAAGGGAATTGTAGAATTCGAAATAACTCTCTTATTAAATGTCGGATTTAAAAATTTTACAGAACCGACTCCTTATTGCAATGTTGTTGTAGAGATTCTCTATATTTGGGATGAACCGATTTGGAGTGGCAGGTGGATATCCATCATCAACGGAAGGATAACAATGTGAAATCACCATCACCCTTAACAATTCTTTTATTAAAAGCAGAGTACTTTCGGGGAGAACCGTCCCATCTTCAGTGCTCTAGAGCTGGACCCTATTGAGCTGACATCTCAGCTAAGACTTCCGAGTTATTTGAATTTTTTTTTTTTTTTTTTCATCCCTTAGTAAACTCCCACTCCTAATCATTCGATATTCAAAAAAAGCTTTAATATGATTATCCATTTTATTCGAAGCTTAAATACGAAATATTCTTTTCATTAAAATTTTGCTGTTTCATATGCATGTAATTGAGTTTATGAATCTTGAATTAAAAATTTACGTTCATATATCAAAAATGTTAATAGGATACTCGATGTTTAACAGTTTATTTAACAATAAAGTTCATAGTCGGTAGTGGCCAAATCAAACTCGGAGTTGAGGGGTTTAGAGTGGGAGATGGATAATTCAAAATATCTACTTTATTATGTACAAATGTTATATAAACAAAATTATTACTTTACAATAACTTTTGTTCTATACATTTCTTCGCACCTTAAATATTTGGGAATTATTCGTACTTTCATGCTTTCAGCCTTCAATAAACCCCCAATCCATCTCATCGAATTAATACTTAGAATTAGAAATTATATTCACAGCAGTGTTGTTGGAAGTGAAGAATATATTGTGTACTTGGAGAGAATAAAAGACGTCCAATTCTTTACAAATTTTATTAAAATATGAAACAAAATTTGAGAATAATTAGACGTGTTTTAGCAGATTTCCCTTAAGGGAATTTAGCTATTGAGGTCATACTCATGACGCGATTTCCAAAAATAAATTCCTCAAATGCCCATCAATCCTACCCAGGGGATGACGAAATGAGGTCCATTCAATACTATATATATAAATATATATATATATATATATATATATATATATATATATATATATATATATATTTGTCTGTTAACACTCTAGCGGTTGCAATTTTTGTTTAATCATCACCAAACTCGGCATTTAATCGTTTTATGTAGAAAGGAAGATCAAGTTCGTTAATGGATGGAATCGGACCAGTGCCCTTCCCACGGGGGGGGGGGGAGGGTTAGAGGAGGGATTTTCGAAAATATAAAATATCTCCGTTACTATACGTCGGATCGAAAATTTGTTATAGAACCAATCGTATTGCAAATTAAATTTACTATACATATTGCTATATACATTTATTCTCTATCTTGAATAGTAACTGAGATATTTGCACTTTAATTAAGTGTAACGGACGACTGAGTTGCCCTCCAAAAGCTAGTTTGGCCGTTTCCGTAACTGATCCGCACACGTATGGAGATTTCTCTATTGTATAACTTCACGTGGGAAATCTGCTTAGTTTACGCAGCCCCTGCGTGACGGTCTTTTTCTCTCTCCAAGTAGAGATTATATATTGAGAAAAGATGCCAACTGCATTATGTGATCGCTTGGGAAATCTGCTTAGTTTACGCAGCCCCTGCGTGACGGACTAGTATACCGTATTATATAGTTCGAATTTATTCTTTTTTCCCCATACAATATATATTTGGGCCCAAAATAATGGGGTATTTCATTTAGAAATAGAGAATGTGTGGTTAGACGAGATCTGTTGTTTCATACTGGCATTTAGAAAATCTTCACGCAGCCCCTGCTCTGTAAACCCAGACACTTTTAAGCATTTATTTAATTTGATTAGCTTTGGAAAGAGGTGACAACGTCCACTGCCTCACTTAATTTTATTAGTAAAGTTAAATGTATTAAAAAAGAAAATGTCTACAAACGTATAATAACATGAAATGAAAT
Organism: Riptortus pedestris; assembly: GCA_019009955.1. Lineage (NCBI taxonomy): Eukaryota > Metazoa > Arthropoda > Insecta > Hemiptera > Alydidae > Riptortus > Riptortus pedestris. Next base: position 137,379,794 of record CM032230.1, read on the forward strand.
AAAATAAAGTAAAACACAAGTAGGATAAGTATATATTAAATTAAAAGTGCGTAATCTGAGATTTTTAGATTAAATATTTGTTCCATAACTGCATGAAATGAAGAAATTTTAAAAAGAAGTTCTAATATAGCACTTGAATAATATAGCACTTTTATAATAAGTGAATAAAACATGATAAGTCTTATTACAAGCTTAAATTCTAAACATTGTTTTAAGGAGATTTTTACCAAAATGAGATACATGCTAATACGTTTTGTCGGGTCAACTGATTGAGGTTAGGGACATTATTTTCTCAGGTCTGAAAACTGTATTTAAGTTTGACATTGGGACCGATTCTTAATTTTGTACTACTATTCAATGGGTGGAATCAGAATTTAATAGAAAGAGGGAATAAATATAACGTATTATTAAAAAAAAACATTCTTCATATTCATTAATAAAATCTTTTAACTTTCGCAAGAATCATAACTTTACATTTCCCTCCCCTCGCCCACCGAGGCAACTCAAAAGTACAGTCGAATTAGTGTTTCAGGCCAATTATGGTTAGTTATCCGGATGGGCTTATTAGATTTCCCTGAGCCCTGAAAGGTTAATTTGGATTCGGCAAGTGATGGAATTGTGATTGGGTTAATTGGGCAGGCTCTCTGGTTATTTAATTAACTAATAGTTCGTGGGAATGAGACATCCTGATTGGAATAGTTCATTTCGTTTCATGAATCATTTACAACAACGATCATTTCAGAACGAGCTCTTCATCAGAATTATAATTTCGAGCAATGGATCCACTTCGCTTAACCGACTCTTACAGGTTATTGATTCCTGATTTACATGTATATTTTTTGATAAATTTACACTGCATAGCTTTCAAATACTTTTTTAGAGATTCGGCATTCACATTTCTCTGGTTTCATTTTTGACTAATACTATTCGTTTGAAATTTAATTTTAAAATAGAATAAAAAGAATTTTGAATAATGGGATTTTTGAACTAAATATTTTTCTAAATTAAAATCGATATTGTTTATTTCAATCATCATTTTTTTAAATATATTCTTCGAATAATTTTGTTTTCTTACCAATATTTTCTCAAGGAATTCGCAGTTAAAATAGATAATAAACAAAAATCGTAAATCCTCTTTGTATAAATTTTAAACGGAAAGAAATAGGCTTTTACAAATATATAAATATATAACTCTATAAATTTGAAAATTACAACATTAAACAGAAGTCTAAAATACCAAAATGGCAAACGACAATCCCTACATCCTTCATTGTTCTAATGATATATAACTGTAATATTTAAACCCCCTCACTACTTTTGGGGCTCAGGTTAGCCATGCGAGTTAAAGCGTTAACCTTTATCTCACATGGTAAGCCTAGAGTGGCGAGTTTGATTCTTGCCTAGGCAAAGGAAATTATTTAGTGACGAAATTCATTAAATAACGTCCTAAAATCCCACCCTGGCTAGAAAAGGGTGGTAACCTGTAGAAAACCCGTCCCAATTAGCCTAAGTTGCAAAAAGTGGACGTTAATAAATAATAATAATATTTAAACATGTGTTACCGGAGTGATTCGAAAGAGCATTTCGCTGCTAAAAGATAAACAACAAAGAATTGTAAAGTCCAGCAGTAGTATTTGCTGTGGACGAAATATTCCTAATATCTTTAAAAAAAAAAACTGTGTTAAATCAAACGTCGAAAGGAGAAAGAATTCTGTGTAGAAAATGCCATGACAATTAACCATTTAACACATTCTGTACACATTTATACACATACTGACTGCAGGAACATTGAATATTTAGACTTCACATAACATGTAAGAACGTCTTGCAGAAAGGAGTCCACATATTGCCTCTATCATTAACCATATTAAAACATTGAATTTTGTTAAAAAAAAATTAAGCTTCTCGCCTTTTAGATTTTATCTTATTAAAAATTTAGTATAAATATGAACAATTGAAAATAATATAAATATTGTAATATGTAGCAATAACATATTCATATTCGCTGGTGCAAATCGCTACTGTAGCCGAGCACCTAAACCCTGAAATTTTGACAAAGAAAACGCCATATTTGCATATTTTTCTCACATTTTTACCAGGAATGTATTAAAAAACTAGGATATGCCTGCTAATATGAATCAATACATTAAAACAAAGTGAAAACAAGCCTGTGAAATCTATGAGGCAATTTTCATAGTTCTCTTGGTTCTGAGTCTTAGAAAATATTAGTTGAAGAACATGTGTGTGACACGAGTACGATGAAACTTTCTTCATAGCTAGGAGTAGCACATGGTACAGTTTTCCGTCATTTGCTTTCCAGGAGATTCAAAAGTCTTGAACGATGGGTGAGAAAATAGCGAAAAACTTCTAAAAAAAAATAATTCAAATTTCATTTTTTTCAATCTGATGAAAAATCCTAATGGTCAAAAAAATTGAGTTAAAACACGAGATACAAGACACTCCGTCCTAAGAAAGAGTGATACGAAAAATGATCTTCGCAGACAGAATTTCTGAGTTATAGTCCATGTTCAGTTACTCACTGAATCTCGAACGATTACTTCTTAGGTTTTCCTGTCAAATTTGAGAAACTACACTTAACCTCTTACCGAATGAGCCAAGTACTGGTGGATGGGAAATAAATTCTTTTGAAACAAGCCAAGGCAAAGTTCCAAACATCCAAAAATATCTCAGAAAAAAAATCATCGAGGAGTTAGGAACGGTGACCTTCTTCATACTGCCTTTAGTCCTGATTTTACACCATCGGATTACCAATTTCTGAGCAATGACAAATTTTCTATTCAGTGGGTGTTTCTAAGCAAAAGGGTGCACAAAAGGGGCGTTCGAAGCCGGGCGTAAGAGATTTTCGGCATCAAAAGATTCACAATTGTACGGAAAGGCATCGGACGTTTGACCCAAAAGTGGGAAGAAATAATATAAAATGACGGGTAAATATTTCTTAGAGTATCCTTCTGATAATCAAATTAAGTTTCAACAAAAATTAAAGTAATAGAGAAATTGAATTTCAATAGTTACTGGGGTGGGCTATTGTATTTCTTCGTAATCATGCTCGAATTTTATTTTAAATGAATGTTGTGTTTCCTAGTTAAGTATTTTTGCGCCTTAGAAAGTGTCCGTAGACATGAAAAATCATTTTATAGTTTTTTAAAAACTGTTATTTGGAAACTGAAGAATACCGTTATTAATCAATTTACTTATTTATTTGAGAAACGAAAATGTTTCTCAAAAGTGGGGACTTTAAACAATTAAGTTATTAGTCATTCACGATATATTCTGCCTTTAGCATCATCAGTACACCATAATCCACATTAAAAAAAATATTAAGATTTAAAAAAGAAGAAAAGAATTAACATATATTTAATAAAGACCAGGCAGGATATAAGATCAGGAATGAAATTATTTTGTTCCTTTCTCTTGTAGTTTCCTCAGCATGGACACTTCTTCTGAGATTTTAAGTAGCACTCGGTATTTAGCTAACAATAAGAATATTTTTAACTCATGAGTTAAAAATCGATTATTTTTTTATTTGTTTTATATAAATATATTTCGTTAGCTCAGGAGAATTTTTCTTGGTTAATGACATGCACTCAAAGAAAAGCCAAATGGCTGTTCCCTTAAGGGAAATCAGCTAATACTCATGACGCGATTTTCGAAGTTTTTCTTCAAATGTCCATCGATCCTACCCAAGAGATGAAGAAAATGAGGTCCGTTCAAGACTAGGGGAAGGGGGGTTTAGAGGGGAGGATTTTCTAAAAATCGAAATATCTCTGTTATAGGTCGGATCGAAAAATTGTATAGAACCAATCTTATTGAAAATTAAATTTACTATACATACTGTTATATACATTCATTCTCTATCTTGAACATTAACCGAGATATTTGCATTTTTCAGTTTTCATCAGGAAACCACCACTTCTACTCATGTTATATAAACAGTAGTTTGCTACATAATAAATCACATTATACGAAGTTTAAATACCAAAAATTGTATTCAAGAGACATTTATTATACGAGATACATGCAAATATGTCCTGATGATCCCCCCCCCGTCTTAAGGTTTTGGACTACTAAAATTTGATTGATTGAGATAACAATTATTCTGACTCATTATTAATTACAGTACTAGGTATAGTAAATAGTTCTCAATAAAGTTAATATGTCATATTCTTATATATTTCAGTAATTGTTTTTCTTTCCGGTGTGAAGCGGGCAGACCCGTTTGTTTACATTTCTAACCTAACGCTTCCTGTCGGCAGGTTATTGAAATTGTATGAAACATTTCTTATTTCTGTTTGTATTTATTCATGGTGGTGTTGTGTTAGCAGTATGTAGATTTATCTATTACTAAACTTCACAAGGGAAATCTGCTTAATTAATAGTTTACGCAGCCCCTGCGTGACGGACTTTTTATTCTAAGCCTAAATACCAAATATTGTTTCCATGGGACCTTTAATTATGCGAGATACATGAACAAATTTGTAGGGCTATGACGTCATCAATTAAGACGTTTTATTTTATTATTTAGACCCTGCATAAGACTGAGCTAATTTTGAATGGCAAATGAATTAGTTTAAAAAAAAAATAACTACGTGAATAAGAAAATAACATTATCTTATTAACAGGTTTTTTCCAGTAAGCTGTGAGGTTTATTTCAAGAGGAGCCAATAAAAAAAATGTCTGTTTCAGGAGCGTTTTCTACATCTCAAAGCTCAGCGGTCTCCCGCTGCCAGACAACTTACATAATTTCAAATGGAGCAAACAATTCTTCTTCTACTATAATAAATTTTTGATTATTTTCCTAATTTGGAAGGTGATTTGTGCAGCCTATTCCGCTATGTATAACTCCACTTTCGAGGTAATTATAATAAAATTATGCACTATTATGACGCCATCAATGAAGAATTTATGTACTAATACGAAAAAGTTTATTTCATCACTACCGTACTCGACATTTAACCAATTCACTCAGCACACAATATTGTAAGTAATAACACTTATTTGGGGGGGGGGAGGTATATAAACATTTAAAATATTTCCCTTATTATGAGTCGAAACGTAAAATGTTACAATGTTACATCCAGTTTTGTTAAACTATTGATGCCATGCAATTTTTGAACTACCCATTTCCTCGTAAATCAACTATTAAATGGGTTATTTGTACTTCCTTGGTTTTGCGTTAGCTCCTCCCCCCCCATCGTCCCCATTCACTCATCGGTTTTTTACATATGAATATAGAATATGTGGTGGGATTTCTATTTATTTATTTAAATGAGTTCCGCAACACCGGCGATTTACTCATAATTAAATCGTGCTCAAAAAAAAAAAAGAAAAAAGAAGAATAGCAAACAAAATAGAAAGAAGGAAACGTAAAGGGAGTGAACAAAGGTGGTTTTTGATAGGTTCACTGGAATACCATTTTTAAATGAGACAAACAATATTGTATGGAAACATCAGGGTGGTGAAAATAATATAAATGAAAATATAAGATCGATTGGGGGGGGAATAAAAATAATAATAATAAAATAAGGAAAAGAGAAAAGCAAAGAAATGAATACATTAAAAAAAAAAAGAAAGAAAAAATAGGGAAAAGAGAAAACCCAAAAAAATGAATAAATAAAAAATGGAGACGGGAAAGGGAAACCAAAAAATAAAAAATAAAATAATATATTAAAATAATAATAAATATAATTAATGTTTATACATCCTGCTAATGTAGGAAATAAGTGAGGAGTAGTGTGTGTGTGTGTGGAAATTGTAGATTATACCCGTAGTATGTTGTATATATTAATGTCTTTTAGGTGTTTAATGATTGAGTCTAGGTGATTACTGTTATCGGTCAAAAGTTCCTGTAAGTCATGTGGAATGTCTAAATTGCCTCTTCGTCGGCAGTTAGTCAATATGTGATGCACAATGTTTAGTTAGTCAATGTTTGGTTACAATGTCTACAAGTCGGTGTGCTCTTGTTTGTCATTAAGTGTCCGTGGGTCAGCATGGAATGGCCAATGCGTAGTCTGGTCAGCACAACTTCCTCTCTTCGTGTGCTCCTGTTACTTGATGGCCATTCCTTAACTGTCTGTTTTATTTGTCTTAGTTTATTGTCGTTTGTGTTATCCCAAGATTGCTGCCACTGCTGTTGTAGGACCTTAATGCATTCGGCTAGTACGTCTTGGTGGTCTCCACAGTTTATGTCAATGCCCGATTTGTTTACAGTACACTTTGCTAATATATCGATGTCTGTACTTTCCATGATGTTTGTATGTCCTGGTAACCATAAAAGACTAATGTGTGTGCTACTAGAGTTTAGTCGGTGAAATTGTTCAAAAATTTTGATAGCCAAAGGATTTGTCGAGTAAATGTTGTTGAGTGTATGTAGTGAGCTTAATGAATCTGTGCACAGTACTATTTCATTTTGGCAGCATTGGACTCTTGACAAGGCTAATAGAATGATGTGGTGTGATGAGATAACCAGCACGTGGGAAATATTCTTAGATTACGCACCTCCTGCGTGGCAAACTTTATCCCCCCCCCCTGTCAATTCAATATAATAATACATTTTCCCATTGCTAGTCCGTCGAAGCAGTAAACAAACAAGACTTTGTGAAAGAGAAAACTGAGTTTAGGATTTTATATGGCTTATTTCTCAAATATTTAAATATCAAGTCGATTAGTTGTAGACGCAGCTAGGATATTTTTGGAGTCGATCGTTTTCAAAAAGCGAATCATTTTATGCAATCGACTTTTACACTTTTCATAATTTTAACCCTCGGGCGGGCGCGCCTAATTGAGTTACGTTAGCGGGCGCGCTGTGGTGTTTGGACCGCATTTTTTTTTCTATTTTTTATTAGAAAATGAGCAATAACTTACTTATTTATGTTGTTTATTCATTTTTGCTTTGGTTTTACAGTAATTCTAATGCATAAAAATTATACGTTATCATATTGCTAAGTACAGGTTTGCTAAAAAAATATTTTTTTTATAAATAGTTTTGGAATATAAAAAACAACCTTGCAATAGGTAGAATAATGATTGAGATATTTTAATAATAAATTGTTTATTATAAATAACCACCAACATAGGATATTCAGGAACGTAGGAATAGTGGTATAGGAACAATAATTTTATGTTTTATAATATTATTTTACAGACTAAAAATAGAGTAAAATTATTAATTATTTTCATTAAGTTTGAACAAAAATTTTGTAATATAAATACAGAGTAATAACATATTAGTAATATAATAAAAAAAATAAGTTCAAGGTTATAACCTACCTTTGATCATTTATAAATGATCAAATACAGAAAAAAATATTCGGTTCGAAATTTGCAAGGAAAAAAAATGCAATTTATCAATTAGGAAATAGAAAAAATGTTTTTTTTTTTTTTATAGTACAGACAAAAATCAAACTTCTTCTTCCTCGTACAAAGCATTTCCCTGACAATTATTGCACGTTACTTGATGAATACTGTGATTTCGGCAAAAAATCCTTTGGCACATATTGCATACAACACTTTTTAGCAGATTTCCTTAAGAGAAATCAGCTTATTGAGGTTGTTACTCATGACGCGATTTTGGAAATTTTTCTTCAAATGTCCATCGATCCTAAACAGAAGATGACGAAAAATGAAGTCCGTTCAAAACTGTATATATATATATATATATATATATATATATATATATATATATATATATATATATATATATATATATATATTTGTCTTTTACCGCTCTAGCGGTCGCAAATTTTGTTTGATCTTTACCAAACTCGATATTTAGTCGTTTTATGTAAAAAGAAAGATCAAGTTTGTTAACGGCTGAAATCGGACCAGAGAGAGGGGGGGTTTAGAGGGGAGGTTTTTTGAAAATTCAAAAAATATCTCTGTTACCATACGCCGGATCAAAAAATGGTATAAAAAGCAATCTTATTGTAAATTAAAATTACTATAAATATTGTTCTATACATTTATTCTCTATCTTGAATATTAACCGAGATATTTGTATTTTTATTAAATGTGGGCCGATAAGGAAAGTATAGATAGGCGGCTCTCGAATGATTTCTCTATTGTATAACTTCACGTGGGAAATCTGCTTAGTTTACGCAGCCCCTGCGTGACGGACTTTTCTATTATTTTGATGTGTCCCACAAAGGTAGCAAATTTTTTTAGCCCTCAGAAGACCGACTCAACTTGTCAGAACATGTTCATATACAAATACCTGGAACCCCCAGCCCGCTGAAGTCATTTCTATACCTAGTGTTTTGACACATGTTCATTTGCCGTGCCGATTGTGGTCTAAATGCCGCAGCGCGCCCACCGGAATATATCGATGTAATCTACGGGTTGGTATGGTACGTCTATGTTATTGTTAGTCTTGAAGTGACAACCGAGGTGGTAAGGCCAAATGTTTTTATAGCTGTAAAACTCATGAACAGGTTTCATAGAATAAGCGAAACATGTAGAAGAAAACTAAATCAGTAGAAGATCGGCTATTTTCCCTCCAACATTACTTCATTTAGAATTTCCACAATTGTTTGATTTTTGAGAAACCTATTTAGTGTATTTCAATTATAGAAATGTGCATGCTAAAACTGTTTCTTTTTCTTAGCAGCAGTGTATTCGTTATAGCACTGTAACTTTGTTATATGTCTTAAATTATGTCCTAATCATTTCTGATTAACTAATAGTTGAGATGTATAAATTATACTATTGCATTAATTAACCTGTTAACAGGACCGTGTGATTGCCGAATGCTCAGCGGTTCTCAAAATGATAAGCTTATTATTGGTAGTTATCTTCACAATTTGGAGTCAAGGACTTGGAGATCTCATCGATCATGTAGACGAAACTTCAAAAATGATTCAAAATAGCGTTTTTGGCGGCAAAAGGATATACGTGTCAACTTATCAAAATGATTCCAGTAAATTCGAAATCCTCTATAAAACGATGTGTTATTCAACTATAGTATGCACATTCTTCTTCTGCCTTTCCATTCCAATTATTGAATATTTGAATGGAGTTTACGGAAGTAGTATGGCTGCACCTACTGACTGCAACTATGAGAATGGATCATACGGATTATACGAGTTTTTCTGGTTCCTACAGGTATGAAAGTTAAAAATATCTTATATATAAAAATGAATGTTTGTCAGTATGTCTATTGGCTAATTTTATGAATCTTGGTATGTATATTACTACTAAATCAGGTTAGGTTTCTGGCTATATCAAAATTCTCTGAGACGAACAGGAGTGGGGGTTATAAGGGAGGCCTGAAATTAAAAATAGGGATATTTAGTCTCCTATTGGTTTTTCGGCAAATACGCACATAACGTTGGTTATTTTGTTATTTAGAGTAACTTTTTTAATATACCATTTTGTCGTATACTCAATTATAAATAAGTTACACGCTAATAACAATAGTGGGATCCAACTATTTTATTTCGCACATAAGACTCAACAGTATTAAACGAAACTCCGTATGTGATTTGGTATTAACACCTCCATGATTAAAGTTACATTAACAATTTGAGATACGAACAGGAGTGGGGTTTATAAGGGAGGTCTGAATTATAAAACCGCGATATTTCGTAACCTATTCATTTTTCGGCATACGTGCATACAGCAGAAGTTGTTTCTTTTGTTATTTAAAGTAACTTTTGCCGTAAAGCGAAGCATGGGGTCAACCATGTTACGGGATGCGAAAGATTAAATCAAAATCAACGAAACTCCGTGTTTTTGACTATAATAATGTGATAATCTATGCTTATGTTATATACAAAAAAAATACATTCACAGGAAACGGGTAATATAAAAATATTGTGTATTTTGTAGAATAAAGTACATAATAAATACTTTTATTATTAACATATCCCCAGCACTTCGGAATCGGGTGTAAATCCTAAGCATTGAGACGTGATAATGTAAAAAGGTTGTACAAAAGTAAAGCTCCCAAAAAAATACCATCATCATTAAAATATTTTTCCTGGTGAAGCCGGGTACCTTAGCTAGTTTATTATAAAATTTTCTTAGTCGGCGAACTCATTAAATATAATCCCTGGATAGAAAAGTGTCTGAACATGTAGGCAACCTGTCCCAATCAGCCATAGTGGCAAAACGTGGACCAAAAGAAATAACAGGTAGTTTTCATACAATTGTTAAGTCGTTTTCATTATGAAAATCGCGTCGTGAGGGGAATCCCCTACTAAATGTTCACATTCATAGATATTGTTAGTTTTACACATCTCTTTGTATAGTGTAGACCCAGGAATATACAGGAAACATTTCATTGACAATCCTCTACAAATTACCATGCCGTCATATTCATCACTGGTTTAGGACCTAATAGAAAAATTACCTTAGTGAAAATGAAGAGAATTACGTTGAAAACATACATGGCCTATAATCATAGACATATCTTTAATACCTCAGCATACAATGGAGGTTAGGGAACCCCTAAATTATGAAATTTTTTGTGCAAATAGAGAAAGTAACCCGTAACACAAAACTATTATTGTTTACGGGAACTACGATTTGAAGGGGTAAAATCAACTCTTGAAAAAAATGGGTTTTTATATTTCTGAGCGAATATTGTTAAAACAGCAATAGATATTAAATAAGTCCGTCACACAGGGTCTGCGTAAACTAAGCAGATTTCCCACGTGAAGATATACAATAGAGAAATCTCCATACCGAACTAGCTTTTGGCGGGAAACTGAGGGAAATCAACTATTGAGGTCGTACTCATGACGCGATTTTCAAAAATTTTCCATTACGAAAAAAAAAAGATCCATCCATTCTACCCAGGAGTTGACGATAATAAAAGTCCTTTCAAAACTATATATTTAAATATATATAAAATCGGCTGAAATCGGAAAGAGGAGGGGGGGGGGGGGTTAGAGTGGGAATTTCGAAAATAAAATAAATAACTCCGTTATAATATTTTTTATTTATTTATACAGGAGCACCCGCATCTTGGCGATTTGGCTCAAAGTTTCACAATGTAAAATGAAAACAAAATTATTGAAAAATAACAAAAACTGAAACAACAAATAAAAAATTAAATACAACGAATAATCATTAAATAATAGTAATAAAGACAATTAATAAACAATAGACTAGTAATAAAGACAACAATAAAATGGTTTAATAAAAAAATTATGGTATTCCTATATACTATTATATTTATATTATTTTACTTCTTCTTTTTATTTAGTTTTGTGCCCCACAGCGATAGTGATTGGCATTATTAGGATGATGTATTTACTCCTTCATGTGCATCATCTGAATCTTTCTCATATCCGTTCTTTGTCTAAAGAATATTAGAAGAATATAAAGTTAGCCCTTTTAAATCTTTCTAGGTATGCTGTAGACCTATTCTATTTTGTATTATATGTTTTTGTAAATGTTGATGTGACGTTATAATAAGTCGTGTCTAAAAATTGTATAGAACTAATATTATTGAAAGTAAATGTTCTATGAATATTGCTGTTTGTATGTATCCTCTATCTTGAATATTAACCGGGTTATTGCCACTTTTTTACACTCCAGGCTACTGAAAACCTCCACATTTAGGCATCATACTTTAAAAATAAAATAATATATAAAGAAACGTCTCATTCCAAGCATAAATACCAAATATTGTTTTTTGTTTTTTTCTTAAGAGTTGATTTTACCCCTTCAAATAGTAGTTCCGTAAGGAAAAAAAAGTTTTGTGTTCCTGATGAACTTTTCCACTTGCACAGAAAGTTTCAGATTTTTTTATTGAATTTTCGAGTTACTTAACACCCCTTGTTAGTCAGGTTTATCTGTAGTGCCATAATACATATAAGCGAATTTCTCTAATTCCTGATCATAGGGGAAATAATCTCTATTCCTTGAACTTTGTCAGATGTGTATCGAATGCCTGGATAATAGAATCAATCTTATTACACATAAAAGTCCGTCAAGCAGGGGCTGCGTAACCTAAGCAGATTTCCCACATGAAGTTTTACAATAGAGAAATCTGCCTAATAATAACAGTGGTAGTAAGGAATCTAGTTACGGAACGGCCGCACTAGCTCTCGGAGGAATGTCCCGAACATAGCCGACTTTTGCCGACCACACACACAATACAAATGCAAATATCGAAAATCCCCCACTAAAACCCTCCTCCCGCTGGTCCGATTTCAGCCATTAACTTGATCTGTCTTTTTGCATAAAACGTTTAAATATCGAGTTTGTTAACGATCAAACAAAAATTGCGACCGCTAGAGCGTTCACAGACAAATATATATATATATATAATTTTGAACGGACCTCATTTTCGTCATCTCCTGGGTAGGATCGCTGGACATTTGAAGAAATCGCGTCATGAGTACGACCTCAATAGCTGATTTTCCTTGAGGGAAATCTGCTAAAAATGTACTATAATTATTGTTAAAAGTTATTTTGCTAAGCACGATGGAAAGTTTTTAACATGAGCGCAACTTGAATAGCTGATTCCACTGATGCGAAATTAAGATAATAAAATTGAATGCTTATCCGCTTTAGTTTTAATTAGTTAACGATTTGTTTTTAGTATTTAACATTCATATCAATATTTGTGTTTTTTTTTTTTTCTTTTCAGTTTGCTGGTTTTATCATGCCTGCTCTTCACAAGCTTGGTAATGAGTATATAATGTTTGCGTTGATTAGAGTTCAGTCAGCCATGTTTAAATATCTCTCAGAATGCATGAAGGAAGTGGCTTCTGAAATGTCTCACACGAATAAACATAAAGCGAAGGAAAACTTAATGAAACTTGCAATAATAAATCAAGAATCATTAAAGTAAATAGTAATCAATAACACATGAATTACTCAAAATTTAATAAAGAGAATTTTGAATCTGTTTTTTTTTTTTTAATTAAGTAGAATTCTGGCAGTATAGTGTATTTCTTTTTTTAATTTTTAACATTATGTATTCATTGATTGTTTCAGAATAATTGAAGAGTTTCAGGCTGTATTTTCTTCCGTAGTTGTCGTTTATTATTTAAGCATTATATCCTATTCAACTTGTGGAATATTTTATCAAATCAATGTAAGTAAATCTTTAATAATAAAGCTATAACAAACACAGTTTCATTAAATAATAATAAGAAAGAAAGAACGTTCAGAATAATATTCATAACTTAGCATTTTTTGAAAATAAATGTGAAAATTATTTACATAAGCCATTGCACTTTATTTGTCAAATCATTTCGTGGAATTACTACTGACGTGTAAAACTGTCCAAACATCACCTAGTTTATGAAATTTGTTTACATTAATAAAGAAAAATAATTAATAACAATTATAAAAGCAATATATTACAGACTATTCGTCAATAAGTAAGTACATGATTTAGAAGTTTTTATGGATAATTACTTTTACCAAAAGATATGTGAACGTGGTTTACATTTTAGCAGATTTCCCTCAAGGGAAATCAGCTATTGAGATGGAACGCACTCCAAAATTTTCAAAACTTCAAACCTCAAATGCCCATAGATCCTACCAAGAAGATTATGAAAATGAGGCTAGTGTATATATATATATATATATATATATATATATATATATATATATATATATATATATATATATATATATGTACTAGCTTCGCACGGAATTTTCATTTGAGGCTGAATGGTGATGATATTTTTTTGGCAAGGCTTTACTTTGCACAATATGTTGACACTTACACGTGCCAGTGTTTTTGGGGTTTATTCCCGTCGTTGCTGTGGATTTTTTTAATAATAAAATTGACTTTTTATGTAAGACTACACTGTCCTCTATATTTTCATATTTCCTGTCTAGATTTGAATTATTAAGTACAAAATATTAACATAGATTTGAATTAATTTTTCCAGGTGAGGTACCTGGTAGCTACACAAATTACTTGCTTCATACATTGTTCCCGAAAAAATGTATACAGCAAAAGTTACTCTAAATAACAAAGTAAACAACGTTTGTGCACGTTTGCCGAAAAACAAATAGACAGTGAAATATCGCGAATTTGTATTTGTGACCTCCCTTATAACCCTTATTCCCATTTGAACCTAAAATTGTTAATATAGCTTATAATCATGGAAGAAATAATGCAAATTGACATACCGAGTTTTGGTAAGTTCGGTTCAATCGTTAGTGCCCAATAAAATTGTTGGCTCCCGCTAAAGTTTTAGTGTATATCTCGTTTATACTTTGTTTTAAGACAAAAGTGAATATAACAAAAGTTTCTTCAAATAAAAAAATAAACTAATTTTGTCATGTGCATATTTGCAGTAGAAAAACTAATAGAATACGAAATAAATTTTTAATTTCAGGCCTCCCTTACAACCCCCAGTCCTGCCCGTCCCTAGAAATGTCGGTATGTCATGTTATAATGAAGCCGTTGGTGCTAATACACATACCGAGTTTTATTTAGTTCAGTTGAGTCTTTTGCGCCAAATAAAATTGTTCACTTCCTCTATAGGTTTTAGCGTATATCTCGTTTATAATTCGGTATACGAAAAAAGTGTATATAACAAAAGTTACTCTAAATAACAAATTAAACAACTTTTGTTATGTGCATATTTGCCAAAAAACCAATAGGAAACGAAATATCGCTAGTTTTCTTATCAGGCCTCCCTTATAACCCCTCTTCATCTCAGATTATATTAATATAGCCTAAAGTCTAAGTTGGGTAAGTAGTAATATTCATACCAAGTTTCACAAAATTCATTTCAGCCGTTTATGCGTGAAAAGGTAACAAACAGACACCAAAGAAACAAAATGCAGTTATGCTGTCTATGACATGTGAAACGAAAAAGTATCGTGAAATTTCGCAAAAAAATCAATGTACAGACAGAGGTTACAATTTGTATATATATACTTGGCAGTTGCTGCACAAGCGGTTAAAAATTTTTGTTTGATCGTTACCAAATACGATATACTAGTGTTTCATGCAAAACTAACGGCCAAATTCCTAAATGGCTGGAACTGGATGATGGAAGAGAGAGGCGGGGGAAGAGGGAGAGAATATTTTAGATATCTTCGTTATTATACGTCGGATCGCAATACGGGTATTGTAATAAGACTAATCTAATTGATATTTTAATATTCTATGGATAATGTTATAATATACATGTTTCCTCTATTATGAATATCAACCGATTTGGATGTTTTAGTATTCCGACTTCAATAAACCGCCATTCCTTCACATAACTCATTAGCAATAGACTCCTACTTCACCTATCATTAATAATGTCCTAATGCAATATAATTAACCACTATATTCTAATCTAAAATACAAAATATTGTTTTCAAGAGACCTTTATTACGCGAATTCGTTCGGATTTGACGTTCTTGTTTCGAGAATGTTCATTTTATCAATACCATACTCGACGTTTATTTGTTTCAGTTAACACTAAAGATCATATTAGTTACTGGCGAAAATCGGAAATGGAATGGGGGGATAGGGGGGGGGGGACATTTGAAAGTTCAGAGCATTAAGCGAGTTATTCGTGCTACGTTGTTTCTAGAGCATTCTGTACCCCCCCCCCCCACTAGCCCTTCCGACTCATTGTTTTTTTAGCAGATTTCCCTTAATCCACAAGGACGGCACGGGGTCAATCGACCCCGTACTTATGTCCCCTTTTAATGCGCTACTACAAATCGAAAAATGAACTAAATTGCTATACTCAAACATTTTTTTACTCTTTGGACATCAAAAAATATATGGCAGTCACAGGCTGTGTTTTCATCAATTTTTTGTTACGTGACTTAGAAATGAATATTTACCTTACATTTTTCACCTTGTCGGGAACTTTTTTTCTCCTTTGTGTGATAATTTTGGTGATCAACAAAGGATTTTAATTTTTTTTATATTTTAAAATGGGTGAATATGATTTAACTTTAAATTACGACACATTACAATCAAAATTTATTAGTTTTTAAAAATAAAATTACAAAACGAGAAAAACAAACTAGGAACTAGAAGTTTAGTTTAAACAAATAATTGGAAAATAAACATAATAAAGAAAAAATATGAATAAACAAATAATTATTTTGTAATTAACAATTCTTCATTATCACAATGGTTAGGACATAGATTTATGGCAGTTGTTGAAGCATTGTAAACAAAGTGACTTCATGTTGCACTCTTCACAATACGTTCTAACTTTTTTGTCTGCTTCTTTAGAGGACAATGTTTTTCTTAATTTTTCGAAACACCCGGAACACTTTTTTAATAAAGCTAAATCCACTAATTGTCGGCCACGTGATTTGCTCATTATACAGATTAATGTTTCGAAACGACAGTAAAAAGTAAACTGAAAGGGGAGGGACGCGTTTTGTCATTTACATAAGCCTTTGTAAATAACAGAACAAGCGGTTCACAGGAAAAGCACGGGAAATAACACGGGGCTATATGAGCCCGTGCCGGACTAGAGCCCAAATACCACTCTCCAGGCCGGCACGGGGTCATAAAGCCCCGTGCATTTTTTCAATGATATACGACGTATTTTTTGGATTTGAAATGCTTAAACGTACTATTTTTAATTATATTTACTAGTACAAAGCAAAAACCGTCAAAGTATTTTTTGAACATTTATCTTCAAAACTGACCCGTCCAGGGAGGCAGTTACGTACGGGGTCAATTGACCCCGTGCCGTCCTTAACGTGTTAAGGGAAATCAGCTATTGAGGTCGTACTCATGACGCGATTTTTGGAACATTTCTTCAAATGTCCATCGATCTTACCCAGGAGATGACGAAAAAGAGTTCCGTTCAAAATTATATATATGTCTGTTAACGCTCTAGCGGTCGCAATTTTCGTTTGATCGTTACGAAACTCGATATTTCACCGTTTTATGTCAAAAGACAGATCAAGTTCGTTAATGGCTGAAATCGTACCAGTGGGAGGGGGGGGGTTTACAGGGGGATTTACGAAAATTCAAAATATCTCCCTTATTATGTATCGGATCGAAAATTTGTATAGAACCACTCTTATTGCAAATAAAATTTACTATAAATATTTTTATAAACATTTATTCTCTATCTTGAATAGTAACCGAGATATTTGCATTTTTATTAAGTCTGTGGTCGGGTATAGTTCGGATTAGGTCGGCTATTTCCGTCATTGCTCGGCCCAGGTGGAAGCTTCTTCTAACCTGTCGTTTCTAATCTTACCTTACCTACATTACTTTGTGAGATTTATGCAAATACGCTCTGTTCATCCGCCCCCCTCCCCTTCTTTAGTTCTTGGACTACTAAAATTTCAGTTATTAAAATATAAATTATTCTTACAATTCAGAAGCCGTTTCAGTTGGGAATTTATTTTAATAAACTGAAAGATTTCTCATTACCGTTTGTATTTAATCAGAGGGTGGTATTGTGTTACCAGTATGCAGATTTCTCTATTGTAAAAATTCACATGGGAAATCTGCTTAGTATACGGACCACCTGCGGGACGGACTTTTTATGATGTAATAGAGAATATGTGAAGAGATGAGATCACGAGTCCACTATACCAGTGCGTGGGAAATCTGCTTAAGAAGCCCCTGGGTATACTCCTTTGAAATTCTGCCATTTAGCAGATTTCCCTTAAGGTCGTGCTTATGACGCGATTTTTGAAATTATTCTTCAAATGTCCATCGATCCTACCCAGGATATGACGAAAACGAGGTCCGTTCAAAATTATATATATATATATATATATATATATATATATATATACACGTCTGTTAACAATTTTTGCTTGATCGTTACCAGACTCCATATTTAAACGTTTTATGTAAAAAGAAAGATCAAGTTCGTTAATAGCCGAAATCGGACCAGTGGGAGGGGGTTGGGGGGTTAGAGGGGAGGATTTTCGAAAATTCGAAATATCTCCGTTACTGGTATAGAAGTAATCTTATAGCAAATTAAAAAATCTATAAATGTTGCAATGTACATGTTTTCATTATCTTTAATATTAACAGAGATATTTGCGTTTTTTTAGTTTTTGGCCCTGAGTAAACCCCCACTCCTACTCATGTCATATCGACAATAAGCTCTGATATTATGAATCACTTTATTTGAAGCCTAAATAACAAATATTGTTCTCATTAAACTTTTTCGTCATGAGATAAATGCAAACAAGGGAAGCAAGTGGGAAGTCAGCTTAGTTAACGCAGCCCCTGCGTGACGGACTTTATTGATTTTACGACTGCAGTGACAGTGACAGAATCTAGCTTTTAAAGTGATTTTACTCCGATAGCCAAATCCTGGTAATTTCTTATTTTTTTCCGTAAGACTTACGGATATTCCTATCAACTTAACGATATCAATGATGTCAGCTGATTTACCAACTTGTCAATGATAAATGTATGAGGCTTATAATGCTGGATCTGTAATCATCGCTTCATCCCAATACATTTTAACATCACTTTTCGAGGGATGTAACAATAATAAAAGACCTGACTATCCAGCATGCCGATTTAAGTAGCTATCGCCTGGTGGTATATTTTTGCCACATTATTACATGTCTCTGCAAATATTCTGTTCCTGCCAATAATTCGGTAATATGCTGAATCGACTTGTATTTTTATTGTACATTACTATTATTATTCTTGTGATTCAGGTATTAATTCAATATTATTTTAATTTATGTATTTGTGTTTTCCTCCCTAAGGCTGACGAAACGAACATAGCTCAGTCATGCTCTCTGGGAACATACATATCCATTACAATTTTCCAGTTTCTCGTGCTATGCCACTTGATTGATGTGCTATCGGAAGATGTAAGTATGTGATAAGTATTCTCGATTTGAAACTCCCTATTTAGTAGCTTAAACTAGCATATTATATTGTGCCAAACCTTGTACAAATTATACTTATAACCAGAAGCAGAGGTCCAAGGTTGAATCCCGTAAAATGTAGAATGGATTTCGTTGTGGCAAATCATCATCATGAAAAACTGGCCCGTCAACCACATACCATCCAGGGGATCTGGCCCCCAACCAAATTGTTATCATGAAGATCCTGCTCCTCAAAAACATCATCATCCGGAGAATCTGGCCCCTCAACTACCTACCATCCCGGAGATCTCACCCTGAACTTTTTTATCATGAAAATCTGGTGTCTCAACAACATTACAATCCGGAAGTTTTGGGCGCTCAACTATCTACCATTCAGGAGATCTGGCCTCCAACCAGTTTGTTATCATGAAGATCTTAACCCTCAACAACCTCACCATGCGGATAATCTCCCCCTCTCCGGCCAACCACCCAGGAAATCTCGCCCTGAACCACATTATCATGAAATACTGGCATCTCAACAACATTACAATCCGAAAGATTTGGCCTCTCAAAAACCCACAATTCGGGAGATCTGGCTCCAACCACATTATTATCATGAAAATCTATCCCCTCAACAACATTATTATCATGAAGATTTGGCCCCTCAACATTACCATCCGGTAGTTCTGGCCCCACAACCGCCTACCATCCAGGAGATCTGGTCCCCAACTACATTGTCATCATGAAGAACTTGCCCCTCAACATTACCATCTGGAAGCTCGGCCCCTCAAACACCTACCATCCAAGAGATCTGGTCCCCAACTACATTGTCATCATAAAGATCTTGCCCCTCAACATTACCATCTGGAAGCTCTGGCCCCTCAACCACCTACCATCCAGGAGATCTGGTCCCCAACTACATTGTCATCATGAAGACCTTGCCCCTCAACATTACCATCTGGAAGCTCTGGCCCCTCAACCACCAACCATCCAGGAGATCTGGTCCCCAACTACATTGTCATCAAGAAGACCTTGCCCCTCAACATTACCATCTGGAAGCTCTGGCCCCTCAACCACCAACCATCCAGGAGATCTGGTCCCCAACTGCATTGTCATCATGAAGACCTTGCCCCTCAACATTACCATCTGGAAGCTCTGGCCCCTCAACCACCTACCATCCAGGAGATCTGGTCCCCAACTACATTGTCATCATGAAGATCTTGCCCCTCAACATTACCATCTGGAAGCTCTGGCCCCTCAACCACCTACCATCCAGGAGATCTGGTCCCCAACTACATTGTCATCATGAAGATCTTGCCCCTCAACATTACCATCCGGAAGCTCTGGCTCCTCAACCACCTACCATCCAGGAGATCTGGTCCCCAACTACATTGTCATCATGAAGATCTTGCCCCTCAACATTACCATCCGGAAGCTCTGGCTCCTCAACCACCTACCATCCAGGAGATCTGGTCCCCAACTACATTGTCATCATGAAGATCTTGCCCCTCAACATTACCATCCGGAAGCTCTGGCCCCTCAACCACCTATCATCCAGGAGATCTGGTCTCCAACTACATTGTCATCATGAAGATCTTGCCCCTCAAAATTACCATCTGGAAGCTCTGGCCCCTCAACCACCTACCATCCAGGAGATCTGGTCCCTAACTACATTGTCATCATGAAGATCTTGCCATCCAGGAAATCTGGAACTTACCACCTTATCACCATGAATGTCTGGCCCCTGAACCAATTACTATTCAAAAGATCTGGCCCGTCAACCACACTACAATTTAGAATAACTAACTCTACAACCACATACCATCAGAAGATCCAGCTCATCAACCTAACAACCTAACATCCACAAGACCTAGAAGTCATCACATCATGAATGACTGCCCCCTTAACCGCATTACAATTCAAAAGATATGGTTCGCCAACCAAATGAACATTTAGAATATCTAGTTCCACAATCCCTTACCATTTAAAAGATCTACCTCCACAGCCACTTATGATTTGAAGGTCCAGCAGATCAACCTATTACGATACAGATGATCTGGCTCTTCATAACTTTCAAGACAATAGCATTCAGATCTGTCTGTCAACCACAATATCAATAGGGATATTCGGCTCTTCAACCTCATTACCATTCAGGAAAGGTAACATCTCCATAGTGTTCGACTGTGCAACTAACTCATCTTTGTGGAGTATAACATCATCATGTTGATGGCTTCCTTTTTTTTTTCCTACTCTCGTGTTCCATATTTTCTTTCAATTTGAGTGCTTACTCCAATTATAAACCACTTCCCAATTATAATTTATATAAGCACTTAAATACTTCATCACTCTGTCGATTCGCCTGCATGAATTGAGGCTTATGGGTGGTACAGAAATTCTTTCTTGGCTTTCCCAATGATTACATTAACATACTTTTGAGCAAACTCGTATCAATTTGTTCTCTCATTGTCTCTATTCTTAAGCTGCTGAATCTTAAATTTTATGATTTTACCATTCATCACATCAAATTTTTGCGAAAATCACATTGGGTGTGATAGTTTGATATTTTGCAGAGTCATTTTTTTAAAAAAAAAAATTACCTTTTTCAGATGGATAAATATGCTATAGAGCTCTACTGCATCCCATGGTACCTGTTAGATTCTGAAGGAAGAGGATTCGTCCGGTTGATGATAAATATTGCAAATAGACCGAAGACACTGATGGCTTACCGAGCTCCATCGTTCAGTGTCAACAGAGAAGCATTTTTAGCTGTGGGTGTCACTATTTAATTTATATACATATTTGTACTTTTATAATTTAATTTATATATATTGTACATGCACTACTAGACATACATGCGTTAGTTCTGGATATCGGATTAAAGGTTTCTCTAACATATCATGGTCAATTCTATATTATCTTAGATAAAGAGAAAAAGTACGTCTATGCCAAGCTAACTAACAGTTTTAAAGAATTAACAAATCACTTTGCCAAAGTGGTATTAGGTGATTTTAACGTACAGGTGACTAAGAATAATGCTACTTATTCAATTCTTGAATTTCTTTAATTATTGCACATTTGTTATTTATTTATATTCCTCATCATGTGCGATAAGCATCATTAGTTGGGTACACTAATATCTAATAACTGAAAAGAGTTCTAAACATTTATGCTCAGCAACTTATGTAGCACCTAAAAACCTTTCCAAAAAATATTAAAATAAGTAAAATGTAAATTTTATTCTTCAATGTTCTTTAGTGTTTAAGATACACGACAGATCTATAATAATTACATTTGAGGAAGAATATTCAAGCTTTTCATACCTGAAATATTTGTGAAACATAATGTTATTATTGTATATATATATATATATATATATATATATATATATATATATATATTTATTTTTTTATTTATTTCCTTCCTGAAGTAACCATACAGAAGGGAGTTTATTAACCACACGTCCCGTACAATAATTAGTACATAACGTGTGCTTGATACATAACATATTTTTGTTTTTACTATAATATCATAAAATATTTGGACAATAAAATTATTCACAACAGAAAAAAGAAAAAGAAAAGAAAAACTAAAACAAATTATGGATTCAATAAATGAATAATTAATTAATTTAACTGTATTTCAGTTTCAAATAATTCAAAAAGTCATACATTTCTTCAGCAAACTGTTTTATTGGTTTATTATGTTTATAAAATAATAGTTTTTCCTCAACAGGCCAATTTTCTTGTAGGCATTTTATTTGGGATTTAAAGTCTTCTCTTTGGTCTGTTAGTAGTCTGCAGTCATAGAGCAAGTGTCTGTATGTCTGTTCAGTGGTAAAGTCGTAGTAACAGTTTGGTTGATCTGTTAGGCCAAAACGATTAAAATAAGAATTTGTTGTTCCGTGTCCAGTTAATAATTGTGTCTAGTAGAAGTCTGTTGATATTAATTTTTGTTCTAAGTACTCTTTAATGTCTGGAATAAATATCTTTAAATGTTGTCCTTTCATAGCCGCATACCATTTCTGTTACCATGTGTCAATTATGTCAGTAAGTAATTGTGTTTTTAAGTGTGATTTTGTTATTTTGTTGTAGCTTTCTGGAATTTTGGTATCTTTTGACGCTGATTTTGCAGATAAATCAGCGAGATCGTTTCCCAAAATTCCCGAATGCCCTTTGATCCAGCAAAAGTGTATGTGTATATTATTTTGTTTAAGTCTTGTAAGTAACTGTCTGATTTTTTTCTGTCAAAGGGTCATAAATTGTGTAATTTTGAAGTGATTGTAAAGAATTGTGGCTATCAGTGTAAATGTTGATGTGTGTTGAAGGTTGTTTGTCGTCTATGTACAGTAAACTATTTAAGATTGCAATTATTTCTGCCTGATTATTGGTACACAGCTTTCCAAGTCTGAAGTTTTGTATTTCTATTAGTTCATCTGTTTTAAAAACTACAAAAGCACAACCGACTCGGGTTTCATCCTTACAGCCATCAGTATAAATTCTTATTTCGGCATTATTGTATGTATAACGTAAATACTTGGATATAACGACGGATGGAGCCAGTCCCTATAATGGATTTCTCTTTCTATTTCTTCAGGCAGATAGTTCGAGTTGGCTGTTGAGGTTTTCAAAAGAGAGAATTGAGTTACGTACTGGTTTGCAATGAGATCTATTGGTATTAATTTACCTAGTACACATGCTGCGTCATAAGATACTGTTTTAAAACCTTTTATTATTTTTAGGGCCATCAATCTTTGTACTCTCTGTAGTTTTTTCAAATTGTATTGTCTGTTCAGTCCATGATGCCAGATGTTTAGTCCGTATGTCAAAGCGGGTAAAATAGCTCCTTTATACATTATATGTAATGCTTGAGATGGGAGTCCCCATTTCAATTTTGAAACTAAGGAGAGGTTATGTATAAGTCTAAGCAGTTTGTATTGTTGTTGCAGTTTGTGTAGTTGGTCAATATGTGTGTTCCATTTTAATTTCTCATCAAAAATTACTCCCAGATATTTTAATGTAGTTACCCTATATATTTGTTGGTCTTGAATACGTGTGGTAAGAAAATTGCATACTCAATCATATATATATATATATATATATATATATATATATGATTGGGTATGCAATTTTGAGTAATCCTCATTTTCGTCATGAGTCTCAAAAGTTGATTTCGAGCCTCTCTAGAGAAAATCATAAATCTTGCAATGTGTAATTACTTCCATATTCAGTCCAATGTCCTGAAATTGTGAAAAATCCTCCCATTAATGGGAACATTAAGGTCGATTTAATGTACACTTAATTCAAATTATTTTATTTTTACTAATTAAATATCTCATTCAATTAATATTGAAATATAAATTACACAATAAACATCAATCTTATTTTGTTGTATTATTATTATTTATTAACGTTCACTTTTTGCAACTAAGTCTAATTGGGACGGGTTATCTACAGGTTACCACTCTTTTCTAACCTGGGTGGGATTGAGGATGTTATTTAATGAATTCCGTCACTAAATAATTTCCTTTGCCCAGGCGAGAATCAATCTCGCCACTCTAGGTTTGCCACGTGAGATAAAGACGCCTTAACTCACACGGCTAACCTAAGCCCCTTATTTTGTTTTAATGTTCAAAAACTAAACAAAAAAAAAATTAATAGATATAATATACAAAATGAAAAACTATATAAATTCCTTCTTCTCAGTACAATATTTACAATATATGTCGGCGTGATTCAGACAAATGTAGCTGAAGCGTTTTATAGAAAATTGCTTTGACTTATTGTGCTCAGAGTCAATGCAGCGCCCTCTTTTTTTGGGGTACGGTATGATTCTTTGTGGAGGCTCGAACTCTGTGCGTATTTTTGTGCTAGTAGTCATGTAATTAAATAGAAGGATCTTCAACTTCATTATCACAACCAAATAATTCTAAACTCGCTTGTGAATATCTTTCCGATCGTTAACATTATAATACTGCTTAGATTTGCTGGTCTTGTTTAAAAAATGTCACGTTAGTAAGATAGTTGGGTCAGAAAGACCCACAAACAATTTTGGGAGAAAATAACACACCACGTTCCTGTAATAAAAACAACTAAATATTGCCAGCTGCCCAGAAGAACTTAGTTTGAAGGTAGACTGGTTGACAAGTTCAGAAGTAAAGGAATATAAGAAAGGTATATAAATTCTAGAGCACTCTCAAATATTTTGATGGGTCAGATTGACCCAACGTTCCCACTCTCGGGTTAATTTTATAATCCTGAAAACCAAGTTAGCAAAATCTGGTGAATTTAATTAAGCCATTATGTATGTGAATACTTATCTTCAGAGATACCAAAGTAATATGGCCAAACGCTATATAAATAATAACTAACAAAGTCAAGATACTTTAATACGATCTTGATATTATTTTTTATTTTAATAAAATACTTTATTCTATTATGTATTTTTCATTAATTCTGTTTTAGTTCATTCTAAACTTGGTGTCAGCGTATATGGGCTTCAGTAAAATTAAAAGCGTAGAATAAGCATTGACTGCAAACTACTTGAATGAACTTCATTCAAGAACCGCCGATGGATGAGGACAACTGGAAGAGCCATTGTACAATAAGACAACTGGATCACTTATAACTATAATAAGTTTAAATGTATCAACAATTTTTTTTAATAATGTTTTTCAATAAAAAGCTATAAATTAAAAACAATTTTCTTTGTATGGTGCACCCTGTACTATTGAAATTACTGTTGGTTGATGATAATATTGAAATAAGAAATCACATACACACACACACACACAAGCACTCAATACCATATTTGACTCAGAAAATCCACCAGAGGCTTGGTCAAAATCCAAACTGCGATTAATGCACAAAAAGTGAGATAAGAAAAATGTAGACAACTGCTGAGGAATCTCTTTAATAAATAATATAGCAAAGTTGTTTACAGCTATACTAGCTCGCAGAATTCTTGATTGGGCCGAGGGCAAGCAGTTGATCCCTGAAGAACAGGCAGGTTTTAGGGAAGGAAGAGGTTGCATTCAGCATGTCTTCTCGCTGACTGCATTAGTTGGTATGCATTTTCAAGGGAAACCAAACTACATATAAGCAACATTTGTCGATTTCAAGAATGTATTCGACTCTATAAACCAGGAGCTACTCTGGCAAAAATTGTTAACTCTTGGACTCAGAGGGAAAATAATACGAATTTTAAAAGAACTTTATGACAAGGCTTCCATGTTTATTCAAATTGGTTCCGAGCTCTCAGATGAAATACCTATATATTCTGGATTATTGCAAGGGGAAAGTCTCAGTCCAACCCTTTTCATTTGTTTTCTATGCGACATAATTTCCTTTTTTCATAACAGTGGTGCGACAGGAATCCCAATAAACAGCACAAATGAAGTCATAATGCTCTTATTTGCTGACGACCTTATACTTCTAAGTACTTCATGGCACGAATCTCATAAAAAACTTAAAATATTAGAAACATACTGTGTCCGAAACTCACTTATATTGAATCCGGAGAAGTCCAAAACACTTGTATTCCACAAATCCCCCCGAACTAAAAAACTGAAACCTCTGTACTGGCTGGCTAGAGAACTGGATTACACATACATTGCAGTGCCTTTTTCCTCATCAGGAAGATTTTCTAAAGCTGCAGATCATTTCAGCCAGAGATCAAATGCGGCAAGTGCAAAGGTTAGGGAAATACTGGGAAGAGGAAAGAGTGATTCCTGGGAAGTAAGAATAGCCCTATTTGATTCAATGGTCTCATCTACTCTTCTTTATGGAGCAGAGATTTGGGCTCCAAATTACCTGGACCTTGTGGAATCGGTACAGCTGAGGTTCTTGAAGTATTTGTATTCTTGCCCAAGAAGTACCCCGAATTACATAGTCCGTTTGGAAACTGGACGAGCGCACTTAAATGTAGTTATATTTAAGAAAATTATTAATTTCTGTGTTAAACTGCTCTCAATGCCTGACCACCGTCTTTCGAAAAAAAAATTTCTTAAGCTCCTTAGTTTGCACAATAGGAAAAGCGACATAAATATAATTGGGTGTCACAAGTAAAATTTATAGCAGGAAATAATTATGTCGAAGAGTATTTTTTCGAATCTTTAGAGCAACAAACTTTGCTAGCCAACAAGATTACAATCATTGAAACAATTATAAACCATTACCATTCCGTGGACGTTGATAGAGATCTTAACTGAAGTTACAGCCAAATATATAAGAAGTATTTGTAGTTTTAACCATTCTCTCCCTGAAAATTATTTAACGTTTCACACAAACATAAATATAATAAAACTTACCAGTCAAATAAGGATTTACTCTAGCGAGTATTTAAAATTATCCTATAGAAACAGGACTCAAATTATAAAAACTGGAGAGGTATGTAAATGGTGCCAAATATATATATATATACATTCTACATTTGAATCATTTACTGTTGTATAGCCCCGCTTTTACAACACACAGGGTAAAATTCCTTGACAAATATATAGTGCCTCCGAGAGAATACCTATCATTAGTAAACAATTTGGATTACAACAATGAAAGTAAAGTTAATGATATTTTTTGTTTCTTATCAAAAATTAGTGAAAGTTAACAATATAAAGAAAGAATTATATTATTAGAAGAGTTATACTTATCTTAGAGAAGAGTTATGTTAATCTGATATGTCAGAAAACTGATCTTTATTTAGACATTAAAAAAAGAATGAATTAATCCACATTTACATTAAATTATGATCTATTGAATTGAGTATTATAATTATTTAGATTAATATTTGTATTGTATTACGTGCCAATGTATATGGAATGTTCATTTGGAATTTTAGAAATTATTATCATTTTATTTACACATATTTTAAGAAGTTACAATATATTAATAACAACACTAACACTAATTGGTCAGACTCTTGGCAACATTTTGTAAACATAAGTCAATAAAAAAATCGATCTATCGATACACACACACACACACACACACACACACACACACACATATATATATATATATATATATATATATATATATATTCGATGTTCAAGTTCTATTTTCCATTAATCCCCTGTTTTGTATTACCATGAATTTTTACTAATAAGGAAATTTGATTTTTCCAATTAGCCATACTAGCATAAAGTGGACGTTAATAAAGAAACAAATAAAATTTGATTTTTGACAGATGTTAGATAATATGTTATTTATTTACGACGTTTTAGCAGATTTCCCTTAAGGGAAATCAGCTATTGAGGTCGTACTCATGACGCGAGTTTCGAAAAATTTCTTCAAATGTCCATCGATCCTACCCAGGAGATGACGAAAATGAGGTCCGTTCAAAATTATATATATATATATATATATATATATATCTATATATATATATATATATATTTGTCTGTTAACGCTCTAGCGGTCGCAATTTTTGTTTGATCGTTAGGAAACTCGGAATTTAATCGTTTTATGTAAAAAGGAAGATCAAGTTCGTTAATGGCTGAAATCGGACCAGTGGAAGGGGGGGTTTAGAGGGGGGATTTTCGAAATATCTCCGTTACCATACGACGGATCAAAAAATTTTATAGAACCAATCTTATAGCAAATTAAATTTACTATAAATATTGTTCTATACATTTATTCTGTATCTTTAATATTAACCGAGATATTTGCATTTGTATTGTGAGTGTCGTCGGCTATGTTTGGGAGTTTCCGCCGAGCGCTAGTGTGGCCGTTTCACTAACTATTCGTCCTCGTGAGAATAGGTTACTACTACTGTTATTATTAGGCAGATTTCTGTATTGTAATACTTCACGTGGGAAATCTGCTTAGTTTACGCAGCCCCTGCGTGACGGACTTTTTATTTTACTATGGCTAATTTTTGGGGCTGAGGTTAGCCATGCGAGATAAAGCGTTCACCTTTATCTCACATGGTAAACCTAGAGTGGCGAGTTCGATTCTTGCCTGGGCAAAGGAAATTATTTAGTGACGAAATTCATTAAAGAACGTCCTAAAATCCCACCCTGGCTAGAAAAGGGTGGTAACATGTAGATAACCCGTCCCCATTAGCCTAAGTTGCAAAACGTGGACGTTAATAAATAATAATAATATGGCTAATTAATATGGCCAATAAGGTTGCCACCCTTTTCTAATCAGGGTGTGACTAAAGTTATAATTTAATGAGTTTGTCACTAAGTCAATTCCTAGTGCCGCATGGGCAAATAATGGAACTCGTCACTCTAGGTTTAAGATTAAGACTAATACCTGAAGTCACAGGGCTAACCCGAGCCCCATTGTTAAAATTGGAAAAAATTGTATTGTCGGCGTTATTTACACACACACACACACACACACACACACACACACACACACACACACACACACACCCCAATACACACACACATACACACACACATATATATATATATATATATATATATATATATATATATATATATATATGTGTGTGTGTGTGTGTGTGTGTGTGTGTGTGTGTGCGTGTGTGTGTATCACCTGTCAATTAGCTTCATTTACCTCCTAGTAGTGAGACTTGGGAAACGTTATGTCGGCCTACACTGCAGTCCTTGAATTATAGGATCCTGGTTTGTAGAAATGATATAGTCAGTCTTGGGGTAACTGGAGTAATGGCTGTATCTGTGGCTCCAAGGCTAAATTTTGCAACACTGAATAGTACAGAAGGCAACGGGAAACCACTATCCGATTTCACTCTCTTATTAGCAATATTCTGAATATGTGAGATTTTAATGCTGTAATAGGTGAAGGTCAGATCTTGGTGAAATATTAGTATCATTCTTAAGAGCATGACGTAGTTATAACAAATACGTTTTATGAAGTTCAAAAAGAAGAAGACACACTTGGACCCGACAACTGATAAAAAAAATCCCTCAGGCAGGTGCTGCGTGAACTAAGCAGATTTCCCACGTGAAGGTTTACAATAGATAAATATACATACAGGGAACACTTCCGTGAATGTTAAGTGAATAAATACAAACAGTAATGAGAAATCTTCCAGTCCATTTACATGTTGATCTAAAAGACACAAATACTCGTGGCAGGAAAGAAAAATGAATAATAAAGTACATTCTAAAAAATGGAACTTAGAAACATTCAAATATAGAGAAATTAAAACAGCGTTTCAAGGAAAAGGAGAAGAATTTTTGGACAAAAATAAGGAGTTTCTTAACGGCTGGGAGAAAATTGAAACAGATTTAACATTCATGGTAGAGGAGATCTTAGGTAAAAGGAAACTAAATCCCAGAAAAAAGACAATATTTTTTCAATGAAAATTTTAATTTTGAAAAGTGACTCTCTAAGAAGTTACAAAAAATTCCGAGGTGTAGTATGTACCCATATATTTTATATAAAAATTTGAAAATGGGCAGGTGATGGGTTCATAGAACTATATTATTTTAAATCTGGGTCGTTTTGCAAAATCAGGGCTCAGGTTAGACATCTGAGTCTAATCTCACTAGGTAAACCATGAGTTCGATTCCCGCCGGGGCAATAGGAATTTATTTAGTGACGATCTGATTTAGTAAAATTCTTTGTCCCACCCTGGGAGGTAGCCTGTAGATAACTCATCCCAATTAGCCATAGCAGCAAATCGTGGACTATAGTAAATAAAACAAAACATATGTTTTACAAAATCGGAAGTCTTTATGAAGGATTTTACATGATATAATCAGCACTTGAACTATTTATTAAGAAGAAATGTCACTCGTTCATGGACCACTGCCAGTATCTTTTCTTGACTTTTCGAAAAGAACTTTACACTGAACCGTCCTGGTATGAAAGCATGAAATTGTTCAGTTCCCTTAACAGTTATTCCCCAATTCACCCTAGAGGTCGAATTTTTTTTTCCTTGTTACCAATCTTGATATATAAGTGTTTCATGCTTAACTAAAAGTTAAGTTCGTTAATGGCTGATATAGGACTAGTAGGTGGAGTGGTTTAGAGGGGAAAATTCCGAAAACTTAAAATATCTTCGTTATTATACGTCGGATCGAAAAATTTTAGAGAACCAATAATATTGCAAATGAAATGTTCTATAAATGTTGTTATATACAGTATTTCTCTATATTAAATGTTAATCGAGATATTTCCATATTTTAGTCTTTGCCCATTTGTAAACCTCCATGCCCACTTGTGTCATATTGACAATAAGCTGTAATATCATGAACCACTTCATTCAAAATATGGTTGTAATTGATCTTGTTACTTTATGTAATACATGCAAATTCCTTAGGTGACGACGTCACCAATTAGTATTTTACGTTCTTGTCTCGAAAATGTTTATTTGATCTATATTTGACCATTTCAGCAAACACAAAAGATTATATTTGTTATTGGCTGAAGTCGCACCTGGAAAAGATGGGGTTTAGAAGGGGTGGGATTCAAAAATTGAAAATATTTCAGTTATGATTTGTCGGATTGTAAAATGTTATAGAACCAATTTGTTCTTGTTTCAGTAACCCCTCACATTCCCATCAACTTATCAGTTTTCTATTGAAATATAAAATGTGTGGTGAAATGAGATCACAAGTGTGATGATGTGGAAGGTGATTTTTACAGCCTCTTCCGTTATGTTTGGACAGACAATATTATGTTGGGTGTGTAGGACAGTATTCAATAGCTGGTAAAGGATAAATCAATTTCAATTACTTTTTTTTTTTTTGTATGCTTAATACTTTTGGAATCTCAAGACAACATCCTCCGAATCTCTTCAACGTTCGCAGAATCGTTGTCAGAAAATATTGCCCCCTCTCCCCGTTGTTTCCCGGCCTAGTACACTGCTTATATCGAGGGATAGATGTTGAGTCTCCGAAAGAACTAAGCACTTAAATAAAGCTTACCTGAAGAAAAGAGTATTTATAATTATCACCAGCTGGTGTAGTACAAGCCATTATTCACTATTCACCAGATTTTAGAAGTCCCAATGCCATATTCAAACACTTCTTCCATAACTGCCTTCTTTGCCCATCTGCTCTGTTCACTCCTTTGGAATCGGCTAAATCATATTTACAACATCGACTCCACAGAATGACAAATAAAAGTCCGTCACGCAGGGGCTGCGCAAACTAAGCAGATTTCCCTCGTGAAGTTTAGTAATAGATAAATATACATACTGCTAACACAACACCGTGAATAAATACAAACGGAAATAAGAAATGTTTCATCCAATTTCAATAACCTGCCGACAGGAAGCGTTAGGTTAGAAATGTAAACAAACGTGTCGGCCCGCTTCACACCGGAAAGAAAAACAATTACTGAAATATATCAGAATATAACACATTATTTTATTGAGAACTATTTACAATATCTAGTACTGTAATTAATTATGAGTCAGAATAATTGTTGTCTCAATCAATAAAATTTTATGATGGGGGAGGGGGTCACCAGGGCATATTTGCGTGTATCTCGTATAATAAAGGTCTCTTGAATACAATTTTTGGTATTTAAACTTCCAATAATGTGATTTATTATGTTGCTGAGTATTGTTTACGTAACATGAGTAGAAGTGGCGGTTTGCTGAAAACTGAAAAATGCAAATATCTCGGTTAATATTCAAGATAAAGAATAAACGTATATAACAATATTTATAGTAAATTTAATTTTCAATAAGATTGGTTATATAAAATTTTTCGATGCGATGCATAATAACGGAGATATTTGGAATTTTCGAAAAATCTTCCCCTTTAAACCCCCCCCCCCCACTGGTCCGCTGTCAGCCAATAACCAACATGACCGGTCGTTTTACATAAAACGGGTAAATATCCAGTTTCGTAACGAGTAAACAAAAATTGCGACCACTAGAGCGGTAACAGATAAATATATATATATATATATATATATATATATATATATATATATATATATATATATATATATAGTTTTGAACGGACCTCATTTTCGTCATCTACTAGGTAGGATTGATGGACATTTGAAGAAAAATTTCGAAAATTCCGTCATGAGTACAACCTCAATAGCTGATTTCCCTCAAGGGAAATCTGCTAAAAATACAAGTACCTCTTGCTCAAGTGGTAACGCTCACTTGACGATAAGACATATACTGACATAATACAGTAAACGACAACACCAGGACTTCTCCTATGACTTACAAGAACGTTTGACGGAAGACAGCTCATGCATTTACAACATATTCTCATTCGTACACAAAATTCCAAAATACCTCCAATTTTAACATTCTAATTAAGCCTGTGGAGTACAAATTAAT
Source organism: Riptortus pedestris (assembly GCA_019009955.1). NCBI lineage: Eukaryota > Metazoa > Arthropoda > Insecta > Hemiptera > Alydidae > Riptortus > Riptortus pedestris. Next base: position 137,412,797 of record CM032230.1, read on the forward strand.
TTCAAAGTATTATATTGAAGAGCATGTACACGTTCATATATATTTGTGTTTACAGCTTCCCTCAAGAACGACATTACGACAAACATTAGCAAAAGTGCCATTTTCATACATTTACTATGCTATCACCAATATTTTGTCTAATATTATTAGCAGATTTCCCTTCAGGGAAATCAGCTATTGAGGTCGTACACATGACGCGAGTTTCGAAAACTTTCTTCAAATGTCCATCGATCCTACCCAGGAGATGACGAAAATGAGGTCCGTTCAAAATTTTATATATATATATATATATATATATATATATATATATATATATGTCTGTTAACGCTCTAGCGGTCGCAATTTTCGTTTGATCGTTACCAAACTCAATATTTAAACGTTTCATGTAAAAATAAAGATCAAGTTTGTTACTGGCTGAAATCGGACCAGTGGGAGGGGGGGTTTAGAGGGAAGGATTTTTGAAAATTCGAAATATCTCAGTTACTATACGTCAAATCGAGAAATCATATAGAATCAATCTTATTGCAAATTTAATATAAAAAGTGTTATATACATTTATTCCGTATCTTGAATATTAACCGAGATATTTGCATTTTTCTGTTTTCAACTTCAGAAATGAGATCGGCTAACTTCGGGTCTAGTCGTGAGTTTCCGTCAAGAGCTAGTTCGGGCCGTTTTCATAACTGTTCGGCTCTCTATTCTGAAATTTCTCTATTGTATAACTTCACGTGGGAAATCTGCTTAGTTTACGCAGCCCCTGCGTGACGGACTTTTTTTTTTTTTGAGAACGCTTCACGTAGTACTGACAGCTGTTTCAGATTACAATTACTTGAATAACTACTATGCTCATTTATAAAATGCGTATTTATAACTTTTACTTTTGTTATTTAACTCTGTATAATTTTTGACATTTTAAAGGGCAAATTACCTTTGATGTCCATAAATATTTGTTCACATTCAATTTTCTTCCTATTTGTCAGGACAGAAAGCTCGTCTCTTCTAGTTTTCCTCTATGTCTTGTAGTTACAGAAATTCTCCAATTTCTTGTATTCAGTGTACCACTTTATATATCTTGAACGTATTCTTTTTTCACCAATCCTCTACATTGTGGCTCAAAATGATTATATTGCCCATGTTAATGTCAAACATACTAAATAAAAAACAAAATTCACAGCTTAGGAATAAAGATAGTAGAATTTGATTTTCCTCAATTTGACTTTAACCCTCCGTCGGGCGCAGCTCGTCTGAGGGGCCAGGAAAACATATTTTTTGGTGTCCCACAGCATCCAGTCTCCCCTGTGAGCCGCCATTCCCAGTAGTTTCCTGATTCGTGTCATGCTTAGAATCCCCTACTATAGTCTATTACCATCCTTCTTCCAGACCGACTGGTCCCTAGGTGGCTTGTGAGGCCGACTGCGCCCAATTGCTCCTTAATTTTAAAGATGATTTTTTTTCAAGATATATCTATTGCAATCGTTACTTTTACTAAGATTTATGCTATTCTGTACGGAAGTTCGTCGATATCTAGAGAAATAAGTGCAATTCTAACTCTGGCCTCTCAGGCCGACTGCGCCTTATCAATTTTACTTTTTTTAGTTTAAGCTTCATTTTATTCTAATAAAGTCATTATTTTACGTTCTAAATAGTATATTTGTTTTCCTTAGATCCTAGCGAAGGCTGTCCTACCAGCGTTTTAAATTAAAATTAATTAGGTGGGAATTGAGGGGTTAAAATATGTGGGTGGCCTCTCAGGCCGGTTGCGCCCGATTTTGTTTTTTCCAGAGGTGCGCCCGACGGAGGGTTAAAGGGAGAGAAATTAGTTGTCGGGTCAAGTAGTTATAGCGACAAGTAAGAACTTTTGCGTCCTGAATACTGGATTTATTGTTTGAAATTAGAGTATTCGGTATTATTCGGTTTCTGAAGTTTCCGGTGGATCACTTCTTAGATATCTGTAATTTATGCAATTAAATAAACTAATCATTACAAAACATGTGCATATTTATAAATGACCGTAATAGAAAACATAATTTGAATTAAATCTGTGTACAACTAGCAATGTTTTCTTTGATTTGCTTTAGTCACTTATAGGTCATCCAGTAATCAGAATATATTGTTGTCCCAGATTGTATTGCAGCTTCGATGAAAGAATTCAGAATTTCATCTCTTCTACGTGTGACATCATATGTAAACCATTCAAAATTCATCTTCCATACGCCTCCCAACACCCATTCCTGGGGGTATATCCTGTACACATTTTATTTCCTTTTTGGAGAAGCAGGACTCAACCATTTCCAAACAAAGGGCCTCATCTCCTTTCATTGCAGGCTTCGTTAATATATCATTCGCACATATTTCTCTCAGTTAGTGCTTCCGGTCAACTATAGCTTCTGTGCCCGTTCTCATTTCCTTGAGGGAAAATTTCATGGTTGCATAATCCTGAGAACAGAAATAAATTAAAAGAATTACCTTAATCAAGAGCAGATGACATCTCTAGCCAGGTTCGGTACAGAAGACCCACCTCTTCCAGCATCCCTTCTTATAGCAGTACCAGTCGGACGAACTTTTTATTTATCCTTTTCTCCATCGACTTTCCTTTATCACATAATTTGGACTTAGGTATAATCTTCTTCTCTGTAAGAACCTAAAAGCATCATATCCATGCAGTATGTGATCACTTAGTTGAAAAATGTTCATTGAAATTAATTGGAGACCACAAATGAAAGAATATATTAATTACGACTTATAATTAGGTTATACACTAAATTTCCCATACATATTGAGTTACTACATAAGACGGTTCATATTTATTGAATAAGGAAAGCTAATACCTAATTTCCGACTATTATTCAAATGGTCGAAACATACTTTAATATAAGGAAGAAATAAATATTATGTATACAGTATCGTAACTTTTATCCAAAAGATGCTTCTACTTTTGCAAGAGTAATCATTTTAAATTCCTTCTCCAGCCCTCTACTGAATAACAAAACAGTATAGTTCGATAATTGTCTGAGACCAATTATGGTTAGTTATCCGGATGCGAGCATTTGATTTGAGTGGACCTTGAAAGGTTAATTTGGATTCGGCTAGTGGTCGAATTATGATTGGGTTAATTGGGCAGGCTTTGGCTATTTAATTAACTAATTGTTCGTGGGAAAGAGTCATTCTGGACTAGTTCATTTTGGCATGAATTAAAAATCGTTTCAGAACGAGCTCTTCATCAGAATTATAATTTCGAGCAATGGATCCACTTCGCTTTACTAACTCTTACAGGTTATTGATTCCTGATTTACATGTATATTTTTTGATAATTTTACACACCTTTGGTTTCAAATATTTTTTCTGAGATTTGCCACTGTTTCAAAAAAATTTTTTAAAATAAATTAACAATTAAATTATGGAATTGACGATTTTTGTACAAAATATTTAAAAACTGTTTTCAAAATAAATTAGAATTCAATATTGTTTATTTCGATGATTTTGCGGCTTTGAGGTAAAATTCAGGCTATTTCACGAAAATATTTACTAGGATGATTTATTTTTGATACTAGTACTACCTATGCAAATAAGCTAAACTTTATAAGCACATTAATATTCGATTCTTACCGATTTAAAGATACCTTAGTTATCTTTATGAACAACCACCTTAAACGGAAGTATGAATGTCCAAATTTATTAAACAACGTTCAGTACGGACTTCAACAAAAGTGGTTCTATACCACTAAGTGCAGGACACTGGGTCAATTGAGACCCCTTGGCTGAACTATCAACATGTGCTCGTCGCGGGGATCAGTGACCGGCATCTTATGTCCTCCTTTTATTGACAGGTACTACCACTCGGAAAATCTCATACTAAAATAATTGCTATATTTTCAATACATTTTTTAACTCATTAGGACATCAAAAAAAGTAATTGGCAAGTTCCCAGGCCCCTGTTTTCATCAATTTTTTGTTACGTGACTTATAATGAATTAATTTACCTTACATCTTTTCACATTGTCAGGCACTTTTTTTTATCTCCTCTAGTGTGATAATTTTTGGGTGGACCAATGGGGAAGGGGGTGATTTAATTATTTTGTTATACATTAAAAATGGGATGAATATGAATTAACTTTAAATTTACGACACATTACAATCATATATATACTAGCTAAGGTACCCGGCTTCGCTCGGGAAATCACTTGAGGCTGAATGATAATAGTGATTTTTTTTTGAGCAAGGCTTCAATGTTTACTACACTTCCCGTCTGGGCGCATTGTTTTCCCGTGAGGGTCAGGCAGGCGGCTTACAGAAAAAAAAATTGTAATTCAAATAAGCCCCTAATCATTGTTTCACGTGAGGGTCAGGCGGGTGACGTATAGATGAGAAATTTTAATTTTGAAGAATAAATAAAAATGTGTTCCTGATCTATCTCTCTCCACTTTTTAACTCACCTTTTTGAATACTTCAAACTATAATCGTGGATAGCATTTATTAAAATTAAATATCCTCTCAAATGAAACTTATTTCCTGTCAAAAACCAATCCGAGCTCGTATAGTTTAAGCATAGTTTTGTAATTAGATTATATTCGTAATAGTAGAGCGCAGTGGAAATCATTTCACAGGAAATAGGTTAACTCAATTAACTGTTTAGGCTCCGGCCTCCTTCCGCTCCAGCATCTCCATAGTTTTCCTTAAAATATTGATTCGAAGTATTATTTTAATAATTTATCTACCTGATGGAATTAAATAATAGTATTACCCTAAAAATAATTTCATTTATATTCAAAAATATAGTTGAGGGGAAGAGAACGTAGCCCTCCCCGCAAAATAAGTAGTACTTTAAATCATATCAAATTTAAAAGGATATTGTCTTTTTTCATAATAACATTACCATTAACGTCTAATTGTTATGATGGTACATATTTGTTTCAATAACATCAAGATATTGGAAATAAGATAATATAATAACAGAACCAAAGAGTATGATCCCATAACTTCCGCTATCACTCTTTGTGCCAATCCAGCTGACTTTGTTTAAATAATACATTATACAAATTAAATAACGGAAATGCTCTTATAGTTTACATTTCTATTGGAAATAAATAGCAATGTTATTTTCTAGGAGAAATAAATAAATGAGAAGGGACGACGGAGATATATAACCTCACTAATCCGAATCATATTTAGGTAGAGTTATCATATGTGACTAAAACATAAAATCTTTTGTCATAATATTCATTCATTAAAAACACTTAAATAAGCACTAATAAAATTAATGACTCCCGCTATAGTTTTAGCGTATATCCCGTGTTTACTTCATTTTACGAACATAGTGAATGCAACAAAAGTTACACTAAATAATAAAATAAACAACTTTTATGTGCATGTTTGCCGAGAATCTAATAGGAAACGAAATATCATAATTTTTCATTTCAGGCCTCCCTCATAACCCCCACTCTCGTCCAGGCGTAAAAATTTTAATATAGCTTATAATCATGGAAGAATTAATGCTAATTCACATACCAAGTCTTGTTAATTTCGGTTCAATCGTTAGTGCCCAACAAAATTGTTGGCTCCCGCTTTAGTATTTAGTGTAAATCTCGTTTATACTTTGTTATACGACAAAAGTGAATATAATAAATCTTACTGTAAATAACAAAATAAACAACTTTTGTCATGTCCATATTTGCAGAAAAACCCGTAGAAAACGAAATACCGCTATTTTTAATTTAAGGCCTCCCTTACAACCCCCAGTCCTGCCCGTCCCTAGAATTGTTGGTATAGCTTATGATAATTAAGGCGTCAGTGCTAATACACATACCGAGATTTAATTAGTTCGGTTGAGTCTTTTGTGCCAAATAATATTGTTGACTCCCGCTATAGTCATTAGCGTATAACTCATTTAAACTTCGGATTACGATGAAAGTGTTTATGACAAAAGTTACTCTAAATAACAAAATAAACAACTTTTGTTATGTGCATATTTGCCAAAAAACCAATAGAAAACGAAATATCGCGAATTTTAATATGAGACCTCCCTTATAACCCCCACTCCTGTTCGTCTCAGAGAAAATTAATATAGCCTAAAGTCTAAGTTGGGTTAGTAGTAATATACATACCAAGTTTCATAAAATTCGGTTCAGCCGTTTATGCGTGAAAAGGTAACAAACAAACAAACAAATAAACAAACAAACAAACAAACAAACAAACAAACAGACACCAAAGAAACAAAATGCAGTTATGGTGTCTATGACATGTGAAACGAAAAGTTATCGTGAAATTTCGAGAAAAAAATCAATGTACAGACAGAGGTTACAATTTTATATATATATATATAGATGACCCCGTGCCGGACTTGAGCCCAAATACCACTCTCCAGGCCGGCACGGGGTCATAAAGCCCCGTGGAATTTTTAATGATTTTGGATTTGAAATACATACGCGTACTATTTCTAATTATATTTACTAGTACAAAGCAAAAACCGTCAAAGTATTTTTTGTACATTTATCTTCAAAACCGACCAGTATTGGGAGACAGATACGTACGGGTAATTTGACCCCGTGTCGCACGTAACGTGTTAATGCAATCGTCCTTATCTTCTCATCACCAATCTAAATTCATTGTTCTAATGTGCCATTAGAACAAACATGTAATATTTAAGAATTTATTTGACTTATGATTGTGGTTCAAAAATGCATTTATTTGATAAATGATAAACAAAGAGTTTTAAAACAAACACCTAGAGCAGTTATTTTCTTTGGTTTAATTTTTCATAATAAATTATAAACATTGTGTTAAATAAAATTTTGAATTAAACAATATAGCAGTTGTTCTTGGGAAGGGCCCCAAAGAGCTAGATAAATTATTTAATTTTATGAAAATTACACGTTTCTGATAAGACATCTGTCTCCTTCATACGTCATAAAATATGATGCATGTAAGTAAATGTAAATATATATATATTAGTCTAACTTCATGTATGTCATCTTGATTAAAAAAAAGTTATGAAAAAATATATATTTAAATGAAAAAATAAATAGAATAAGATTAACTAAGAGTAGGTGTAAGAGTTGACAGATGGTTAATAAATCAAAATTAAGATATAGGTTAAATTATAAAAAAAAACCAAAAAGTCCGTCACGCAGAGGCTGCATGAACTAAGCACATTTCCCACGGGAAGAATTAGTCTAGAGAAATCTGCCTAATAACAACGGCAGTAGTGAGGAATCTCTAAACCTATTAACGAGGGACAAATAGTTACGGAAACGGCCGCACTAGCTCTCGCAGTGCCCACTCCGGTCGACCGCACACACAATACAAATGCAAATATCGGTTAATATTCAAGATACAGAATAAATGTATAGAACAATATTTATAGTAAGTTTAAAAGAAATCAGATTGATTTTATACAATGTTTCGATCCGACGTCTAAAAACGGAGATATTTCAAATTTTCAAAATTCCCCCTTTAAACCCCCGCCCCTCCGAATGGTCCGATTTCAGCCATTAACGATCTTGATCTTTCTTTTTACATAAAACGATTAAATATTTACTTTGGTAATAATCAAACAAAAATTGCGACCGCTAGAGCGTTAACAGACATATATATATATATATATATATATATATATATATATATATATATATATATATATATATATATTACAATTTTGAAGAGACCTCATTTTCGTCATCTCCTGGCTAGGATCGATGGACATTTGAAGAAAAATATATATAATGCATACAACTTACATATACACAATTTAGTCATAAAATTTTGGTACTTATTCAACAAGATAGTTATAGATATTACCGGGCGATGATAACCTAGTAGTTTCTTGCCCTCAAACCTAATGAAACAAACAGACAAATAAAACTTTGATTATGAAAGTTTATTTTTTTTGGTTATTTTTCTTCAGTTTTAACGCGAATGAGTTAAAACATTTAAAATTCGCTCACTTATGAAATACTGAATTCATAAAAATAAGAAAAAGAGTATTGAGCGCCTGATGCAGCTTCTGAAATCTTTGAAATTGTGATAGAGCTCTGAATATCTCGGTTAATACTCATTATACGGAAAATATAACCTAACAATATTTATAGAAAATTTAATTTTAGTAAGATTTTTGTTAATAAAATTTTTTGATCCGACTTATAGCAACTGAGATATTTCGAATTTTCGAAACTCCTCCCTTTTAACCCCCCCCCCTACCCTTCTTCGTCCGATTTCAGCCGTTAACGAACTTACACAAGACATAGTAACCCATTATAGCCAGTAGTAGAACAATAAGTACGTGACGGAGGAAATAACATTATATGTTACAGGATTTCTTTTCAAATTGCTTTAAGACTTTTTCTTTTAGCAGATTTCCCTTAAGGGAAATCAGCTATTGAGGTCCTAATCATGAAGCGATTTTCGAAACATTCAAATGTCCATTGATCCTACCCAGGAGATGACGAAAATGAGGTCCGTTCAAAAACTATATATATATATATATATATATATATATATATATCTATACATATATATGTCTGTTACCGCTCTAGCGGTCGCAATTCTTGTTTGATCTTTACCAAACTCGGAATTTAATCGTTTTATGTAAAAAGACAGATCAAGTTCGTTAATGGCTGAAATCGTACCAGAGGGAGGAGGTTTTAGAGGGGGGAATTTCGAAAATTCTTAATATCTACCTTATTAAAGCATCGGATCGAAACATTGTATAAACCCAATCTTATTGCACATATAATGTTCTATAAATATTGGTATATTCATGTTTAATCTATCTTGAATACTAACCGAGATATCTGCATTTGTATTCTGCGTGTGGTCGCCCGTAGGCTATGACTTCCGACGGAGACTTTCCGTCTTGAGCTCTGGCGGCCGTTTCCATAACTATTCGTCCCTCGTGAATAGGTTTAGAGGTTAGGTTAACTGTACGCCCTAAATAATGTTTTAGGTTTAGAGGTATCTTACTACTACAGTTGATTTTAGGCAGATTTCTCTATTGTAAAACTTCACGTGGGAAATCTGCTTAGTTTACGCAGCCCCTGCGTGACGGACTTTTGTATTTTTAAAAAGGTGCCAATTAAATATTGTCTGTTTTAGGAGTGTCTTCTATTTCTCAAAGCTAAGCGGCCTGCCGCTGCCAGACGCATTATATAATTCCAAATGGAGCAAACAATTCTTCTTCTACTATAATAAGTTTATGATTATTTTCCTAATTTGGAAGGTGATTTGTGCAGTCCATTCCATCATGTATATCTCCAATTTTGAGGTAATAGCAATAAAACTGTTTACGATTTTACAGACTAAATTTAGATTCATGTATCAAAACAAACTTAGTCCATGGCGCAGGGGCTTCGTGAATACATTAGACAACTTACGTATTTTAAGCCTTATTATTACTCCTACGTATTCTGTACTTAGAATATATAATTAAATCTGTACTTTCGTCCCTTAAGGGAAACCTGCTATTGAGGTTATACTCATGAGGGAATGTTCTTCAAATGTCCATCGATCCTACTTAGGAGATTTCCGAAAATGAGGTCAGTTTAAAACTGTATATACATATATACTTACATATATATATATATATATATATATATATATATATATAAACGGCCGCCAGAGCTATCGGCGGAAAGTCCGAACATAGCCAACTGGTGACCACACGCAGAATACAAATGCAAATATCTCGGTTAATATTCAAGATACAGAATAAATGCATAGAAGAATATTTATAGTAAATTTAATTTGCAATATGACTTATTCTATACAATATTTTCATCTGACGAATAATAACGGATATATTTTTAATTTTAAAAAATCTCCTCTAAACCCCCCCCCCTCCCACTGGTCCGATTTCAGCCATTAACGATCTTATCTTCCTTTTTACAAAAAACAATTAAATTCCGAGTTTGGTAAAGATCAAACAAAAATTGTGACCGCTAGAGCGTTAACAGACAAATATATATATATATATATATATATATATATATATATATATATATATATATGTATAGGGGTTAGAGGGGGAGAACTTTGAAAATTCGAAATATCTGTGTTACTATAAGTCGGATCAAAAAAACTGTATAAGAACAATCTTATTGAAAATTAAATGCACTATAAATAATGTTATATACATTTATTCTCTATCTTGAATATTAACCGAGATATTTGCATTTTTCAGTTTTCAGCCTTCAGTAAACCCCCACTTCTACTAGTGTTACATAAACAATGCTCTGTTATATAATAAAATATATTAATTGAAGCCTAAATACCAAATATTGTTTTCATTGAACTTTTACTTTGTGAGATATATGCAAATACGTTCTGTTGCCCCCCCCCTTCTTCTGTTTTTGGATTACTAAAATTTGAGTGATTGAAATAAAACTCATTCAGATTCATAACAAATTACAGCACTAGCTTTAGTAAATTGTTTTCAATAAAATTAATATGTTGTACTCAGATATATTTCATTAATTGTTTGTCTTTCCTGTCTATCTATGCAGCGCTACGAGGTTGGCTTGCCTGTTTGTTTACAATTCAGCCTTGTATTGTACATTTACTGAACATTAACGGTTGTATTATCTGTATGTGTATTTATCTATTGTAAACCTTCGCGTGGTAAATCTGTTTAATTTACGCAGCCCCTGCGTGACGGACTTTATCCTCCTGAATGGCTTGTCAGACAATAGATGTTTGTTGACATATATCTCATCGATACTGACATTATCAACAATTAGGATGTTGAAATTCTTTCTGTCTAATTCCTACTTCATCCCCCTAAATATATTCTCCGAGGTTAACTATTATACATTCATTTACAGAATAATGGGATATGCGGCAATATATTAGTGCCATGTAAACAATGTGTTTTGTCGCAAATCATTTCGAGATATTTCAAATTCCCGAAAATTATTCCCTCTAAACACCCCCCCCCCTCCCACAGGTCCGATTTCAGCCGTTAACGAACTTGATCTTTCTTTTCACATAAAACGACTAAATATCGAGTTTGGTACCGATCAAACAAAAATTGCGACTTCTAGAGGGGTAACAGACAAATATATATATATATATATATATATATATATATATATATATATATATATACAGTTTTGAAAGGACCTCAATATCTACATATACAAGGTATGATAGATGGACAATTGAAGAAACATTTCCAAAAATTGCGTCATGGGTACAACCTCAATATCTGATTTCCTTTAAGGCAAATCTGCTAAAAAGATCAACATATATCTTCATCTCCTGTGATAGGAACAAAAACTCCGTTGTGGATTTATGCGAGATACGAACAGAGTCAATATGAGTTCTACAGGGAGTGGTGTCCAAGACAGATAATGCCGTTCATATTTAAAATCTCATTTTTTTAAAAGATTTTGAAAATTACAATAGAGACTTCCTTTAATTCATTATTATATATATATATATATATATATATATATATATATATATATATATATATATATATACTAGCTCAGATACACGGCTTCGCCCGGGAATTCATTTGAGGCTGAATGGTGATGGTATTTTTTTAGCAGGCTTTACATTGCACAATATTTTGACTTTTACCCGTCCCAGTGTTTAGGATTGATACCCATCTTTGCCGTGGATTTGCTAATAATAGAATTATTTGTTCGATAAGGCTTCACAGTCTTCGATATTTTCATATTTCCCGTCTCTTATTCATGTAAATATGGTGAATTTTTATTTCAGGTCTCCCTTTTAACCCCCCTCCCGTTCGAACCTAAAACTTTTAATATAAGTTATAATCATGGAAGAATTAATGCTAATTGACATACCGAGTTTTGTTAAGTTCGGTTCAGCCGTTAGTGCCCGCTAAAGTTTTAACGTATAACTCATTTATACTTAGGTACACGACAAAAGTGTATATAACAAAAGTTACTCCAAAAAACAAAATAAATAACTTTTGTTATGTTTATATTTGCGGAAAAACCAATAAGAATCGAAATATCGCTATTTTTAGTTTCAGGCCCTCCTTATAACCCCCACTCTTGTTCGTCTCAGAAAAAATTAATATAGCCTAAAGTCTAAGTTGGGTTAGTAGTAATATACATACCAAATTTCATAAAATTCGGTTCAGCCATTTATGCGTGAAAAGGTAATAAACAAACAAACAAACAAACATACACGAAAGAAACAAAATGCAGTTATGGTGTCTATGACATGTGAAACGAAAGAGATGTGAGAACAAAATCAATGTACAGACAGAGGTTACAATTTTATATATATATATATATTAAAAACGCCCATTGCAGGATTACGTCTAGAGGTTTAGCTTACTTTTCGAAGCACCTCCTTGATGGATAATTCATCCAGTACGTAACATGTCTTTTATTTCTCATATTGAGCTACATAATATGTCTTTGTTTTATCAGATTTCCCTTAAGGTAAATCTGCTACTGAGTTTGTACTCATGTTGGAATTTTCGACATTTTTCTTCAAATGTCCATCGATCCTACCTAGTAGATGACGAAAATTGAGGTCAGTTCAAAACTGCTTAAATATATAATATATATATATATATATATATATATATATATATATATATATATATATTTGTCTGTTACCGCTCTAGCGGTCGCAATTTTTGTTTGATCGTTACCAAACTCGATATTTAGTCGTTTTATGTAAAAAGAAAGATCAAATTCGTTAATGGCTGAAATGGACCAGTGGAAAGGGGGGTTTAAAGGGGAGGATTTTCTAAAATTTGATATATTTCCGTTACTATACGTCGGATCGAAAAGTTGTATAGAATCAATCTTAAATTTACTATAAATATTGTTATATACATTTATTCTCTATCTTGCATATTAACCGAGATATTTGCAATTTTATGAAATCGGGGCGGATAACGGATGAGAGTGAGTTTCCCGCCAAAAGCTAGGTCGGCCGTTTTCTTAACTCTTCGGCTCTTGTGAAATTTCTCTATTGTAAAACTACACGTGGGAAATCTGCTTAGTTTACGCAGCCCCTGCGTGACGGACTTTTATTTTTTGTTGATTAGCTAAGCAATGAAATGTAATTTTAATTAAATGTCCATTAAATAGTTCTATTAACAATTTTGTTGACAGAATCGATTTATCGCCGCGAGCTCAAGTGTTCTACAGACGACGGGCATTTGTTTGGCCATTATCTTCTCAATTTGTAGAGAAAGCCTTGGAGATCTCATCGAGCGCGTTGACCAAACATCAGAAATCATTCAAAAGAGCGCACATGGCAGCGAAAGTTCATTTGTGTCAACCTATCAAAATGATTCCAGTAAATTCCTTCTCCTCTTCAAAATGATGTGTTATTCATCTATATTGTGTCCCTTTTTTTACTGTCTTTCGACTGCAATTTCTGAATATATTAACGGCGTTTATGGAAGCAATTTGGGTGTGCCTATTAACTGCAGTTTTGAGAAAGGACCGTACGGATTATACGAAATGTTTTGGTTCCTACAGGTATGAAAGTTTAAAGTATTTATTTTGTAGCTGGTAGTTTTGCTATACATATTCATATTCACTGTGAAAATCGCACCTGCTAAAAAAAGTCGGTCACACAGGGGCTGAGTAACTAAGCAGATTTCTCACGTTAATTTTAGTAATAGATACACCTACATACTTCTAACACAACACCACCGTGAATATATAAAGTGAATAAATACAAACGAAAATAAGAAATTGTTCACTCAATTTCAATAGCCTGCCGACAGGAAGCGTTTGGAATGTAAGCAAACAGATCTTCCAGCTTCACACCGTAAAAAAAAACAATTACTGAAATATATCAGAATATATTGTATATTTTGTTTGTCAATTTGTTGTGTTCCCATTTTAGTTTTGTTTTCCATTTCTGGTTTTTGTGTTCCATTTCTGGTTTTTGTTTTCCATTTTGTTTTTGTGTTCCATTTCTGGTTTTTGTTTTCCATTTTGTTTTTGTGTTCCATTTCTGGTTTTTGTTTTCCATTTTGTTTTTGTGTTCCATTTCTGGTTTTTGTTTTCCATTTTGTTTTTGTGTTCCATTTCTGGTTTTTGTTTTCCATTTTGTATTTTTTTCCATTTCTGTGTTTTGTTTTTCCATTTGGTTTTTGTGTTCCATTTCTTGGTTTTTGGCATCCATTTTATTTTTTGATTTCCATTTGTGTTTTGTTTTTCCCTATGGTATTGTGATCCATTCCAGTCTTGTTTTCGTTTCAGTTCTGTTTGTCTTTTCTGTTTTCTGTTCCATCCTGTTTTTGTGTTCCATTTCTGTTTTGTGTTACTTTTCTATTTTTTCATGTACATTTCTGTTATGTTGTTTTATGCTTTGTTTAATTAACTTTGTTTCGTTTCGTTTTTTTTGTTTTTAGTTGTTTTTTTTCAATTTATACAGTTTTTCCCCAAGCAACATCGCCAAGCTGCGAAGCTCCAAATAAATAAATAAATATCAGAATATAACATTAATTTTATTGAAAACTATTTACGGAAATAGTTCCGGGAGGAAAATCCTTCCCTCTAAACCCCCCCTCCCACTGGTCCGATTTCAGCCCTTAACGAACTTGATCTTTTTTTTTTTTTTTTACATAAAACGACTAAATATCGAGCTTGGTAACAATCAAACAAAAATTGTGACCGCTAGAGCGGTAACAGACAAATATATATATATATATATATATATATATATATATATATATATAAATGTTAATTCAAATAAAGGGTTAAAACCACCAATATAACTGATACTATTGTCATACCTCTCGGTGGAGACCGTCGTCACCGAGAGGTATGACATTAGATATAAATATATATATATATATATATATATATATATATATTGTGTGTGTGTGTGTGTGTGAGTGTCTGTTAACGCTATAGCGGTCGCAATTTTTATTTGATCTTTACCAAACTGGGTATTGAAACGTTTTATGCAAAAAGACAGATCAAGTTTGTTAATGGATAAACTCGGACCAGTGGGAGGGGGAGGGGTTTAGAGAGGGGATTTTCGACCAATCTTATTGCAAATTAAATTTACTATATAAATATTGCTCTTTGCCCCCATTTATTCTCTATCTTGAATTTTAACAGAGATGAGATTTGAAAGGAGATTATGCATTTTTATTAAATGTGGGCCCCCGCGGACCGGCCCGATCGGGATGATAACGGAAAGAACGAGTGAGTTTTCCTCCAAATGCTAGTTCGGCCGTTTCCGATAACTGTTCGGGCTCTCGTATGGAGATTTCTCTATTGTATAACTCCACGCGGGAAATCTTCATAGTTTAAGCAGCCACCTGCGCCGTTTTTGTAGTTTTTGTTTTTTTTTGTGTCGTGACGTGTTTGTGATTTGGAAGGCGCTTTTCATTTCATCATTTTTGTTTAAATAGTATTTAATAATTGTAATAACGTTTGTAATTCTTTCAGGTTGTTGGCTATTTTATACCGTCTCTACAGAAGCTAGATAATGAGTATATAATGTTTGGGCTGATTAGAGTACAGTCCGCCATCTTTAAATATCTCTCAGAATGCATGAAGGAAATGGCTTCAGAAATGCCTCTCACGAACAATAAAAAAAACAAGAAAAAATTGATAAAACTTGCGATAATAAATCAAGAGTCGCAAAAGTAAATATTAAACAATAATATTTGAGTAACTAAAAAAATTATTTGAAATTAAATAAATAGTGAGAATATATCTCTTTGAATATTATGTCATTTTGGTGTACTGTTTTTCATTAATTTTTCATGCATTTATTGTTTCAGAATAATTAATGAGTTTCAGGCAGTATTTTCTTCTGTCATTGTCATTTATTACTTAAGCACGATTTCCTTTTCAACTTGTGGACTTTTTTATCAAATCAATGTAAGTAAATCGTTTCTAATAAATTTAATATTAAAAAAATAGTATTGAACAACTTGTATATTAAGCCAAAGGAAAGGATATTCTGGCTTTTATTCTTAGCTAGGTATTTCAGAATGAAAAATGAAACTAAAACCTACTGTTTTATTAGTATAACCTGTTGTAGCTTGTGTGAGTGTGCGTGCGTGTGTGTGTGTGTGTGTGTGTGTGTGTGTGTGTGTGTGTGTGTGTGTCTTACCGCTCTACCAGTTAGCAGATTTCCCTTAAGGGAAATCAGCTATTGAGGTCGTACTCATGGCGCGATTTTCGAAAAATTTCTTCAAATGTCCATCGATCCTACCCAGGAGATGACGAAAATGAGGTCTGTTCAAAAAAATATATATATATATATATATATATCTATATATATTTGTCTGTAAACGGCTTTAGCGGTCGCAATTTTCGTTTGATCGTTACCAAACTCGATATTTAAACGTTTTATGCAAAAATAAAGATCAAGTTCGTTAACGGCTGAAATCGGACTAGTGAAGGAGGGGGGTGTAGAATGGGGGGATTTTCAAAGATTCAAAATATCTCCGTTATTAATGCATCTGATCGAAATATTTATAGAATCAATGATATTGCAAATTTAAATTTTACTATAAATATTGTCTAATACATTTATTCTATATCTTGAATATTAACGCGAGATATTGTGCATTTGTATTCTGAGTGTTGTCGCCAGGATTCGGCTAGGTTCGGACTTTCCCGCCGAGAGCTCTAGGCGGCCGTTTTCCTTAATATTCGTTTCCTCGTGAATATGTTTAGAGTTTTCTTACTAGTACAGTCGTTATTAGGCAGATTTCTCTACTGTAAGACTTCACGTGGGAAATCTGCTTAGTTTACGCACCACCGGCGTGACGGACTTTGTTTTAATGTTTGTTCAATCGTCAATATCAATATTTATTATCAATTAATCGATATTGATTGATTGTCAAAAGTCAATTTTTTTTGCGCTTCATCAATAACTAAACATTAAGTTCAATAATGACAACGCAGCATAAGAGAAGGTGTTTTAAAATTTCGAAAAATCTTTATATCTCAGTTATTGTACGTTGGATCGAGAAATTGTGTAGAATCAATCTTATTTAAAATTCAATTGCATATTAATCTTGTTATATCCATATTTTCTCTAGTTTGGATATTAACTGCAATATTTGGATTTTTTAGCCTTTAGTAAACTCGCCCTCCTCGGCGTAGTAGTAGTAATGAATAACTAAATCTGTTCACGAGGGACGATCAGTGACGAAAACGGCCGCCCTAGCTCTCGGCGGAATGTCCCGAACATAGCCGACTCCTGCCGACCACACACACAATACAAATGCAAATATATCGGTTAATATTCAAGATAGAGAATAAATGTATAGAACAGTATTTATAGTAAATTTAACTTGCAATAAGATTACATAAATAACAATATTTCGATCCGATGCATAATAATGGAGATATTTTGCGGCGAATTTTCGAAAATTCCTCACCCTCTAAACCCCCCCTCCCACTGGTCCGATTTCAGCGCGTTTAACGGGAACATGATCTTTCCTTTTTAATAAACCTAAAACGACTATATGTTTGAGTTTGGTCACGATAAAACCAAAATTGCGACCGCTAGAGCGGTAACAGCCAAATATATTATATATATATATATATATATAGTAGATATAATATATATATATATATATATAAATATATATATATATATATATAAGAGGCGGTAACAGCCAAATAATATATATATAACTATATATATATATATATATATATATATATATATATATATACAGTTTTCAACGGAGCTCATTGTCGTCATCTACTAGGTAGGATCGATGGACTTTTGAAGAAAAATTTCAAAAATTCCTTCACGAGTAAAACCTCAATAGCTGATTTCCCCTAAGGGAAATCTGTTAACATAATTCATGTTCTGTCGTCCATAATTAAATTTGTCGTTTTTTAATCGAAAATGTCGTTACTAAAAGATCATATTTGTTACTGACGGAAATCGGGTTCTGGAATAGAGAGGAGATTGAATTCCAAAATTCAAAATATCTCCTTTATTAGGTATGAGTCTGAACATAAAACTTTATAAAACCGAAATTGTTAAACTATTGATGTTCTAGCAAGCGACTTGTTAATTACTTTTTAGGTTGTTGCCTTCTTGAACCTCCCCTCATCTACTCATGTGTGATTTTTTTAGCAGATATCCCGTATGGGAAATCAGCTATTGAGGTCCGTACTCATGACGCTACTTTCGAGAAAACGTCTTCAAATGTCCATCGATCCTACCCACGAGATGACGAAAATGAGGTCCGTTCAAAATGATATATATATATATATATATATATATATATATATATATATGTGTGTGTGTGTTTGTGTGTGTATGTATGTGTGTGTGTGTGTGTGTGTGTGTGTGTGTATTGTGTTTATAAAATAAATGTTTTTCCTCAACAGGCCAATTATTTTGTCTATTTGTGTGTTAACGCTGTAGCGGTGGCAAATTAATTTTGATCGTTACCAAACTCAAAATTTAATCGTACTATGTAAAAAGAAAGATCAAGTTCGTTAATGGCAGAAGTCAGACCAGTGGGAGGGGGGTTTAGAGTGGGATTTTAGAAAGTTCTAAATATCTCCGTTATTATGCCTCGGATCGAAAAATTGTAGTTTATCAATCTTATTGCAATTTAAATTTACTATAAATATTGTTCTATACATTTATTCTGTATCTTGAATATTAACCGATATATTTGCATTTGTATTGTGCGTGTGGCCGGCAGGAGTCGGCTATGTTCGGGACTTTCCGCCGAGAGCTAGTGCGGCCGTTTCCGCAATTATTCGTCCCTCGTGAAAATGTTTAGGGATTCCTTACTACTACTGTTATTATTAGGCAGATTTTCCTATTGTAAAATTTCACGTGGGAAATCTGCTTAGTTTACGAACCTTCCCCCCCCCCCCCCGTGACGGACTTTTTATTACCTTTACATTAAACAAAAATCCCGACTCGAGCAGGAGCTGCGTAAACTAAAGCAGATTTCTCCCGCGATGTTTAACAATTCAAAATATCCGATACCGTACGTCGGGGGACACGGGGGGGGGGGGGGGGAAATATGTTATTAAACCAAACTTATTGCAAATTAAAAGATCTATAAATGGTGTTATCTATATGTTTTCATTATATTCAGTACTAACCGAGATATTTGCGACTTTTAGTTTTCGGCCTTTTTTAAACCCCCACTAATACTCATTTCATATCAATAGTATAGATGTTATAGTATGAAGCACTTTTTTTAAGACTAAATAACAAATGTTGTTTTCATTGAACTTTTACGTCATGAGATAAATGTAAATACGGTTTGTTTAAATGTTTAAGTAATAAAAGTCCGTCACTGAGGGCTGCGTAAACTAAGCCATATTTCCCACGTGAAATTTTTACAATTGGAAAATCTACCTAATAATAACAGTAGTAGTAAGGTCTTCAAACCTTAGCTACCCGGTTTTACCCCACTTTCCCCTAAATTTAATACCTAAACAAAGAAAATATACCTAAATATACCGTGGAAATGAGCAAATGTTCTTATATAGTGCTGATGAAAGACAGTCGTACTTCTCGTACCTAGTAAAAAAGTCCGTCACGCAGGGGCTGCGTAAACTAAGCAGATTTCCCACATGAAGTTTTACAATAGAAAAATCTGCCTACTAATAACAATAGTAGTGTCTAATTTTCTAAAACCATTTCACGAAGGACGAATAATTACGGCAACGACCGGCACTAGCTCTCGGCGGAAAGTCCCGAACATAGCCGACTCCTGCCGACCACACACACAATACAATTGCAAATATATCGGTTAATATTCAAGATACAGAATAAATCTAAAGAACAGTATTTATAGTAAATTTAACTTGCAATAAAATTGAGAAACTACTATTTTTCGATCCAAGGCATAATAACGGAGATATTATCAAATATCCCCCTCTAAACCCCCCCCCCCTCCCACATGTTTCATTTCAGCCATTAATGAACTTGATCTTTTTTTTTACATAAAACGATTAAATTTTGAGTTTGGTAACGATCAAAATAAATTTGCCACCGCTACAGCGTTAACAGATAAATAGACAAAATAATTTTTGTTTGATCGTTACCAAACTCAATATTTAGTCGTTTTGTGTAAAAAGAAAGATCAAGTTCGTTAATGGCTGAAATCGGACTTGAGGACGGAGGGGGGGTTTTAGAAAAGTTCAAAAATCTCCGTTATTATGCATCGGATCGAAAAATTGTATGAAATGAGTCTCATTGCAAATTAAATTTACTATAATTATTGTTCTATACATTTATTCTGTATCTTGAATATTAGGCGAGATATTTGCATTTGTATTGTGTGTGCGGGCGGCAGGAGTCTGCTATGTTCGGGACATTCCGCCGAGAGCTCTGGCGGCCGTTTCTATTATAACTATTCGTCCCTCGTGAATAGGTTTAGAGGTTAGGTTAACTGTTTTTTGGGGCTAGAATTTACTGGGTTATTACGCCCTAAATAATGTTTTAGGTTTAGAGGTTTCTTACTACTACTGTTATTATTAGGCAGATTTCTCTATTGTAAATCTTCACGTGGAAAATTTGCTTAGTTAGCGCAGCCCCTGCGTGACGGACGTTTTTTTGTTAAAGCCTATTTTCCGTAAGACTTGTTTATTATTACCATTTCGTTTCGCCTACACTCGTTTATTTGTCCAATTTTGTGATTATTTAGATCATCTTTGTTAACTTCTTTCAACGATTAAATGCAGTCGAATCATCCTATTTGTGATACTACAATAAATTAATATTATTATTATATTTAATTCAATTGTTTTTATTTCTTCAGATATTATTATCACTGGTGTAACAATGTTTATTGTCCCTCTAGGCTGAAGAAACGAACATGATTCAGACAAGCACTCTGGGAACAATTGTTTTTCTTAATATTTGTCAGTTTTTCATACTTTGCCACTTGGTTGATGTGCTGTCGGAAGATGTAAGTATACATGAAGTGTTAAATTCACTACTTAGTTAAAATGTCAATATTATTGTATCTCGAACAGTGTAAAAATCGTTCAAATAACCAGAGGAAGAAATTAAATTAAAACGTGAAATTCCAGTAAAACGTTGATTGGATTTGTTAGTGCCAACTCTGTTAATAAACAGCAGATTTCGTTAAATGATTATAAGAACAGATGCTGCATGGATCAGCTGATCGAGGAGGAAGAGGTTGATAGTTGACTTGAAGGAAGACTTCCGGAGGCTAAGACGACGGAATTGGAGGACTAAAGCTATAGAAGAGAAAAAAATAGTACCTAGCCGTCAGGTTTCTACTCCTCTGACCATGTCCTAAACTCAATGAGTAATGAAGGGAAATGAAAAAGTCCGTTTCGCAGGGGCTGCGTAAACTAAGCAGATTTCCCACGTGAAGTTTTACAATAGAGAAATCTGCCTAATAACAACTCTAGTAGTAAGAAACCTCTAAACCTATTCACGAGGGACGAATAGTTACAGAAACGGCCGCCAGAGCTCTCGTCGGAAAGTCCGAACATCCTGTCGACCACACGCAGAATACAAATGCAAATATCTCGGTTAATGTGTCTAGATACAGAATAAATGAATCGAACTATATATATAGAAAATTTAATTGGCAATATAATTGATTCTGTACAATTTTTCGATCCGACGCATAATAACGGATATATTTCGAATTTTCGAAAATCCTCCCCTCTAACCCCCCCCCCTCCCCTGGTCCGATTTCAGCCTTTAACGAACTTGATCTTTCTTTTTACATAACACGACTAAATTTTCAGTTTCGTAACGATTAACAATAATTGCGACTGCTGAGCGGTAACAGACATATAATATATAATATATACACACAGTTTTGAACGGACCTCATTTTCGTCATCTACTAGGTAGGATCGATGGACATTTGAAGAAAAAATTCGAAAATTCCGTCATGAGTACAACCTCAATAGCTGAGTTCCCTTAAGGGAAATCTGCTAAAATCCTTCTACTCCAACACACCTTCAGTTCTCTGGTCTCATTAACACTCGGTCGGGTGCGTCAAGAATATTCCGTCTTCGGGCGCGTGTATCTCAGAGATTATCCTCAACCGTTTTTACGGAAATACCGTTTTTATATATATATTTTTGCGCTAAAATGTTCAGTGTGTGATCAGAAACCATAACGGAGGAAGTATTTGTTTGAAAGAAGTAAATAATTTTCAAAATTGATAAGTATTATAATAAAAAAAATCTTGATTGATAAAACAATCGAGTTCGTTATAGATTCATTATTATTAAAACCGTGGACGATAATTTAAAAATATAAATTTAATATTAATAAAAATTTAAAAAAACAGTATTATTATTATTTATTTTGCTGAACTGCATTACAATTAGGACAAAGCAGTGAACTATGTTATAAACAAATTTTGTTTATGCAAATCTCAGAAGAGTAATTAGTAAACCTACATTTCTTTTCAGTTTAATTTGGTTCTCATCATTTTCTTTTCATCGTTTTAGCGGAGGAACTTTTTTTAGGCTGTTTTTGTACTTGAGTTCAATGGACCTTAGTTCGGTTGGTAAAGGTGTACTGTTGTCACTGCGTCGTACAATATTTTCTTGCAAAGTTCTTCCGAAAGCTCATGTATGCGCACAAAGTTCTTCCGAAAGCTCATGTATGCGCAAAAAAATAGAAAATATAGGTTCATATGATTCCATTTTAATAAGAGAAACTTAATTGATGACCCCCCCTTTTTCCCTTAAAAAATTTTTTCCCTTTTCCCAAACCTAAAATTTCCCCAAAAAAATTTTTTTAAAACCCCCCTTTAAAAAAAGGGGGTTTTTAAAACCTTTAAAAAAAAGTTTTTTTTTTGGTGGTTTTTTTTTTTTTTTTTTTAAAATTTGGGGAAAAAATTAAATTTTTCCCCCAATTTTTCCCCCCCCTTTTTTCCCTTTTTGCCCCCCCCAAAATTTTTTCCCCAACCCCCCTTTTTTCCCCCCCCCCCCGGGGGGCCCCCGGGGGGGGTTTTTTTTGGGCGGGTTAAAAAAAAATTTTTTTTTTTTTGGGGTTTTTTTTTTTTTCCCCCCGGGGGGAAAGGGGGGGCCCCGGGGGGGTTTTTTTTTAAAAATTTTTTTTTTTTGTTTTTTAAAAAAAAGGGGGGGGGAAAA
This sequence comes from Riptortus pedestris, assembly GCA_019009955.1. Classification (NCBI taxonomy): domain Eukaryota; kingdom Metazoa; phylum Arthropoda; class Insecta; order Hemiptera; family Alydidae; genus Riptortus; species Riptortus pedestris. The sequence goes on from CM032230.1 coordinate 137,435,851, forward strand.
ATTGGGGGGGAAAATTTTTTAAAAAAGGGGGGGTTTTTTTTAAAAAAAAAAAACAACCAAAAAAACCCCAAAAACCCCCCCCTTTTTTAACCCCCCCTTTTTCCCCCTTTTCCCCAAAACCCCCAAAAAAAAAATATTTTTAAAACAAAAAAAAAAAAAACCCCAAAAAAAAAAAAAAAAAAAAAAAACAAAAAAACCCCCTTTTTTTTTTTTCCCCCCAAAAAAGGCCCCCCAAAAAATTTTTCCCCCCGGGGTTTTCCCCCCCCAAAAGAAAAAGGGCCCCACCCCCCCCAAAATTTTCAAAAAAAAACAAAAAAAAAACCCCCCCCCCAAAAAAAAAAACCCCCCCCAAAATTTTTTTCCCCCCCCCTTTTTTTTATTTTTTTGGGGTTTTTTTTTTTGGGGGGGCCCAAAAAAAAAAAAAGGGGCAAAAAAAAAAAAAGGGTTAAAATTTTTTTTAAAAAAAAAAAAAAGGGGGGGAAAAAAAAATTTAACTTTAAAAAAAAAAAAGGGGGGGTAAAAGGAATTTTTAAAAAAATTTGCCCCCTTTTTTCCAAAAAACCCAAACCCCCGGAAAAAATTTTTTCTTAAGGGGGAAAAACCCCCTTTTCCCCCAAATTTTTTTTTTTTTTTTTCCCCCCCCCCCAAAAAAGGGGTTTATTTTTTTTTTAGGGGGTTGTTTTTTTTTTTGGGGGGGTTGTTTTTTTTTTTTGGGGAATTTTTTGGATGGTTTTTTTTTTTTTTTTTTTTTTTTTGGGGGGGGGGCCCCAAAAAATTTTTAAAAAAAGGGGGTTCAAAAAAAAGGGGTTTTTTTTTCCTTTTTTTTTAAAAACCCCGGGGGGGGGGAAAAAAGGGGGGGGGGTTTTAAATTTTTTGGGGTGTTTTGGGGTTAATTTTTTTCCCGGGTTTCCCCCCCCCCTTTTTTAGGGGGAAAACCCCCCCTTTTTTTAAAAAAGGGTTTTTTTTTAAAAACCCAAAAATTTTTTTAATTTTTTGGGGGGGGGGGTTTTTTTTTTTGGGGGGGACCCCCAGGGGGTTTGGGGGGGTTTTTTTTTTTGGGGGGGGGGAATAAGGGGGGGTTTTTTAATTTTAAAAAAAAGGGGGGTTTTTTTTAAAAAGGGGGTTTTTTTTTTTTTGGGGGGGGGGGGAAAAGGGGGGGGGGGGAAAAGGGGGGGGGAAGGGCGGGGGGGGGCGGGCCCGGGGGGGGGGGGGGGGGGGGGGGGGGGGGGGGGGGTGGGGGGTTTTTTTTTTTTTTTTTTTGGGGGGCGGTGGGGGGGGGGGGGGTTTTTTTTTTTTTTTTTTTTTTTTTTTTTGGGCAAAATTTAAAATTAAAAAAAAAAAAATTTAAAAAAAAACCCCCCCCTTTTTTAAAAAACCGGAAAAAAAAAAATTTTTTTTTTTAAAAAATTTTCCCCAAAAAAAAATTTTTAAACCCCCAAAATTTAAAAAAAAAATTTTAAAAAGGGTTTTTGGTTTTTTTTTTAAAAAGGGGGGGGCCCCAAAAAAAATTTTTTTTTTTAAAAAAAAATTTTTTATTTAAAAAAATTTTTTTATACTTTTTTTTTTTTTTTTTTTTTTTGTTTGTTGGGTTTTTTTTTTTTTTTTTTTTTTTTTAAATTTTTTTTTTTTTTTTTTTTTTTTTTTTTTTTTTTTTTTAAAACCCCCTTTTAAATTTTTTTTAAAAATTTTGGGAATTTTTTTTATTTTAATTTTCCCCCTTTTTAAAAGGGGGGAAAATTTTAAAAAGGGGGGGTTTTTTGGGGGGGGGGGGGGTTTTTTTGGGGTTTAATTGGGGGGGTTAGGGAAAAGGGGGGGTTTTTTTGTTTTTTTAAAACCTTTTTTTTTAAAAAAAATTAAAAAAGGGGAAATTTTTAAAAGGGCCCTTTTTTGAAAATTTTTTTTAAAAAAAAACCCCCTTTTTTCCAAAAAATTAAAATTTTTTTAAAAAAAAAAAAAACCCACCAAAAAATTTTTTTTTTTCTAAAAAACTTTTTAAAAAAAAAGGGGTTTTTTCCCCCCCAATTTAAAAATTTTTAAAAAAAAATTTTAAAAAAAACCCCCTTTTTTAAAAAAATTTTTTTTTCCCCCCAAAAAAAGGAAAAAACCCTTAAACCAACCCCCAAAAATTTCCCCCAAAAAAAAACCCCCCCAAAATTTTTTAAAACCCTTAAAAAATTTTTTTTCCCAAAAATTTTTTTGGGAAAAAATTTTTTTAAAAAAAATTTTTTAAAAAAAAAAAAAACCCCCCCCCCGGGGGTTTTTTTTTTTAAAAAATTTAAAACCCCCCAATTTTTTAAACTTTTTAAAAATTTTTTTTTTTTAAAAAACCCCCCAAAGGGTTTTGTTAAAATTTTAAAAAGGCCCCTTTTTTTTTTTTCCCCCGGGAAAAGGGGGGAAACCCCCCCCGGGGTTTTTTTAGGGGGGTTTTTTTTTTTTTTTTTTTATAAAATTTTTTTAAAAAAAAAATTTTTTTTTTTTTAAAAATTTTTTTTTTTCCGGGGGAAAAACCCTTTTTTTTCCAAAATTTTTTTCCCCCCTTTTCTTTTTTTTTTTTTAAAAAAACCTTTAAAAAAAAAATTTAAATTCCTTTTTTTTTAAAAAAAAAGGGGAAATTTTTTTTTTCCCAAAAAAAAGGGGTTTGGGGTTTTTTTTTTTTTTGGGGAAAAAGGGGCTTTTAAATTTAAAAAAAGGGTTTTTAAACCTTTTTTTCTTTTTTTCCCCTTTTTTTAAAAAAAGGGGGGTTTTTTTTAAAAAAAAAGGGGGGGGAAAAAAAACCCTTTAAAAACTTTCCCAAAAAAAAAACCCCATTTTAAAATTTTGGGGGGGTTTTTGGGGGTGGGGGAAAAGGAAAAAAAAAAAAGGGGGGAAAAATAAAAAGGGGGAAAAAAAAAAAAAAAAAAAAAAAGGGGGGGGGGAAAAAATTTTCAAAAAAAATTTTTTTTTTTGGGGGGAAAAAAAAAAGGGGGAGAAAAAAACCCCCCCGGGAAAAAACCCCTTTTGGGAAAAAAAAAAAAAAAGGGGGGGGGAAATTTGGGGAAAAAAAAAAAAAAGGGGGGGAAAAATTTTTAATTTTTTAAAAAAAAAATTTTAAAAATAAAAAAAAAAAATTAAAAAGAAAAAAAAAAAAAAAAAAATAATTTTTTTTGGAAAAAAAAAAAAAAAAAATTTTTTAAAAAAAGGGGGAAAAAAAAAAAAACCCCCTTTTGGAAAAAAAGGGGGAAAAAAAAGGGAAAAAGGGGCAAAAAAAAGGGGTTTTTTTTTTTTTTTGGGGGGGGGGGGAAAAGGAAAAAAAGGGGGGGGGGAAAAAAGGGGGGAAAAAAGGGGGGGGGGGGAAAAAAAAAAAAAAGGGGGGGGGGGGGGGGGGGGAAGAAAAGGGAGGGGGGGGAAAAAAGGGGGGTTAAAAAAGGGGGAAAAAAAAAAAAAAAAGGGGGGAAAAAAAAAAAAAAAAAGGGGGAAGGGAAAAAGGGGAAAAAAAGGGGGGAAGGGAAGGAAAAAAAAAAAAAAAGAGAAAAAAAGGGGGGGAGAAAAAAAAGAGAGAGAAAAAAAAGAGAGAAAAAGAAAAATTAAAAAGGGAAGGGGGGGAAAAGAAAAGGAAGGGGGGAAAAAAAAGGGGGGGGAAAAAGAAAAAAAGGGAAAGGAAGGAGGGAAAAAAAAAAAAAAAAAAAGGGGGGGAAAAAGAAAAAAAAAAGGGGGGAAAAAAAAAAGGGAAAAAGGGGGGGAAAAAGAAAAAGGGAGGGGAGGGGGGGGGGGGGAAAGAAAAAGGAAAAAGAGAAAGAAAAAAAAAAGGGAAGGGGAGGGGGAAAAAAAAAAAAGGGGGGGGAAAAGAGAGGGGAAAAAAAAAAAAAAAGAGGGGGAAAAAAAAAGGGGGGAAAAAAGAAAAAGGGAAAAAAAAGAAAAAAAAAAAAAGGGGGGAAAAAAAGGGGGGGGGGGAAAAAAAAAAAAAGGGGGGAAGAAAAAAGAGGGGAAGGAAACCGGGGAAAAAAGGGGGAAAAGGAAAAAAAAAGGGGGGGGAAAGAGAGGAGAAAAAGGAGAGAGGGGAAGGGAGGGGGAAAAAAAAAAAAAGGGGGGGGGAAAAGGGGGAAAAAAGGGGGAGAGGGGGGGAAAAAAAAAAGAGGGGAGAGAGAAAGGAGAGAGAGAGAGGGGGGGAAAAAGGGGAAAAAAGGGGAAAAGAGGGAGGGGGGGGAAAAAAAGGAAAGAGGGGAAAAAGGGGGGGGGAAAAAAAAAAGGGAAAAAGGGGAAAAAAGGAAAAAAAAAGGGAAAAGGGGGGGGGGGAAAGAAAAAAAAAAAAGGGGGGGGAGAGAGAGAAAAGGAGAGAGGAAAAGAGAGAGAGAAAGGGAGGGGGGGGGGAAAGAGAAAAGAAGAAAAAAAGGGGGGGCCGAAAAAAAGGGGGGGGGGGGAAAAAGGGGAAGAGAAAAAAAAAGAGGGAAAGAGAGAAAAGAGAAGGAAAAGAGAGAGAGAGGGGGGGGGAAGGGGAGGGGGGAAGAAAAAAGGGGAAAACCCCCGGGGCCCCAAAGACCCACCCCCCCCCCCCCCCCCCCTTTTTTTTTTCCCCCTTTTCTCCCCCTTCTCTTTCTTTTTCTTTTTTCTTTTCTCTCTCTTTTTTTTTTTTTTTCCCCCTCTTTTTTTTTTTTCCCCTTTTTTCTCTCTTTTCCCCCCCTTTTTCCCCCCTTTTTTCCCTCTCTCTCTCTCTTTTTCTTTTTTTTTTTCTTTTTTCCCCCTCTCTCCTCTTTTTTTTTTTTTTTTTTCCCCCCCCCCCCTCTCTCCCCCCTTTCTCTCTCTCTCTCTCTTCTTTTCTTTTTTTTTTTTTTTTTTCCCCTTCTTTTTTTTCCCCCCCCCTTTCTCTCTCTTTTTTTTTTCCCCCCCCTTTTTTCCCCCCTTTTTCCCCCCTTTTCTTTTTTTTTTCTCTTTTTTTCTCTCTCTTTCTCTCTTTTTTTTCCCCCCCCCCCCCCCCCCCCCCCCAAAAAAAGGGAAAAAAGGAAAAAAGGGGGGGGGTTTTTTTGGGGGGGGGGGGGGTCCAAAAAAAAAAAAAAAAATTTTTTTTTCCCCCAAAAAAAATTTTAAAATTTTGGGAAAAAAAAAAAATTTTTTTAAAACTTTTTAAAAAAATATTTTTTTTTTTTAAATTTTTTAATTCCCCCCCTTTTTTCCCTTTTTCCCCCAATATATTTTTATAAAAAATTTTATATTATTTTATATATATTAAAATTTTTTTTTTTTTAAAAAAAAATTTCACGTCATGGGTTTAAAAAAAATTTTTAAAAATTTGGAATAACAATTGAACGAAAAATACATGATTGACCTTCTTTGTGTTTTTCATTTATAAAAAGATGAGAATACAACTGGAAGAGCTATTATACTGCAAGAAACTGGATAGCTTATAATTATAAGTTCAAATGAATTAACAATGTCTTTCAAAAAATGTTTGTCACAATAAAAAACTGTTAAAAATTAAAATTGTTTTATTTTCATGGTCTATACCGTTTATGATATTATATCTGGTAATTTTGAAATCATAGAATATATTTATGTTAGGTCAGTGTTCAAATTGTTTATTTACTTACAGTTTGGTTAAATTATTTCTAATTAATTAAATAATTAACTATCAAATAGCTACTTAGAGACTATAGTCTAATAACCGACAAGACCTTACCTACTAAGCTTACAGAACTACTACACAACTGCCCATACATTGCTATAATCATGAAACACCTTCAAGAGAGGCAACTTTAAAATCAGATTTAACTCTAAAATATTAAAATTTATACTTGAATAATGGGATTTTTTTAATAATATCCACTAGAGAAAAAGTAACATTGATTTTACAGACGACTGTAGATATTTTTACTTATTTCATAAAAAAAGGTTGCTTTACCTAAACGGTTTTACTATTATATTAAGAAAAATTGTGAATCGTATGAATAGTGACAAACTTAAATAAATAAATAGTTAATGTATTACATAAATCATGAATTTTATAATATCAATGATATTTTACAACTAAGGGACTTCAATTAGAGGAAGGTGTTCGATTATAAAATAAATGTTTTTCTTATATTAAAATTGCTTCAAGAACTGATTGTGTGCTAATGTACATACTTGGTTACTTCATTGAAGTATGCTTTTTTTTTTTTATTTCCTCTACATAGTAACCCTATGTGGAGGGATTTTATTTTCTGCACATCCCATGCAAATTTGCATTATATGTGCATTTTGTCAAAAATTTTAACATTTTTTATATAATAATATATATACATATTAAATGTAAATAAGATTATAAAAATTAAACTTGATAAAATAAACAAAAAATATTAAATAGTACAATTAAATAACCAATAAAAATTACATAATATTAATTTTATATTATTTTTTCCTATCTCAGCTTAAGGATATTGTAGGATATTTCTTTTAATAAATGTATGTGTTTTGAAAATAAAATATCAGGACTGATGAGCCATCCGGGAATAAAAGTCTTTAACTGTCTTCGTATGTTTTGAGTCAGTCTACATTCATAAATAAGGTGGGTGAATGTCTGTTCAGTGTAACTGTCGCATTTACAAGTATTTGAGTCAGTAAGTTTGAATCTGTATAAGTAAGAGTTTTTATTACCGTGTCCTGTTAGTATGTGTGAGATAAAATGTATGTTGGGGATAGTGGGATATTGGTTTTTAAAACTGGTAATATATATTTTAGATGTGATCCTTTATCTGTATGATTCCATCTCTGTTGCCACAAATTCATACTTTTTTCACTTAGTAAAGATTTTAACACAGTCGGAGTAATTTTATTTTGCAAAATTCCTTTCACTACTTTTAGAGGCACATTTGGCGTGGATATCGACTATTTCATTGCCCATAATTCCTGCGTGTGCCTTGACCCATTTGAAGTGAATGAAAGTCAGTCTGTTTTTTAATTTTGTTATATTATGGCTTATTTGTTCTATATGTTTGTCGGGGTTTGTCATGTTGTCAGTTGTGTAAAAGCATTTGACTGTCTGTGTGTAGTAGAATGTAAGTGTTTGGTGGCAAGACTTTCATTTACATATTTTAGAGCCTGTAAGACGGTCAATAATTTTCTGTCTGGCAATTATTCAATGGTGGGCCTAAATTTTAAATTTTTTTATATTTTATAACATCATCAGTTTTATTTCCTACAAAAATGATAAAGGCAGCGCCTGTGTCCGTCCATCTTTGCTTACCGTCTGTGTAAAATTGTATGGTATGAGTGATTTGTATTTTTAGTAATAAAAATTTACAATGTCGGGTGTTAGTCCAGGATGTGTCCAATTCATGTAAGGTACCGGGTATTCTACTTCTACTACGTCTGCTTTTATTTTATTAGTAGTTTGACGTAGTTTTAGTATTTTATATCTGTCTGCATATTCTTCCGCTATTATAGTAATAGGGACCAAATTGGACAAGACACATGGCTTCAAATGAAATAGTGCGATATCCTTTTATTATTTTAATTCCAATGAGCCTTTGAACCCTCTCGAGCTTTTTAACATTGTATTTCTTATTTAAGCCCGTTTTCCATATTGGTATTGCATAGGTTAATGCCAGTAAAATAGCTCCTTTGTAAATTACACTTAATGCTCCTGATTGGAGCCCCCATGTTGATTTAGCTGCAATTGATAACGAATTAATTAATTTTAATAATTTATTTTGTAAATATTCTATATGGTGATTCCACCTAAATTTATTATCAATTATTATTCCTAAATATTTTAATGCTTGGACAGAATTTATTTTATAATTGTCAATAATAATGTTTAATTCAGGAATATTTCTATTTATTTTTCTGGAGAAAATTCCATTTCCCTAGATTAAATGTTAGTTTATAATTTAAGGCCCAACCATTAATTTCCTTCAAAACTTTATTTGTATCAAGTTCCAGCTGTTTGAAATCCATCGATGTTACTAATAAAATGATATCATCAGCAAATGCTATGATTTTACAGTTGGGAGGTAGTGGTATTTGTAATAATTTATCCACGATTAAGTTCCATAAAAGAGGGGAACAGGCTGATCCTTGAGGTGCTCCTACAGTTTGTATTTTACTCATGGAGTAATTGCTGGTTTCTAGAATTATGACTCTATTTCTTAAATAATTGGCTACTAAATAAAAAATATTTTTATTATTTAACAAGAAGTATGCTTGTTCCTAAAATAGGTGAAATCAAATTTACAGAAAATGTTGATAAATGTCAAAAGGTCTTAGGATAGTGATTGTTTGCTACATATAAAATTTATGCTATAAAGAAAAGGTATATATATATATGGTGTGTTATTTTTTTCGGAGTTTTGGTCAATGTTGGAGAAATAAATCTTAGTTTATGCCGATATTTCGAGAATCTTTATTTTCTCTTCTTCAGGGCTGTAAAATTACACGCACTTGTAGTAGTTGTACAGCCTTTTGTATGTTTTGTATATTTATAGTATGGTGTTTTTGTTTGTTAAACTATATTATAATTGTTGTATTGTAGTTGTTAATTATTTTACAATAGTTATTGGAATGCACTATTACAATTATTGCTATGTAAAATAATATAAAAACTACAATACAACAACTATAATATAGTTTAACAAACAAAGACACCATACTATAAATATACAAAACATACAAAAGGCTGTGACCCTGCTATGTAAACAAAACAAGGAAGGTTACTATAACCCTAGTCATAGTGCAATAACAATGTATAATAGTTTATTGGTACATTTAGTCTTGGTAAGTAATAATAAGAAAAAAACACCCTTTTACAATAATGTGTAATAACAATGTGAAATAATATAAAGTAGTACATCTAATTTTACAGCCCTGAAGAAGAGAAAATAAAAATTCTCGAAATATCGGCGTAAACTAAGATTTATTTCACCAACATTGACCAAAACTCCGAAAAAAATAACACACCATATATAAATACAACCTGGTCGAAAACATCAGCACAATTATATATATATAATTTTGAACGGACCTAATTTAAGTCATCTCCTGGGTAGGATCGATGGTCATTTGAAGAAATTTACGGCTTTGCACATTGCATTCAATAAAAGTTGACACTTTATGGGACAATGTAGGGACAGTCATAAATTTTGTGCATCATTAAATTTAGGTCGATGTGCAACATAACCTTTGGATTAATAGGCAGTTGATGAGAGCTCATAAATACTCAGAATTATTAATATTACTTTCGTTAGTGGTATTTATACTAAAATCGTCTTATGAAAATTCAAAATTTAAATTTATTATAGAACAAAAAAAGTCCCTGGGCAGCGTACACTAAGCAGATTTCCCAAGCGAAGGTTTACAAGACAGATATCAATTTGTATTTATTGGAGGATTTTCGAAAATTCTCCGTTACTATACGTCGGATCGAAAAATTGTACAGAATAAATCTTCTCAGGTAAGAATAAACGTCTCGTTCCTTCACTATTCTTTATTCGTTGTGACAGAGCGCTTTCAGAGCCCAGGGAGTCACAGGGAATCCTTGGTTCCTGTCACATCATTGTGAAGAGCAGGGCACTGATGATGGAGCGTATGCTCTGAAAGCGCTCTGTCACAACGAATAAAGAATAGTGAAGGAACGAGGCGTTTTTTCTTACCTGAGATAATAATTCCTTCACCATCCAGCACCTCAAAAATGGAGAATAAATCTTATTGAAAATTACATTTACCATAAATATTGTAATATACATTTATTCTCTGTCTTGAATATTATTCGAGATATTTGCATTTTTATTAAATCTGGGCCGCTAACGGCTGGGTGACTATCCTGTCAAAATATAGTTCGGCCGTTTCATTAACTGCTCGGCTCTCGTGAAATTTCTCTATTGTAAAACTTCACGTGGGAAATCTGCTTAGTTTACGCAGCCCCTGCGTGACGGACTTTTAAACTACATATCAGAACGATAAGAATGTGGTGGAAGGTTCCGTCAATGCACTATTGAAAATTGTATTCGTATGCAGATGGTTTAATTGGTGTGAAATATGCACACCTTGAAATGAATGAAACCATTTAGCAATTATTGTCAATTTCTATTGACTCCTGCAATCTCATTATTATGCTTGCTTTTCAATCGTAGGTGTGTTAGAATTAATGTAATTATTATTATGTTATCGGTTTTGTTTAACTCTTTTTGTACTATGTATTATTTTGTGAGTGCATAAATATTTCCTTTATGTTGGTTAGGTTAAATCAAAAAGTCCGTCACGCAGGGGCTTGCGAAACTAAAGCAGATTTAAACTAAGTTTTACAATTAGAGAATCCCACCTGAAGTTTTACAATAGAGAAATCTGCCTAATAAGAACACTGTAAGTACCTAAACCTCTAAACCTAAAAAACATTATTTTAGGGCCGTAATAACCCCGTAAGGAAGTATTTCTAGCCCCAGCCCAAAAAAGTATAACCTAAACTCTAAACCTCTAAAACCATATTCACAAGGGAGTAGTTAACTGGAAACGGCCCGCCAGAGCTTCTGCGGCGGAAACTACGAACTTAGTCCTACTGGTTGCCACTCGCACACGCAGAATACAAATGACAAAACCAAAATCATCTCGGTTAATATTTAAGATACAGAATAAATGTTATATCTAACAAATAATATTTTCATAGGATATTTTAATAAATTTCAATAAATTGGATCTATCTATAGTTGATTCCGACGTATAGTAACGGCATTAGATTCGAATTTTCACTATACAAGGTTTGTGATCCTCCGTATAGTAACGAGACACCGATCGAATTTTCGAAAATGGTGATGATGCTGGCAGTGATGATGGTCCAAGATTTCAGTTGAAATTAACGAACTTGATCTTTCTTTTTACATAAAACGCTTAAATAAATATGAAGTTTGGTAAGGATCAAACAAAAATTGTGACGCTAGCGCGGGTAAAAGAACAGACATATATATATATAGAATAAATATATATATATATATATATATTATATATATATATATATATATATATTTACAGTTTTGAACGGACCTCATTTTTTCGTCATCTAATAGGTAGGATCGATGGAAATTTTGAAGAAAATAATTCGAAATTCCTTAAGGGAAATCTGCTAAAACCGCTTACAGTTATCAGTTATTATTATTAATTCAGCGATTCTTCAATTTTTTTCGTAAGCTTTTTCAAGAATTTTTTCGTAAGTGTATCTGATGTTTATGTCGAATGACTGTTAAAATTTTTGTAAATGATTTTTTTTTTATCTGAATAAAATTAAGATTTGTTCGTTTAATACGATCGGTTAACGTGGTTTTCCTTTGAAACTCTGATCACTGACGTCGTGAAATAGGCAAAAAAAATAATTCATTTTATCCAAAAAGTCCGTCACGCAGGGGCTGCGTTAACTAAGCCTATTTCCCACGTGCGTCACGTTTTTTACATGTATTTCAAAAATTAAAAGTTCAATGAGAACATTATTTGATATTTAAGATTGCTTCATAACATAATAGAATATTGTTAATATGAGATGAGTAGGAGTGAGTGCTTACTCGAGACCGAAAACTACAAAAAGCAAATATCTCAGTTAATAATCATGATAGTGAAAAAATGTACATAACGATATTTATAGAACAATAAATGTGCAATAAGAATGGTTCTATACAATAGTTCGATCGGACGCATAATAACGTAGATATTAAGAATTTTCTAAATTCTCCCCTTCAAAACCACCCTCTCCCTGGTCCGATTTCAGCCCTTAACGAACTTGATCTGTCTTTCTGTATAAAACGACTATATATCAAGTTTTTTAACGATAAGACAAAAATTACGACCGCTAGAGCGGTAACAGACACACACACACACACACACACACACACACACACACACACACACACACACACACACACACACAAAAATATATATATATATATATATATATATATATATATATATATATATATATATATATATATATATACTAGCTCAGAATACCCGGCTTCGCCCGGGAATTCATTTCAGGCTGGATGGTAAATTCTCTTATGGCAAGGCTTTACTTTTGCACTATATTTGTGACAATTACCCGTCCCTATGATTAGGGTATTTACCCGTCGTTTCAGTGGATTTGTTTATAAAATAAAATTAATTTTTTTACCGTAAGACTTCACTGTCTCCCATATTTCCCGTTTCTGTGAATTATGTCATAGATTTAAATTATTAAGGACAAAATATTATAATAATATATAAAAATTTGAATTTAATTTTTCCAGGCGAGGTACGTGGTAAATCATAATGAAAAAGAATTGTTGAGCAAATTTCTCTAGAAAATATACAAAATAAACAACTTTTGTAATCGTAAATGAATTGCCAAAAATGCATGAGGAAACGAAATGTTTGCTATTTTTAATTTCGAATGCATCTCTTATAACCCCCACCCCTGCCCGTTCTCCCTAGAAATGTTTAGTAATGGACTTATTATAAGGCACCCGTCCATGCTAACTCACATACCGAGTTTTGGTTTAGTTCGGTTAAGTTTTTTGTGCCAAATACAATTGTTGACTTCCGCAGTAGTTTTTTTAAACGTATAACGCATTTATACTTAGGTATAAGACAAAATGTGCATATACAAAAGTTTACTCCCAATAACAAAATAACCCACTTTTGTTATGTGCATAATTGCCGAAAAATTGCATTAGGAAACGAAATATTGCTATTTTAGCAGATTTCCCTTAAGGGAAATCAGCTATTGAGGTTGTACTCATGACGGAATTTTCGACATTTTTCTTCAAATGTCCATCGATCCTACCTAGTAGATGACGAAAATGAGGTCCGTTCAAAACTGTATATATATATCTATATATATATATCTATCTATCTATCTATCTATCTATATATTTGTCTGTTACCGCTCTAGCGGTCGCAATTTTTGTTTAATCCTTACCAAAGTTCATATTTAAGCGTTTTATGTAAAAAGAAAGATCAAGTTCGTTAACGGCTGAAATCGGACCAGTGGGAGGGGGGGGTTTAGAGGGGAGGATTTTCGAAAATTCGAAATATCTCCGTTACTATACGTCGGATCGAAAAATTATACAAAATCAATCTTATTACAAATTAAATTTACTATAAATAGTGTTATATACATTTATTCTCTATCTTGAATATTAACCGAGATATTTGCATTTTTCAGTTTTCACCACACCGCCACTTCTACTCATGTTACGTAAACAATACTCTGATACATAATAAATCACATTATTGGAAGTTTAAATACCAAAAATTGTATTCAAGAGACCTTTATTATACGAGATACATGCAAATAGGTACTGGTGACTCCCCCCCCCCGTCTTAAAGTTTGGGACTACTAAAATATTATTGATTGAGATAACAATTATTCTGACTCATTAATAATTACAGTACTAGATATAGTAAATAGTTCTCAATAAAATTAATGTGTTATATTCTGATATATTTCAGTAATTGTTTTTCTTTCCGGTGTGAGGCGGGACCCGTTTGTTTACATTTCTAACCTAACGCTTCCTGTCGGCAGGCTATTGAAATTGGATGAAACATTTCTTATTTCCGTTTGTATTCATTCACGGTGTTGTGTTAGCAGTATGTATATTTATCTATTACTAAACTTTACGAGGGAAATCTGCTTAGTTTACGCAGCCCCTGCGTGACGGACTTTTTTATTTCAGGCCTCCCTTATAACCCCCACTCCTGTATGTGTCAGAGAAGATTAACATAGCCTAAAGTCTAAGTTGGGTTAGTAGTAATATACATACAAAGTTTCATAAAATTCGTTTCAGCTGTTTATTGCGTGAAAAGGTAACAAACAAACAAAAAAACTAACAAACACGAAAGAAACAAAATGTGGTTATGGTGTCTATGACATTTGAAACAAAAATAGTTATCGTGAAATTTTGCGAAAAAAATCAATGTACAGACAGAGGTTACCATTATATAATATATATATATATATATATATATATAAATATATAGATATATATATATATATATATATATATCTATATATATATAAAATTGTAACCTCTGTCTGTACATTGATTTATTTCGTGAAATTTCACGATAACTTTTCGTTTCACATGTCATAGACACCATATCTGCATTTTGTTTCTTTCGTGTATGTTTGTTTGTTTGTTTGTTTGTTTGTTTGTTTGTTTGTTTGTTTGTTACCTTTTCACGCATAAAGCGGATGAACCGAATTTCCATGAAAATTGGTTATGTATAATTACAACTAACCCAACTTAGACTTTAGGCTATAGAATTTTCCTCTGTGACGAACAGGAATGGGGGTTATAAGGGAAGCCTGAAATTAAAAATAGCGATATTTCGTTTTATATTGGTTTTTTCGGCAAATATGCACATAACAGAAGTTTTTTATTTTGTTATTTAGAGTATCTTTTTGTTATATACACTTTTGTCGTATACCAAAGTTTTAAATGCGTTATAACGCTAAAATTTATAAGCGGAGTCAACAATATTATTTGCCAAAAAAGACTCAACCAAACTAAATAAAACTAAGCTCGGTAAGTTGAATTAGCCGAGGCCATCATTAATAATATGCCATACCAACATTCTCTATAGTACGGGCAGGAGTGGGGTTTAAAAGGGAAGCCTGAAATTAAAAATCGCGATATTTTAGTTTATCTATTGGGTTTTTCCGCAAATATAAACATTACAAAAATTGCTTTATTTTATTTGTTTATTTGGAGTAACTTTCGTTATATACACTTTTGTCGTAATACCTTATTGTATAAATGAGATATACGTTAAAACCTTAGCTGGGCCACCTCACGGCTGAGAACCGAACTTAAGCAAATCTCGGTAGGTCAATTAGCATTAATTCTTCCATGATTATAAAGTTATATTAAAATTTTTAGGTTCGAACGGGAGTGGGGTTATTAAGGGAGGCCTGAAATAAAAATTCACACAAATTTACATATATAAGATACGGGAAATATAAAAATATCGAAGACAGTGAAGAATTAATCGAACAAATAATTCTATTATTAGCACATCACCGGCAACGACGGGTATCAATTCCTAACCACTGGACCGGTTCAAGGTCAAAATATTTGTGCAATGTAAAGCCTGCTTAAAAAAACCCATCACCGATTTCAGCCTCAAATGAATTCCCGAGCGGAAGCTGGGTATCTGAGCTAGTATATATATATATATATATATATATAATATATATATATATATATATATATATATTTGTGTGTGTGTGTGTGTTTGTGTGTGTGTGTGTCCTACAGACCTCATTTTCGTCATCTCCTAGGTAGGATCGACGGACATATGAAGAAAAATTTCGAAAATTCATGAGTACGACCTCAATAGCTGATTTCACTTAAGGGAAATCTGCTAAAATCCAATAAAGGCTTGCCGATCCACTACAACAGATAATAATATAGAATCTCGACCCTCAGACCATTACTAAAAACCAAAACCGTAAAAAAACTTTTTTTCTGTATATTTTGAGAATAATTTCAAAACATTTCTATGCAAATTTATGAATCTATTCTAAAGTGATTATTCCCCTCTTGCAATTTTTAAGTGATTATTACGAGAGAGTGTTGACTTTGTATTTTACATTTTGCAAGTATTTGATAGCGAAAGGTTTGTTTATTTTTACTTTGAGATGTACAGAGATTAAACTACGTCATAATGTTATTTTGAAAAATAAAATTTTAAAATAACATGTTTTACAGAATTTATAGTTATTTAACCATAATTGTCGGCTTAACCTTCTTCTTAATTTGTCAAACCATGTTATCAGCGGTCACCTCTCCATCTGATGTAACCCTCCACCTACCCTTTCGTCATTTTCTACTAAACTAAACTAGTTTAGGTTAGGATTCTTTTTTTCATGTGTACCACCTACTATAATATTTAATCCTATAGTAATTTATCTTCTACCTTGTTTAATAAATAACGTTATAGCGAAACATAGTAAAAATAACCTTTAAACGACAAGGCTGTGCCATACATGTCACCTATGCCGTAAGTTTTAAACGCATGAGCTTGTAACAAACAAGACAAGACTTGTGTGCTTAATACCCTCCTATTGAATAGTCAACTACATGTCAAGGTCATTGCACGCTCTGTCCTCAGAGATCCATTTTCCCATAACTTTTTGGGAGTGTTCGTGCCGGTAGGTGTCGTATTTGACCCAGCCTTGTTGTTTAACTTACCTTTTGTAAATTTTCTATGACACTGAATTCGCTATTTATCACTGAAGATGAGATAAGAAGTATAGAATTAGAACTTTTAAGACAAATGGAAGAAAGTGATTGTAGTTTTTAATAATTTATATGATTCTTTGCTTATTTATTTCGTAAGTAAAGTTATACCATAGTATGTTATTACAGACAATAAAAGTCCGTCCACGTTGAAGTTTTACAATAGAGAAATTTCACGAGAGCCAAGCAGTTAATGAAACGGCTGAACTAACTTTTGGCGGGAAAGTCACTTCGTCCGTTAGCCTCCCAAATTCAATAAAATTGCAAATATCTCGGTTAATATTCAAGATAGAGAATAAATGTAAATAACAATATTTGTAGTAAATGTAATTTGTAATAAGATTGATTCTGTACAATTTTGCGATCCGACGTATAGTAACGGAGATATTTCGAATTTTCGAAAATCCTTTCCTCTAAACCCCCCCTCCCATTAGTCCGATTTCAGCCGTTTATCGAACTTGATCAGTCTTTTTACATAAAACGACACTCTAAAATATCGAGTTTGGTAACGATCAAACAAACATTCGCGACCGCTTAGAGCGGTAACAGACAAATATATATATATATATATATATATATATATATATATATATATATATTATACAAACACAGTTTTGAACGTGATCCTCATTAGCCCCATTACGTCATCTACTAGGTAGAATCGATGGACACTTAGAGAGACCTGAAAAATCTCGATCCCTCATATTCCGTCATGAGTACAACCTCAATAGCTGATTTCCCTTAAGGGAAATCTGCTAAAATATTACATAATATATTATTATATTATAAATATATATATTTTTTTTTCATATTTTTATTTAATATTTCATTTTAAGCTTTTATAGGTGACGAGGGTGGGGGCGGGGTACTCACAAGCACACTCACACACTAACACACTAGGTATTCGTCTTAACTTTTCTAAGTGTTATTTTGAGACAAGAAGAGTGATTCTGAGCAGAATAAAACGGAAAATATGCATATGATAGGTAGATGTCCTGTATGACACCTACTTATCAAATTTTTCCTGGCTCACAGCCTTGTCGGTAAAAGGTTTATTGATTAAGTACTCGGTGTTGAAGCTGATGAAGGTATCCATTTTTGCAGTTTGTCTTAATAACTGTCTATTTCTTTTTTCCTTTCTCCAGTAATTCTGCAAAAGCCAGGTTATTTGCTCTAGGTACCGCACTGTAGCAATCCCTTCATTTATCTCCTTACTAATGGAAATTGAGAATGGAAAATCAATAAATGAAATAATAGTATTAGCAAAATAAATAAATAGCAAAATAATTAATTTTAATTAATTACAATAAAATTAATAATACTAACAAAGGATATGGAGATCATATAAACTCTGAGAAGTTAATTTCCTGAAGCAAATTGGACAAGCTCTTTTAAAAATTTAGAAAACAAAGTTTGTATATCCATAGGCATATGTCTAGCGTTATCTAGTATAGGACAGTCAAAATGGAGGTGTCTGTAAGTTTGAATAGTTAGTTTCGTTCCACTTGGGCCCTAGAGTCACATTGCCTCAATTCTCGCTTCCAGGCCATCTATTGAGGTCCTTCCGCGTTCAGTCTGTAAACTGGTCAGTTTCATGTTAGGTATAAATATTTTGTTTAATATTAAACCATTTTAAATTGTTGTATTTAGCTACTAGTCTAATGTTTACTTTTGTCTTTATTACTTGTATTTAATGATTATTTATTGTGTTTAATTATGTAACTGTTAGTTGATTTTTGTGTTATTTTTCTATACTTTTTTTTAATATTAAATTGATGAGCTTTAAACCAAATCGCCTAGTTGCGAGTGGTCCTGAATAAATAAATACTTTCCTAGGCAGTCGAATTTTAGTATGAAGGCTTTTAATGTTCACCCTTTTAGTTGTCAGTCCAATTTCATAGTCATTTAACAGGATTTCTCTTTCTAATAGATATTTAATAAAGATGAAGTTTTTAATAGGTTGGATATGGTGGGAGTTAAATCGGCTCCAGTAAGGACTTTCACTTTTCCAATAATCATGCTATTCCCTGCTAATAAAGTAATAAAATGGTTGACAATATTATGTGCCACGATTTCATTGTGTGTTTTTATTATTGGCGTGAACTGAGTATATCTCCTTCTTTTATTTTAACCGGTGCCTCGTGTCACCTTTTTTTTCAAAATGTCCTTGAAGCTCATTATTGATTTGTTCCAATTCTTCGTTATAGTCATTCAGTTTATGATCATTGTGCTCCGCCATTGCATATGCATGCATAATCGGACACATTGGATGGCTCTTTATTCAGAAACTGAATAAGACATTTGACGTAAGACTTAGGAGATCTTCATGTGTAAATAAGTTCGTTACCTTCTGCTGTAGAAAATCGAGCGTATAGACGTAACAACGAATGAAGTGGGATAAAATTGACATAGTTTAAGTTTTAGTGACGAGCGATTCGGAGATTCGTTCTTCTTGTGATTCATCGCCTGTTTGCAGTAGCATATGACTCAGTAATTCAGTAAACTAAAAAATAATAATACCATTTTAAATGTCATTGCACACTTAGTTATTTGTAAAAAATTAAGGATTAACTTACCTTCATTGAGCCAACTCACTGATAATTGCCTATATTATATTCCATACTTTTTCTTACAGGCTATATACTCGAATGTAGTTATACATATGTATAACTTTTGCAATGCAAGCATTTTCAGCAAATCTAACTGACCATCCATATTCGTATTACTAAAAAAGAATAAAAAGTATTTTCAGCTCTTCTGTATATATCTTCATAGATTTTATATTTCAAAGAAAGAATTACAGTTAACCATAAGGATTAGTTCATTAGACCAATTACAGTTATCCGGAAAGGGCCTATTTGATTTCTGTGGATCTTGAAAGGTTAATTTGGATTCGGCGATTTGATCGAATTAGGATTGGGTTAATTGGGCAGGCTTTGGCTATTTAATTAACTAATAGTTCGTGGGAAAGAGTCATTTTGCTTGGAATAGTTCATTTCGGCATGAATTAACAATCATTTCCGAACGAGCTCTTCATCAGAATTATACTTTCAAGCAATGGATCCACTTCGCTTTACCAACTCTTACAGGTTATTGGTTCCTGTTTTTAGGATTTTTTGATATTCCTCGAAAATGCATATAAATACATTTTTGGACTTTTCCACTAATATCATATGGTTTTATTTTAACTGTTTTTATAAATATTATTTTTAATTGAAAGATTTTTGTTCTGAAGATTGACAAAATTGTAGTTTTGTTTAATAAAAAAAATTATATTAAGGTGTGAATGTAAGGCCGGTAATCTACTACAATTATTATAGAAACCTTGATTATGAAACTGAGGCCCAATGGGGCGGGTTATCTACCGGTTACCACCCTATTCAGCATTCATTTATAAATTGATATTATAGGAATGAGATTGAAATAACAGAAGAGAGATAGGGAATAACAAAAAATTTAAAATAAATAATTTTTACATTGAATGGTATTGCTTAAACAATATTCGATCATCTTCTGAGTAATATTTTACTTAAATAAATAGAGATTTGCGCCTTAAAATAAATGTATTTTCTTTTACAAGTTATAACGAATTGAGAAAAACTGTGCAAATTTAAATCTGTAATTTGAATCAGAGTTTTTTTCAGTTTTGGTGGGGCAACAATAAATACCGTATTAGAAAATTGTCCTGAAAATATATCCATTAAACCATTGAAACATGAGGCAATAAGAATGTAAGCTAACTTCGAAAAGTTTAAGAGTATATTCAATGGAGATTGGAATGTAAAAATATTAAAAGAATGAATTTTTTATTCGATTTAATAAGGTATGGTTTCTAGTAATTCGTGTTACTTATGAATACAAAGTATCTAAATAATGTTTATATGAACTCATACAGTTTTACGTAAAACTGGACTATGGTTTGTTAATAAAACTTCTTCAGGGTAACATTTTATTCTTTAATGAAACTAACGAGCCTTAGCTGGTCGATTTTTTAAGAGCTTATGAATTTTACCATTAAATTGATTGCATTAAATTAATTATTATTTAAAAAATCTGATACAACAGAATACATTTACTTCTATTAAATTAAATAAAAGATTGACTGCATTTCATTTGGGAGTTATACTCGATATTTCTGGTTCCTATGATTCTGATTGAAAAATGCCAGTGAAAAATATTTTAAAATCTTTCTGTGGCACTGAAAAAAAGTGTTGTTCAAATTTGTTGAATTGCTAATACTGGGGGTTTATATGCCTTTGCTTCAGTCAACAGCTTATTCATCTTGTGGTTTTAGAGAGTCCAATCTATGAAGTCCAAATGAAAAAATTCACAGAAAGAACTATTAAGTTTATATGAAAGTGAATGGAAATTAGTCACGATATTTGGATTCAAATAATAAACTCATGTAATAAAATGTAGTTCTATTTAGTGGAAATCGCTATATGTTAAAAGCTCATCTAACTGAAAAGTGGCAACAACAATGGACTGTAACTAATAAAGGACAACATTTAAAACTTTTCATTCGTCATTAACACATATTTCAACAGTAAATACATACAGACAGACTTTTACATTACACAATTAGTAACAGGACATGGTACACTAAATTATTACAACCAACGATTTAACAGAAAAGACAACAATACTTGCCCCTGTGATTACTCAACTCCACAAACAAATCAACACTTAATTGCAGACTACTGACTAACGAACGACTAAATCTAAAACAAGACATAGAACAAAAAAAAAGGCAAATTTCCAATAGAAAAAGACAAGTTATTTTTAAAATATAATAATGCTTTTAAAATATTCGCAGAACATGCTTTTAATACAATTAATCGGGTGAATACTTATTATAGCTAACAACTATAATACTTCAAATATTTATGGATATTCATTATTTCTTTTTCTTCTAAGACTAATAATCTTCTCTATTTATGTTTTATTTTAATTTAAACGTTGTTATTGGTAATTCTTTATATATATATATATATATATATATATATATATATATATATATATCATACTATTGAAATAATTTATGTATAAATAAATTGTAACACACTACAAATGCATGTCATATGCTAACTTGGATGGCACATGCAGAAACAAATAAACGGCCTTCTTATAGGGTTACTATAGAAAGGAAACAAATAAAAATAATAATAATAAAATCTATATATATGTATATATATATATATATATATATATATATATATATATATATAAATAATTAATGAAACATATTTGATATTCTTGAACTATACATAGTATACTTGTTTAGTCTATCTATACCATACATGAAGTAACAATAAAATATTTTGTGTTATAGGAGCATTATTAATTTCTCAAAGCTAAGTGGTCTGCCCCTACCAGACAGGTTATATTATTCCAAAGGAAGTAAACAATTCTTCTTTTATTATAATAAATTAGTAACCCTTTTTCTCATTTGGAAGGTGATTTGTTCATGCTATGCTGCTATGAATAACACCGCTTTTGAGGTAAGACGACAAAAATTTATATACGATTTTATACGTTAGATATACAAGAATTTAGAATAGAAGTATACAGGGAGTTTAGATACAAGTATAAAAAGCTATGGCCATAACACGCACACACACACACACACACACATTGTGTATGTACATGAAAGGGACTTGAAGAAAGAAAGCATAGGTGACATTGGGTTTTTAAGCACTGAAATAATGGAATGAGAGCATTAAATCTTCATTAATATTTATTAACCAAAAAGTGGGCGACATAACCCTATTTACGATTAAATATGCCCCGATGGGTGCAGGAAAAAAAATAGTCGCTCCCAGCAAGATTTGATTTCAATATTTCCGATTACAGAAAAAAAAGCGCTATCCCCTGAGCCTCGGGGGAGTCTAAAATAAGTGTCTTGAGAACAACTCAAGGCGTTCAGACAAACTTTAATTATTTTTTTTTAGACGAACGCTTGAGAAGTACTAAGTGAAAGCTCATGGCAATTAGCAATTTTATGTTATCATGATAATTTAAAGGATTTTAATTGAATAATCAGTAAGTTTTCTTTTTTTCAGAAAAGTAAATGACATTCCAAAATACCCTATATATATATATATATATATATATATATATCTATATTATATATATATATATTATATATATATATATAAACTCAACCGCAAAAAAAAAATCGGACACTTAGATTTAGTCTTATAATTATGTTAAATACTTAATATATATGTATATTAATCTTTTTTAATTCAAACTAATAGGTTAATCTATAGGTTATTGCAACAAAATCTGCCAAAAGTGAATAATGTTTATTGATTATTTACAAAAAAATACAAAATAAAAAAAATATAAATTAACACATTTAAAAAAAAATTATTCTTCATTTTTATTACAGTGAATGGTAGACTTCGCTACCCCAAGCGTGCCGGCACTGTAACGTAAGCTCCGTCCTTCCATCTAAGTTTGAAAGGCACATTATTCTGGACCGAAATAAAAATAAAACATTAAGTAAAGAAAATCCTTGGTTAATAATTAAAGATGTTTAAATATACGAAAAACTACTTACAGTTTAGAATAGATCAACTTCACGATAAATAAATCTAATCTGAGTTTTATCTAATTGTTTACTAATCCTGAAGGGATTAGTTCAATGAACTTAGACTCTACATTCTCTGTAATAACTAGAATACCCACATAAAGAAACACATTGCTGAATGTTAGCTTTTAGTACGACAAATATGAAGTGTGGTATATATATATATATATATATATATATATATATATATATATATATATATATATATATACACACATATACATACACACACACACACACACACACACACACACACACACACACACTCACACTCACACTCACACTCACACACACACACACACACACACACACACACACACACACACACACGCGCGCGCACATATATAATACCAGAAAAATCCACCTCTATATATCAAGGGCGATTAGGTGGAACTCCGTAGCATTTTATATACTTCACATTAGTGTTGCTCGAAGTGAAGAATATTGCGTACTTGGATGGTAGAAATCGTCCAGTTACATCCTTGTATACTAAGTCATCCCATCTCATTTTCGGTCTCCCTCGTGGCTACACGTCGCTTTCGCAATAATTGTCTTGAGTAGCGAGACTGCTGGATTGCTTTTTTCCACTATTTTGCAAACACATGTCTGATGGAGTTTTCCTATTGAGGCTGCGTAACACGAATATTTGTTTTTCTATTTAATTCACAGTGAGTTGTGAAATTAAATGACTCAAATTAATAATTTGTTAACAGGACCAGGTGATAGCCGAAGGCGTAGGAATGCTACAAATGATAGGCATTATTTTAGCCATTATCTTCTCAAATTGGATTCGACGATTTGAAGATCTAATCGACCACATAGACCTAACGTCAGAAAAAATTCAAAAAGGTGTCCTTGGTGGGGAAGGAATATATTGCTCAACATACCAAAATGATAGCGATACATTCCAGATGCTGTATAAAATAATGTGTTCTTCAACTATAATTTGCCCTTTCTTGTACTGTCTTTCCACTCCAATAACTGAGTATTTTTCTGGCAATTACGGAAGCAACATGGCTGTGCCTATTCACTGTAGTTTTGAGAACGGCTCATCTGGAGTTTACGAGATTTTCATGTTCTTTCAGGTAAGAAAGTGGTAAATATATAATAAGCAGTATTTCTATGAATATTCGTCATCAGTTAATATTTTTTCTGATCAAATATATAACAAAATTATTAATAATACATGATAGTGTTGTTAAGTACATATTAAACTTAACATTCTCCCTCATTATCATCCTTAACAAGTGCATATTCCTTTTCCACTCCGTAAACAGTGACTTCGTCAAAAGATCAGCTTCGGTTTCTTCCGAGGAACAGTATTCGAGTATTAGTACATTCCCACCAGGATATCCCAAGTGAAACTCCTTCGGATATCAAGGTCCTTGATGCTAATACTAGCTTTCTCAATTTATACAAATGCCATGCAACGCTGCTTGTCTTCAATCAGTGTTGTTGGGTTTTCCTGACAGTATCCCAAATCCATGAAAAATATTTATTTATTTGGAGCTTCGCAACTGTGGCCATGTTGATCGGGGAAAACAACTGTATAAAATTAAAAACGAAACAAAATTAATTAAAACAAAAATAAAGCAACATAACAGAAATAGAAAACAAAACGGGAACAGAAAACAGAAATGAGCCAAAAAACTTAAATGGAAAATGGAAATCGAACAAAAAATATTAATCAAAATATAATAAAAATAAATAAATTGATAGATAAAATGGAATAGGTATCTAAAGGAGGGCTCGTCTATTTAGATTAACCTATAATTGGAGCTACCATGAACTCAGCTTGAGTTCATAAAATTGTTACAGATGGCCGCTTTTCCACAATCAAGGCAAAAATGAATTCCCTACCCCGAATGTTAATTTTCAATACACATTAAGAAATTTATCTAAGTATCTCAATCTCAACCTACCAAATATATCATAATTTTTATACTGAGTCAGATTATCATAAGTCAGTTGTGTTGGAGGTTTCCAACCTAATTGTAGGCAGGTCTCAGACACAAAATTGTCGTATGAGCGATTTCACAGCTGATTTCCCATTAGGAATATATTTAAATAATTTATTATTTATTAAAATATATTCCTTGTTAGTCACTTTATTTTCAAATTGTTAGTTTTTAATCAATAAGCCCTTTCTCTTCATAGTATTTATTCTTTCACAGTTTGTTGGTCTTTCTCTTCCGGCTCTACAGAAACTTGACAATGAGTATTTAATGTTTGCATTGATTAGAGTGCAGTCAGCCATCTTTAAATATCTCTCAGAATGCATGAAGGACATTGCTTCAGAAATGCCTCTCATGAATAAGCATAAAGCGAAGGAAAAATTGTTAAAACTAGCAATGATACACCAGGAGTCATTAAAGTAAATACCATTTTTTGCCATAATCATTTTTTCGAATTAAACAAATTGCTGTGAGAATTTTCATATTCATATGTGGAATAAAATGAGATTTTTTTGTTAGTCGGATTTATTAAAATTATTTATTTTTTCAGAATAATAGAAAAGTTTCAGTCATTATTTTCATCTGTTGTTGTGGTTTATTACTTAAGCATGATTTGCATATCTACATGTGGAATATTTTATCAAATCAATGTAAGTATATCCTTTCTGTTATAAATAACATAATTAATACGAGTATATTATCAATTAAAATTATATATTATAGAAAGTTTATATTTACTTGATCGATTTCATGCTCAATATTTATACAATTTCTATGAATGATAAGATAGTTTTAATGATCGTAATGGCATCAGCAAGAGGGGTGGAGTTAAAAATAATAATAAAAATAGTTATTTATTAAACAAGTGACGAAAGTAGATCATTTTACAACTCGAGTTAAACGTTTACCCACACGAGCGAAGCGAGTGTGGTAATTTCATGAGAGTTGTAAATTCTACTTTTCGGTCACGAGTACTATGACTATATTTATTTTTTTCTGTAATCGTGTAATACATGAAAAGATCTAACCAGAATATGTAAACATAATTCGGATGTTTTGAAGATTATGGTATGTTGTTGGTAGGTTATAAGCATCGTTGTGAAAGGTTCATAAGCATTAGTTATAAAAACAACTAGTGATGATTGTGAAGTAGTGGCAAGTTATAATCACTAGGTGCGGGTTATATAAACAAGGAAGTTAATTATTATTTATATTTATAATTTAAAATATATTGATTATTTCCACCAAATAATTCATTCAACATTTTCAATTTATTTTGTTAAAATTTATTCTTACAATGTTAAGAAACATTTAAAAGCATTTAAATTTCCAACTTCTAATTATTTTTTTTAATTTATACTTATTACTAATTACGAAGGCAATTCACTTTCTTCACTTGTACAGAAAAACGAAATATTTCTGTTATTGTGAGTCAAAAAATATAATAATATAATCAATACTGATAATCATTCAATGCCCAACAATTTTTATTCTATATACTTTTTCGTTAATTGAAATATTGAACGAGTTTTTTTTTTTTTTTTTATTTGTTATGGATCAGATAAATTTCAAATTGTGGTTACATAGGTTTCTCATTTGTGGAAATAAAGAACAGTCCGTCCAGCAGCGACTGCGTAAACTAAGCTTATTTACCATGTTTACTTCTGATTTCATCTCACCACAAATTCTCACTTTCTTTGTAAAAACCAATGAGTAGAAGAGGCTAAAGTGGGGATGGGGTACTGAAGGCCGAAAACTACAAGTACGAATAATTCATGTTATATTTGAGTAACGAAAAAATACAAAAAAAAACAACAATTGTATTGCATCAAATTTAACAAGGTTGGTTCTATTTTACGATCCGTCATATATTATCAAAGATATTTTGAATTTTCGTATTACCCCCCCCCCTCTAAACTCTCACTATTCCAAAGTCCGGTTTCATCATTAGTGGTGACTGAAATGAAATTGTTAAATATCGAGTACGATAAAGATTAGCTAAACATTTTCGAGACACGAACATAAAATCTTTATTGATGACGGCAACACATAACGAATTAATCATGTTTCTCCCATTATAAAGGCCTCTTGAAAAAAATATTTTCTATATAAGATTAGAACAAAGTGGTTCAAAATATAACAATTTATTTTAAATATGACATAAGTAGGAGTAAGGGTTTACTGAAGGCTCAAAACAAAAAAATCTAAACATCTCTGTCAATTTAAATACAGGGAATATATTAACAATATTTATATTGAATTTAATTGCCAATAAGAACTGGTCTATAGAATTTTTCAATTCGATGTATAGTAACAGATATATTTCGAATTTCCGAAATTATCCCTGTTTAAAGCCATTAACAAACTTGGCCTTTTAGATTTGCATGGATTCCTTATATGGAATATATATATATGTATATATATATATATATATATATATATATATATATATATTTATATACATCATTTTGAACGGGCATCATTATCGTCATCTGCTAGGTAGGATCGATGGACGTTGTCATGATTACAACCTAAATAGTTGGTTTCCAAGCTAATTAAAATAGAATTTCATATGACAGCGTACAATTCTAGCATAAGGGTATGATGCATAGTTTACACATGACCTGCGTGACGGACTTTTATTTTATAAGAAAGCTCAATGAGTTTGTGTGGCTATTTTCAATTAAGAAAATTTATTATTATTTTTTTTTTTTTACTTAGGAAATTTTTGCTGTATTTTAATAATTAAACTAATACAAAATTTCTTCTTAGGCCGACGAAACGAATATGGTTCAGTTTTGCTCACTGGGAACATACATGCTGATAACGATCATTCAGTTTTTCATACTTTGCCACTTGAGTGATGAACTATCGGAAGAAGTGAGTATGCCTTTGACTTACGTTCAGTTATGTATAAGTAAACTCGACGTCGTTAAATCTTTGTCGTAGGTAATATGCATGAGGTGAATTTATGAACTAAGTAATCCTGTCTGTTTCAAAACAAAACGCATAGGTATATACTGAACCATTCACTTTTTTTACCGTGAAGGAAAAAGTGGTCATTGAAGAAATGTTAATGAACTTATGTTCAGGATTCGTGTTACCCGTCTATGAAATAAAAATGATTTCCCGTCGAAATATACATATTAGTTTAAAATATAATAATCCTTTTATTTTCTATAGAATTAAGAAATGTTAGTTGAAGGAGAGATGGCCGAAGGTCAATAGATGAAAAATACATGAACTATATCCTCTGATTTATTTTTTAATAAGTGATTCGAGTTTTTTAAGGCGCCTCTTCAGCTCGTTTTATTTTTCAAAGCTCGAAACTTTTTAGGTTATCGCTTTTTACAATGTTCATCATTTTAATATATCGATATTTTCAGCTGAGTGTGTGGTACATCCCCATTATTATTAGTCTTGATGTGACCACCAAGGTGGTAAGGTGGAATCTTTTTATAATTGCTTAGTACTCCTGAAGAGGTGTCATATAGGAGTAACTTAATTCATTGGAACATATTTCACGTGTTTTTCATCTATTGACCTTCAGCTATTTCTCCTTCAATTAATAGTGAAAGAGGTCACATTTCGACTATTGTGAAATCTGTTTTACCTCTACAGTCATACAGTTTCATATGTGAAGAGTGAAATGAATACTTTAAGAATAAAAGTTAATTTAAGGTCGTTCAAAGAAACACACACACACACACACACACACACACACACAAATATATATATATATATATATATATATATATATATAGTTTTATTTAAAAATAAAACGTATTTTCACACGCAAAGTAAACTACGCCTCCTAATTTAAAATCCGAATTCTCACACAATGTTGATGTATCATATAATGATATTACGATATATGTTGTATCTTGGCTGGTAATTGACTCAAAAATAAAAAAAAAAAAAGTCCGTCACACAGGGGCTGCGTAAACTAAGCAGATTTCCTATGTGAAGTTTTACAATAGAGAAATCTGCATACTGGTAACACAGACAACACCAACCGTGATTAAATACAAACGGTAATGAGAAATCTTTCAGTTAATAAAATAAATGGCCCAACTAAAAACGGCTTCTGAATTGTAAGAATAATTTATATTTTAATAACTCAAATTTTTAGTAGTCCAAGAACTAAAGAACAGAATGGGGGGGTTGTGCTGAACATAACGTATTTGCATTAAAAAAAAATCTCACAAAGTAACGAAGGTAAGGTAAGGTTAGAAACGACAGGTAAGGTTAGAAGAAGCTTCCACCTGAGCCGATTCAGTTACGGAAAACGCCGGCCGGACCAAATCCGATCCGAATAATAACGCGACAACAGACTTACATAAAAATGAAAATATCTCGGTTAATATTAAAGATAGAGAATAAATGCATGTAACAATATTTATAGTACATTTAATTTGCAATAAGATTGGTTCTATACAAATGTTCGATCCGATGTATAATAACGGATATATTTTGAATTTTCGAAGGTCCCCCCTCTAAACCCTCCTCCCTCTAGTTCAGTATTAGCCATTAACGAACTTAAAATCTTGTCTTTTTACATAAAAACGGTTTTAAATATCGGAAGTTCATACACGATCAAACAAAAATTGCGACCGCTAGAGGCGTTGAAAACAGTTCATATAAATAAATACTATAATTTATATATATATAAATTATATATATATATATATATATATATATATATAATCTGCTAATAAAGTCTATAGCAATCTTCTGAGTCATTTTGGAGTGGTTGAGTAAAAATGTTATTATTCTTAGAATTTTCGAAAACGTATAAAAAAATGATCCTTTCCGAAATTTAATTGAAAATCAGACAAATGGGTAGTACACAGTACCCGATTTTTGAAAACTTTCCTCAAATGTCCTTCGATCCTACGTAAAACATGACTAAAATGAGGTCCCATCAAAACTATGTAAATTGCTGAAATCTGCTAATATAGTTGCAATGCTCAAGCGGTTTAATTTTGGCTTGATCAATAACAAACTCCATATGTAAACGTTTTATGTAAAACTAAAGGACATGTTCGTTAATGGCTTATTTCGGAAAAGTTGGAGGAATTTTTAATATTCAAAATATCGCCGTTATTATACGTCGGATAGAAAAGTATAGAACCAATCTTATTGAAAATTGAATGTTCTATAAAAGTTGTATACGTTTTTTCATTCTCTTGATTATTAACCTAATATTTTTTTTAGGAGATTTCCCTTAGGGGGGAAATCAGCTGTTGAGGTTTGTACTCAATGTCCGCGAATTTTCGAAATTTTTCTTCAATTATGCCATCGAATCCTAACCAAGGAAGATGACGAAAAATGAGGTCCGTTCAAAAACTGTGTATATACATATATAATAGTCCTATCTATCTATCCGTCTCTATATTATTTGATTTAAACCATAAGCAATATTTGACCGTTTCTCGTACTTTTATTTGAATAGATATGTAAATATTGTAATGAGGTAAACTGTATGAAAGTCGAACCCAAGACCTCTGAATGAGAAAGCCGAGGCAAATCCCGTACGCTATTGAATGAATCTTTTAGCAGATTTCCCTTAAGGGAAATCAGCTATTGAGGTCGTACTCATGATGCGAGTTTCGAAAATTTTCTTCAATTGTCCATCGATCCTACCCAGGAGATGACGAAAATGAGGTCCGTTCAAAATTATATATATATATTAATGATATATATATATATCTATTATTATATATATATTTGTGTGTTAACGCTCTAGCGGTCGGCAATTTTGTTTGATCGTTACCAAACTCGGAATTTAATCGTTTTATGTAAAAAGGAAGATCAAGTTCGTTAATGGCTGAAATCGGACCAGTGAGAGGGGGGGTTTAGACGGGGGGATATATGAAAATTCGAAATATCTCCGTTATTATGCGTCGGATCGAAAAATTGTATAGAATAAATCGTATTGCAAATCAAATTTACTAATAATATTGTTCATACATTTATTCTGTATCTTGAATATTAACCGAGATATTTGCATTTGTATTCTGCGTGTGGTCACCAGTAGGCTATGTTCGGACTTTCCGCCGAGAGCTCTGGACGGCATTTCCTTAACTATTGGTCCCTCGTGAATAGGTTTAGAGGTTAGGTTAACTGTTTTTTGGGGCTAGAAACTACTGGGTTATTACGCCCTAAATAATATTTTAGGTTTAGAGGTTTCTTACTACTACAGTTGTTATTAGGCAGATTTCTCTATTGTAAAACTTCACGTGGGAAATCTGCTTAGTTTACGCAGCCCCTGCGCGACGGACTTTTTTGTTCCACGACTGCTAAAAATGATATCAGATTGTGGACACCGGGAATTTTTAATTATTATACTAATATTTATTTCAGATGGACAAATTAGCTATAGAGCTCTACTGCATTCCTTGGTACCTGTTGGATTCTGAAGGAAGAGGATTCGTCCGGTTGATGATAAATATTGCAAATAGACCGAAGACTCTGATGGCTTACCGAGCTCCATCGTTCAGCGTCAACAGAGAAGCGTTCTTAGCGGTAAGTATCTTTTAAAACTTCTTTGGTCACATCATATGGCACAACGATTTCGTCACCAAAATATTTGTAGGAGGTAAGGTCATTGGGCATAGTGAAAGAGTCGTAGGAAATTCTTTTTTGAAGACATTGATCGTGTCTTGAATTTCAATGGCTGTAGTAATATGATAATCAAAGCTTCCAAAAGAACTCAATGGTCGCAACAACAAGGCAGAGCACATCAAAATACCCATCGTGAAACAATATGGTTTTAAAAAGTTTTTCATCAGTCAAAATGTATATTTAAAAAAATCCTAAAAAATTTACTCGAACCTTTTGTGAAAAAACGATTTAGCAATTCTTTAGGAATAATTTCGTAGATATTAAAAGCATAGTTTAAATGAGATTGTCTAGCCCTTAATATTATTTCTTTTAAACGTTCACACTTTTTTTATGTATTTATTCCATTTTTTTTCCAGTTCTTTGTCAACTTGGTATCTGCATACATGGGGTTCAGTAAAATCAAGAATATCGAATAACCAATAAGCTGAGATTGCTATAAAAACCTTCATGGCGTTTATAAGAACCATCCAGGATAATGAGAACAACAAGAGCTATTATCGGAGAAGATGACTGGATTAAACTATTATCTTCAATTTCCATGTTATTTGTTAAAATAAAGTGTGTAAATAAATTAAAATGGTTTTCCTTTAACACTCCAATACACGCGGGTCATCTCACAGATGACCAGTTCTGTTTTTTCGTCATAACTTTGATGGAGGGAGGAGAGCCTGGTCCCCCGCCCTAGTATTCCTCAAGCTTGCTTAGCTCGACAGTTCTGTTGCCGGTGAGCGTGCGTCCAGTGCAGTTTGCGCGTGTTTTGGCCGAGAGAATCTCACAGATGACACGCGTGTAAAAATGTAAGTTTCTCATAATGCCCGATTTCGATGTGGCTGGTATCAACGGCCAAGTCATCAGTCTGGGGAACGGACAAAACGTGCCAACTCGACGACTTTTCCTTCGTGAACTGGGGAATGAACTCATCAGAGATCAGTTGATTATGCGAGTGCAGCTCAGCAATTTGTCACGCACCGTGACCTCACGTCTTCGAGAACTCCTTCCCAATGATCAAGTACCACCACGAGCTTCAAGCAACTCAGCAGCTACTGATGCTGGTGGACGCCAATTTTTTAAAAGCAAAGGTTCTTAGTTCTTTTAGTATTTTTTTTTATTGGTCATTTCCATTTGTTTGAGTAACTTTCCAAGTTCAAGAAATGAGGCTCAATTGTCAATGTGTTCATACATTTTACATTATTATTATGTTCTCTGAAACTATCTTACAAGACTGATAAGAGTTGTGTTCCTAGGTTAACTAGTTGATTTACCTTTTGCAAGCCAGTAATAAGAAATAAAATTGAAACTAAGGTACCGTGGCAACTGTGTTACAAAAATTTAACATTTTTGAAGATTTATATACAGATAATTTTTTTCAAATACAAATATGAACTTTTTCATTTATCTATGCACCATTCTTCCTGCAAAATTGCGAAAAAACAATTATATTATTCACTTTTGACAAATAAGTGATCAGTCATCTGACACATGACACGCGTGTATTTATGTCTCACTAGGGGGCGCGTGTATTGGAGTGTTAATGGTGTTCACAGTTTCTGCATGACGGAATTGTTTTTAGTTGAATGCATGGGGGAAAAAAAGTCCGTCACGCAAGGGGCTGCGTAAACTAAGTAGATTTCCCAAGTGAAGTTATACAATTGAGAAATCTCCATACGAGAGCCGAACTGTTACGGCAAAGGGCCGAACTAGCTTTTGGCGGGAAAATAGTCATCCGTTATTGGCCCACAATTAATAATATCTCGGTTAATATTCAAGATAGAGAATAAATGTATAGAACAATATGTATAGTAAATGTAAGTTGCAATAAGATTGATTCTATACAATTTTTCGGTCCGACGTATAGTAACGGAAATATTTCAAATTTTAGAAAATCCTCTCCTCTAAGCTCCCCCCCTCCCACTTGTCCGATTTCAACCATTAACGAACTTGATCTTACATAAAACGACTAAATATCGAGTTTAGTAACGATCAAACAAAAATTGCGACCACTAGAGCGGTAGCAGACAAATATATAGATAGATTCTTTCTTCCTTAAAAATCGTATTCATTAAAATACCCAACGCAATAAGGAGCTAGATATTTTAAACGTCCAACCAGCTGGGGATGTGTAAACTAAGCATATTTTATTGGAATGAAACACTTGTTAACTTCTCTCCCAGTATATGGTTTATATTTACGTGAAAATTCCATGACTAGAATTGGGGGTTTACTGATAGATAAAAACATTTGAATTCGAACTTAGTTGTTTTCAGCTAATATTAAGCCCACACTTCTACTCATCCAACAGAAAACAGCTAAAATCAAGTGCTTGTACTTGTAGCAATGTATACAATTTGAATTTTTTAAATCCCCCACTAATTATAGGTTACATATATAATTATGGTATAAATCAAATTAACATTTTCAAGTTAATATGTTGAATCATAATTGATCACAACACACAAAGTTATATGCATTTATCTCACAAAGTAAAAGTTTAAAGAGAACACTATTTGATATTTTAGCTTAAAATAAAGTGCTTCATTGAATAACTGCTTATTTTTAATATAACAGGAGTAGGACTGGGCCTTACTAAAAGGTAAAACTAAAAAAAATAAATATTAATTATTAATATATAAAAACGTATACAACTTTTATAAAAGTTTCAATTTGCAATAAGATTTGTTCAATACAGTTTTTTGGAACCAACGTATAATAACGGAGATATTTAGATTTTTTTAGAATATATTCCCCCAGTCTGATTTCTGCTATTAACGAACTTGATCTTTATTTTTACATAAAGTGTTTAAATAGCGAGTTTGGTAACGATCAAACAAAAATTACGTCCGTTAGAGCATTAATAAACAAGTATACATATATAATTTATAACGGACCTCGTTTTCATCATCTCCTAGAAAGGATCGATGGACGTTTGAGTAAACTTTTCGAAAATCTCGCCATGAGAGCAATCTCGATAGCTGATTTCCTTTGAGGAAAATCTATTAAAACGCTTTGTTGGATTAAATAAGATGTTTTAAGGAAAAGAAGTTTGTTATCTTTGACCCAGTATGGCTATATTTTCAAACGATTTAAGAAGCGGGTAATATTAGATAGTAGATATTATATATATATATATATATATATATATATATATATGCCCACTCACTAGTTGTGTTAACCATCATTGGTATGGGGAAATATAAACGGTTTCCCTTCAAAAGAAGGGTGTTCGGAATAGTAGCAACAAATTGATGTTACCTGTTGTTGTTGGTTTGAAACAGCTTTTTCAATATAAGCATTAGTAAAAAATATATGATAAAATAATTCTCTGGAAACCTATAATAATACCGGATATGACATTACCGGAATTCGGAAGTAATAATGTTAAATAACTCACTTATAATACTGAAAAGTAACGTGTTACTTTTATTATTATTAGAATATTTGACAAATCCAATATTAAGGATAGTTTTGGAAAATGTATGCTTTGATTTCCAAATAACCCAGCCTGTGATAAATAGTGAATATTGAAAACCAATGTAATGTAAATACATACACAAAAAACGTTTATGTATATTCTCATGGATCACGAACAAATTTAATTTTGCCATCAGAAGTCGTGACTTAACATTTTGATATTCATAAGTCTAAGCAGCGTTTTAGAACAGGTAAGTGTATTTAAAACCTAATTTATTATTTATATTCTTTCCATTAAACAAACATTAACGAATACGTAGACTTATACAGCCGTTTTGAGATATATATATATATATATATATATATATATATATATATATATATATATATTAGTAGTAAATATTTAAACATTTCATTCAACACTGATAAACCCCTACTTCTACTCCTTAATTAAAGTTTAGAAGAAAGAGAAGTGTTTTTAATTTACATCAGCTGTTGAATGTTACCTTTCTTCCCGTTATATTCTCAATATATATATATATATATATATATATATATATATATATATATAAAATTGTAACCTCTGTCTGTACATTGCTTTTTTTCGCGAATTTTCAGGATA
Source organism: Riptortus pedestris (assembly GCA_019009955.1). Classification (NCBI taxonomy): domain Eukaryota; kingdom Metazoa; phylum Arthropoda; class Insecta; order Hemiptera; family Alydidae; genus Riptortus; species Riptortus pedestris. Next base: position 137,471,266 of record CM032230.1, read on the forward strand.
ACTTTTCGTTTCACATGTCATAGACACCACAATTGCATTTTGTTTTTTTCGTGTGTGTTTGTTTGAACTACCAGGTACCTAAATGAAAAAATTGATTCAAATGTATGTCAATATTTTCTCATTAATAATTAAAATCTATGCATAATGCACAGGAAACGGGAAATATGGCAATATGAAGGACAGTGAAGTCTTGCATAAAAAAAATAATTTTATTATATTAAATCTTCCATGATTATGAGCTATATTAAAATTTTTAGTTCCAAACGGGAGTGGGGATTATAAAAGAGGCTGAAAAGCGAGAAGTCTAATGCGGGAGCTGAAGATGACGGGAGCCTTACCAGTTAATTGAGTTTACTTATTTCCCGTCTGGCATTGCTGGAAGTGATTTCCAGTGAGATTCACTATTACAAATATAATCTTACGTGCAAAACTTTGCCTGAACTATTTCAGCTCGGGTAGGCTTTTGAAAGAAAATATGTTCATTATGCTTAATATTTAATTGTAATAAATGCTACCCATGCTTATGGTTTGAATTATTGAAAAACGGTGAGTCATAAAGTGTAGAAGGATAAATTAGGAAGATATTTTCATTTATCCTTCAAAACTAAAAGTTCTATTTTATTAATCCCCTAAAGTTACCCTTCAGGGTTGGCTATTTCGGAAAATCATTACGTCATGGAGGGCAGTGTAATTGTACACCTTGAAGTCTTACTATCAAAATACCATCATTAGTCAGTTAACAATAATTTCCCAGGCATCGCCGGGTACCTTAGCTAGTATATATATATATATATATATAGATATATAGATATATATATATATAAGAACCTAGTAAATGTGTAAACATTTCATTTAACACTGATAAACCCCTACTTTTACTCCTTAAATAAAGTTTAGAAGAAAGAGAAGTGTTTTTAATTTACATCAACTGTTGAATGTTACCTTTCTTCCCGTTATATTCGCAATCTATATATATATATATATATATATATATATATATATATATATATATATATATATATATATATAAAATTGTAACCTCTGTCTGTACATTGTTTTTTTTCGCGAATTTTCACGATAAATTTTCGTTTCACATGTCATAGACACCATAACTGCATTTTGTTTGTTTGTTTGTTTATCTGTTTGTTTGTTACCTTTTCACGCATAAACGGCTGAACCGAATTTTATGAAACTTGGTATGTTTATTACTACTAACCCAACTTAGACTTTAGGCTATATTAATATCCTCTGAGATGAACAGGAATGGGGGTTATAAGGAAAGCCTGAAATTAAAAACAGCGATATTTCGTTTCCTATTTGTTTTTTTGGCAAATATGTACATAACAAAAGTTGTTTATTTTGTTATTTAGAGTAACATTTGTCATTTACACTTTTTTCGTATACTGAAATATAAACGAGATATACGCTAAAACCTATAGCGGAAGTGAACAATTTTATTTGGGACAAAAGACCCAACCGAAATAAATAAAACTCGGTATGTGTATTAGCACTAACGCTTTCATTATAATATGCTATACCAACATTTCTAGGGATGGGTAGGAGTGGGTGTTGTAAGGGAGGCCTGAATTTAAAATAGCGGTATTTCCTTTTCTATTCGTTTTTCGGCAAATATGAACATAACAAAAGTTGATTATTTTGTTATTTAGAGTAACAACTCAGCTGGAAAAATTAATTCAAATCAATGTTAATATTTTGTCCTTAATAGCTGAAATCTATGCATAATGCACAGGAGACGGGAAATATGACAATTTAGAGGACAGTGAAGACTTGCATAAAAAATTAATTCTATTATTAACAAATGCCAACAACGGGTATTAACCCTGAACACTGGGACGGGTAAATGTCAAAATATTGTGCAAAGTAAAGCCTTGCCAAATAAATACCATCACCATTCAACCTCAAATCAATTCCCGGGCGAAGCCGTGTATCTGAGCTAGTATATATATATATATATATATATATATATATATATATATATATATATATATATATATAAAACATTCCAATTACATCATCCGTATATTATCTACTTCGTTATATTTTTAATAGTGTATATTTGTAGAAGGGAATATCTGCAATAACTAAAAAAAAGTTGAAGAAATGAGCATCAATTATTAGCATTATATTAGGGTTGCATTTCCTTATATGTGATGCATAATAAAACGCCAAAAGGTTGCATTTGAAATTTATTAGCTTCAATGGAATTGTCACTTGAATCACGTGGCTGTTGGGGTCGATGTATATATCCATGGTTTATTGACAGTGAACATGATGGTTTAAAAAAGTTCAACAACGCCTTCCAATAGTTTTGAACTGTTTATCCCAGAACTATCTTTCGAGGGCCCAGACCCATCATCAGTGCTTTTCATTCATAAATCCGGTATATTGAATCGCTCCAGCCACCAAGTGGTCACTGAGAGGCTGAGCTCTCGAAAGCGAGCTATGGAATAAACTATTTAAACCTTGTGGAGCTGTTGACCTTTTTAAATCATGGATGAATGCTTTAAATTTGCAAGACATGACGAATACCCGGATAATTAAGGTGTGGTTACCCCTAACACTACCCTAAGTAAGCTCAAGGTAAAAAAAAAAGTCCGTCATGCAGGGGCTGCGTAAACTAAGCAGATTTCCCACGTGAAGTTATAGAATAGAGAAATCTCCATACGAGAGCGGAACAGTTACCAAACGGCCGTACTAGCTTTTGGTGGGAAACTCACTCTCGTCGGTTTTCCGCCCAAATTTAATAAAAATGTAAATAAAAATGCATTTTTCTCAAAAAGTAAAATTTAATAATCAAGATATAGCAAAAAACTACACAAAATTTAAAGAACATTACATTTGCAATAATATTGGTTCTGGACAATATTTCGATCCGACTCAAAATAATAAGGATCTTTCTAATTTTCGAAATTACCCCATCTAAACCACCTCTCCCACTTTTCCGATTTCTGCCATTAACGTGAACTTGATCTTTCTTTTTGCATAAAACGATTTAATGCCAAGTTTGCTTTGCGTTCACAGACACACACACACACACACACACACACACACACACACACACAACACACACACACACGCACACACACAAAACACACACACACACACACACGCGCACACACACAACACACACACACGCACGCACACGCACACACACGCACAACACACACACACACACACAACACACACACACACACACGCACACACACAAAACACACACACACACACACGCGCACACACACAAACAACACAAACCCACGGACACCCACACACACGCACAACACACACACACACGCACACACACGCACACGCACACACACACACAACACACACACACACACAACAAACACACACACACACACACACACACACGCACACACACGCACACACACACGCACGCATATACACACAACAAACACACACACACACACACACACACGCACGCACACACACACAACAAACACACACACACACACGCACGCGCACACACACACACACGCACACGCGAGTTCTCAGGCCACTGATTTTGGCGCGAGTTCTGGAGGGGTAACTGACAGGATTGTTGTCAGTTATTTATGATATATGGTTAAAAGAAAATAACAAGTTTCAGGAAATTATTGTCACAGTATAGATTTCTATTAATTTCCGTCCACTGTGCTGGTAAGGGCAAACTAGCAAGATTTTATTTAATGGATTGGGGCTCAGGTTAGCCATGCGAGTTAAAGCGTTGACCTTTATCTCATATGGTAAACCTAGAGTGGCGAGTTCGATTCTCGCCTGGGCAAGGGAAATTATTTAGTGACGAAATTCATTAAATAACGTCCTAAAATCCCACCCTGGCTAGAAAAGGGTGGTAACCTGTAGATGACCCGTCCCGATTAGCCTAAGTTGCAAAAAGTGGACGTTAATAAATAAATAAATAAATATTTAATGGATTTATTCCTGTTGACTAGATCTAGCTCACGAGGTTTATCAAGTGTGATTAAGACCAATCCCTTAATTTTCCGTGACCAACCTGAGCTCCCGACACTATATTTAAAAGAATTATAAAATCTCGATCTTGATAAACTCTCGCGTATTGATGTTCTCCCCCACAGCCGGTTAGATTCTGATTGTCGTTATTTATCCAAGGTTATTGAAGACAAGGAGAGGATTTTGGGCGAGTACCAGAGTGGATTACTTCTTCTGTATTAAACAAATACTGGAAAAACCTCAGTTGAACTGTATCATATATTCGTTGACTTCTGAGAATTTTACTCTGAACAGGCTTGATTTGCTGGAGAAATAATAATGCTGTCGCTGATAATAACTTGAAGGCACATCAGATAAACGTGTATGACTCTAGGAAGGACCTGCAAGGTATTAACCAGAGTTAGCATCTCTGATGGCTTTGGAGTTGAACAGTGGCTTTAGGCAAGAAACTCCATGGTCACCTGGACTTTTTTTAAAAAAAGGTAACATCCTTTGGTGAAATATACATCAGGCATATGATGTTTTAGGAAATGATATTTTAATCACTGCCAGAAATTTCATGGGATTAGCTGGTGATCTAGGAGAGTTTGCATGAGAAACAGAAATTTAGGACAGATCATCTGTTTGTGTGTAAATATAAGATCAAAGTTATTCCAACCTCTTTTGAATAGAACAAAACTCTTTTGTGTTAAGGTTTTACTTGAGACAGAATATTTTAAGAAAGTAAAAGTAGTTGGATTAATTTTGCAGTTTTCACTCTCAGCAATAAAACATTATTCGGGTTTGGATATAACAGGTCTATGTACCATCATTCCGTCGTCCTTTCCTCTTACATTTATTTAAACATAATCATAATTAGTTCATGTGTGAATAAGTTCATTCCTTCAGGAGTAAAACATAGTGTAGCCATCAATAGTGGTTTCACATGTCCCGGAAAGTTGTGTTTCTTGATTTGTTTCTATTTCAATGATTCTTGATTTCATTTTCTACCCTCAGTGCAGCTCCAGGTCTGTTGTACAAGCTTGGAACAATGAACGAGGAAAATTCAGGCCATCATCCCTTCTCCGACAAGTATTTTCGTGGTCTGAAACTTTTAAAGAACACAATTATCTAAACCTCGTAGACCGAATGATTCGGACCAATTATAGTTATCTGGATGGCCCTATTTGATTTGAGTGGGTCTTGAAAGGTTAATTCGGACTCGGGAGAGTAATCGAATTATGATTGGGTTAATTGGGCAGGCTTTGGCTATTTAATTATCTAATTGTTCGTGGGAAAAGAGTCATTTTGCTTGGAATAGTTCATTTCGGCATGAATTAACGATCATTTCCAAACGAGCTCTTCATCAGAATTATACTTTCAAGCAATGGATCCACTTCGCTTTACTAACTCTTACAGGTTACTGGTTCCTGATTTTAAGAATTTTATTTATTTTTTACTTTCTTAGCTGCAGTTTTATTCAAATACATTTTGGAAATTTGTCCACCGTATTTTTGACTATTAGGAAATATTTCAAAAAGAAATATTGCTTTAAATAAATTAATTCCTATACAGAACCTTCATACATGATTTGTCATTATTCATTCTAAATGAGAATAATACTTGGGCACCTTTTTATATAAAAATAATAGTTCAAAATGATAGGAAAATTGCACGTATTTTTAAATCTGTAATAACTTATACCTTCGTTTAGTCTGTTTGGTTGGAATAATGATAATGGTTTTACACATGACAAATTGTATATTTATATATAAATTGCGACAGTGTGCAATTAGACTAATATTATAGTTATGAATATATTGAATAAACTTTGAATTTTACAATACTGAGTATATAATTTCTCAATATGAATTTTCTTTGTTCTATTTAATGATATCCTATCAATTAATACATGTAGAATAGAATTGATTTGAATAATGATTTATTTGACTCATTTGTCTTAAAGCATGCAATATTTTTAAACAAAATATCATACAAAATACAAAAGAATAATGCATATATATTTATAATATAATATATTTATATATACATGAATTTTATATGTATAAGTATTTAGTGAAGAGCTGATATGGGAAATTACATCCTTCTTATAGTGTTTCTTCCAACGCGCTCCCAGTAATCTCTGATACCCTTAGTGTCATTGCTTCGTGAATATACTTGCAGATATTATTTAGTTTGTCCAGGGATGTGGTCTGGAGGAAGTCAGCAACACTTTCTTGTGATGAGATGTTGAACTCTTTCCTCACAGCTTGGTAACGTGGACATAAGCACATCAAATGTTCTATGGTTTCATAGTCCTCATGGCATAATTTGCATACAGCTGAGGTATCGATGACGTGTAATCTTTTATTACATTTTAGTCTTATCACATTTTCCCTTCCTAGTCTTAATTGGCTGATCATTCTTATTTTCTCAATATTAATTCTGTATTGTAAGTATTTATTATAACCATAAATATGTTGATATATTCGGCTAAAAGTGGAAGACTTTACTCTATCAGAGTCCCTTCTTTCTAAGTTACAAGCAATACATGTATAATGTATTTAAACTTTTTTAATGTGATTTCTGTCCAAAATATGAAGTCCAAATTATCATAGCTCGTATTTTAGAGTGATTCATGTGTGCATTTTGGCCTTGATTCATGCAAATGTACCAGTTGGTTAGCTCGGTTTGGAATTTAAAAAGTCATTCCCTGATGAAGAATGACTTTGTGATATATTTTTCACTATTGTGAAATACATTATATTTACTTCAGTCACATAATAGTTTCTCCTTTAATAGTAGATCAATGAATACTAGTCAGAGATATTAAATTAATTCATTTGTGTATCATAAATTGATTATGGTTATTAAAACCCGAAATGTCTTCTTATGGATTGAAAAAATCGAAGGTACACTAAATGGAGACCTGAGAGATTTTTCATTTTCAAATTTACAGAACCGTTGTCATCTCTTTCCAATGTATTATTGTTTTATTAGCAGATTTCTCTTAAGGGAAATCAGCTATTGAGCTCGTCCTCGTGACGCGATTTTCGAAAAGTTTCTTCAAATGTCCATCGATACCTAGGAGTTGATGAAAACAAAGTCGGTTCAAAATTATATATATATTTGCCTGTTAACACTCTAGTGGTCGCAATTTTTGTTTGATCGTTACGAAACTTGTTATTTAATCCTTTTATATAATAAGACAGATCAAGTTCGTTAGAGGTTGAAATCGGACAATTGGGAGGGGGAAGATACAAAAAGTTTATATATCTCCGTTACTATACGTTGGAGTGAACAATTGTAAAAAATCGAATTCATTGAAAACTGAATGTTGTTTAATAAATATTTTCTGTATCATGAATAATAATAGAGATATTAGGATTTTATAGTTTTCTGTTTCCAATAAACACACCACTTCTACTCATGTCATATAAATAATAAGCTGTTAAATCGTGAACAAGTTCATTCCAAGGTTAAACACTAAATAATGTTTTCATTGACCTTTGACTTTTGAGATATATACAAATACGTTCAGTTGACCCCCAACCCTTAATTTCTTAGATTACTAAAACAAATTATAGCGCCAGCTATAGTAAATAATTTTCAATAAAATTAATATATTATATTCAGAAATGTTTCAGTAGTTGTTTTTCTTTCCAGTCTAGAATATTTCTATCTATATTTCAGCTCTTAGAGGTTGGATGATCGGTTTGTTTTTCAATATATATATATATATATATATATATATATATATATATATATATATATATATAATTGAATGCCCCTCATTTTCGTCATCTACTAAGTAGGATCAATGGACTTTTAATGAAACGTTTTCAAGGAAACATATTTGAGCTAAATAGCTGATTTCCCCTTTAATTTGCATTTTACTAATTAATTTAAAGTGTATAGGAGTCTATATACACAGTGTCCAGTACGCCGTTAAAAATAAAATATATATTGACTGAACATTTTATATGGCTCTTGATATGTGCGAATTGTTGACAGAAGACGGATCACGTTTAGAAACCATTCTATTTACTGATTTTCACCAATTATGGATTACAATTTAAGAAATGCTATATAATGCATAGATATTATGTATAATGGAAGTTACAGTAAAAAGCAATAACAAGTTACAAGTTTTATAGCTTACAATTAAATATTTTGGGGGCTCAGGTTAGTCATGTGAGTTAAAGCGTTGCATTTAATCTCACTTGGTAGTCCTAGAGTGGCGAGTTCGATTCTTGCCTGGACAAAGGAAATTATTTAGTGACGAAATTCATTAAATAACATCCTAAAATCCCACCCTGGCTAGAAAAGGGTGGTAACCTGTAGATAACCTGTCCCAATTAGCCTGAGCTGCAAAAAGTGGACGTTGATAAATAATAATAATAAATATTTTAATCTATTTATTTCACGAAATAACCAACATAATATTATTTGTTACAGGAGTGTCTTTAATTTCTCTAAGCTGAGTGGTCTGCCCCTCCCAGACGCTTTATATTACTCGAAAGGAAGTAAACATTTCTTCTTCTACTATAATATATTAATGTTGCTATTCATTATTTTGAAAGTGATCTGTACAACTTATTCTTCTATATATAACGACTCTTTCGAGGTAAGACGGCTTAACTGCAAATGCTTTTAGAGAATTTAATATAGACGCTAGCATTAAAACATAATTGATGGCTGTAATGTATAAATATGTTGAGTGTGTGGGCTATCTTCTTGAAAACTAAAATAGTCTTGAAACTGGAAGCCTATAAATCCATTACCTAACCTATACAGATGTACAGGTGTGAGACATAGGCGTGTTCAAGTAACCATGAGCGTATAGTTGAAACGTTTGAGCCAAAGGTGAAAGAAAGACAAGAAGAAGGAAGACAAGAGATGTGACCGAATTTTGAAACGAGGCGGTCGATATCATTTGATGTGAGTTTATAGTGGGCGTGGCACCAATTAAAAAAACCATCACCTTATAAAATGAACTCGACAGTGGTGGATACCTGCCCAGGTGGTGGGGGGCCGAAGATTTATACATATATATGTATATATAAATATATATATATATATATATATATATAATATATATATACTAGTGGACCCGATAAACGTTGTCCTCCATGACAATTCAAGCGATTAGGATATTAAATTTAATAATTTTATGTTTAAAACAAAAACTACTTTTAATAACACAAAAAAACAACTTTTGTTAAATGCACGTTTGCCTAAAAAACAAATATAAAATGAAATATCGCGATTTTTTTTATTCTGGCCTCCCTTATAACACCTACTGCCATTCGAACCTAACAAATTTAATATAGCTTATAGTCATGGATGATTAACTGACCATATATTAAGGGAGGACTAATATGAAATAGGTTGACACAGGAAAGAAGAATGCTACGGAGTTCTGAAGGCAGTGCCCAACCAAAATAGATGTGGTGGGACACTAGTAATGGTGGCTAAAGACCTATAGCTCAGTAAAACCTTTGGAAAATATGCATATATACAGCTTAAATGCCAAATACTGTTTTCATTGAACTGTTTGAAATTTGTTGTTCGAAGACTTATTCAATTAAGATTTTACGTGTAAAATGTTAGTTACATCTTTACCATAGTCGATATTCACCGTTTCAATCAACACTAAAGATCATATTAGTTATTGGATGAAATTGAACCTGGAATAGAAGTGGTTTAGAGAGGGGTGTGTGTTTGACAGTTTAAAATATCTTGGTTATATTGAGTCAAATCAAATAGTATATTTCGTACCAAGGGCCGAAAGTGGGCGTTTGCCGGCCCGAGATATTTTTTGACCGAGACGTAGTCGAGGTCATGAAAAGTTCGAGGTCCGGCAAAAGCACTTTGGCCCGAGGCACGAACGCTATTTTTCACCATACTACAATAAATATTAATACGATATAACATTAATCAAGAAAAAGATTTTCTTTTGGTTAAGTGTACCTCTTTGTTAGAAGGTTATCTTGTGGTTATGGGGACATGATGAATGTTTAATGTATGGATTGTGTTACGTTATGTTATTACGTAAGTTAATAAAGAGAGATGAACATATGTGTGTTCCATTTAATACAACTGATATATTTCAAAATGCTAAAAAAAGTTAGTTCGTTAATTTTTGATTTATAGAAATGTTAAAAGTACAATTTTGGTTGTTTGAAAACATAATACCCTTTGAAGATTCTATTACTTATTTTTTGTTTGACACATTCACACTTCTGCTCGTAGTTGGATAGTTTCTGATTAAAATATCCTCTTTAACTTATTATTAGCCATAATTACTAAATAACTAAACAATAATACGAGCAAAACCAACTAATATAATGTATATAATGAAATGAATGAATTAAAATAATAAACAGCTGATTTTGCGGCCCTAGGGCGAAATATTCATTTTCGGCCCTAGGGCGGCGAAGTGTAGCTTTCGGACCGCAAATTAGGTGTGTAAAACCGGTGATTACATCGTAGTATGGTGTAAAGTATTTTACATCACTCTGATCTGAAAGTAGTTACTTTCGCTACCGTATGTAAGTATGGAAAGTGGGTCTTTTTATAATAACTTGAAACAGCTGTTCTCTTTCCACTCTAGGGAGGGGAAAAACTTTTTCCCTCCCTTTAATGAAGTTACAGTTTCCAACGCTAGGTTTACGCTAGCGTTTCTATTCGAAAAACGATTTATATTTTAGTTATTTTAAAGCACTAAAGATATTATTGGTCGATTACTTATCATTAGAAAATATAATTACACTAATTTAACTTAGTTTTATTATAAAATTCGTTTATGTCATTTAAAAGAGTTCTGTATAAATCCAAATTTGTGACATTGTTGTCATTTGTTATCAACTAATCGATTGTCGCAGCTACATCTTATGTTTATTTTGTATAAAATGGCTGGGAGCAAACCAGAAAATTTAATGAAGGAAGCCACTAAAATTGTTGAGTTGTAAATGTTTGAATTTGTTATAAGTTTATTTCAAATAATAAAGAATTGTGTTTGAAAGAGTTATTAAAGTTATGTTTCTTGCATCAGGTTAGTGCTCTAAATCAGCTGTTCAGAAATAATCGGTACTACAGAATGCAAAACAAATCATTTAATATGATAATTAAATTTTCTTCTTCTTAAATTTTCTGGTTTGCTCCCAGCCATTTTGTATAAATAAAATAAGTGGTTTGTAAACATGAGATGTAGCTGCAACAATCGATTAGTTGATAACAAATGACAACGTCACAAATTTGGATTTATACAGAACTCTTTTAAATGACATAAACGAATTTTATAATAAAACTAAGTTAAATTAGTGTAATTATATTTTCTAATGATAAGTAATCGACCAATAATATCTTTAGTGCTTTAAAATAATTAAAATATAAATCGTTTTTCTAATAGAAACGCTAGCGTAACCTAGCGTTGGAAACTGTAACTTCATTAAAGGGAGGGAAAAGTTTTTCCCTCCCTAGAGTGGGAAAGAGAACAGCTGTTTCAAGTTATTATAAAATGACCCACTTTCCATACTTACATACGGTAGCGAAAGTAACTACTTTCAGATCAGAGTGATGTAAAAACTTTTCCCTCCCTTTAATGAAGTTACAGTTTCCAACGCTAGGTTACGCTAGCGTTTCTATTCGAAAAACGATTTATATTTAAGTTATTTTAAAGCACTAAAGATATTATTGGTCGATTACTTATCATTAGAAAATATAATTACACTAATTTAACTTAGTTTTATTATAAAATTTGAAAGAGTTATTAAAGTTATGTTACTTGTATCAGGTTAGTGCTCTAAATCAGCTGTTCAGAAATAATCGATACTACAGAATGCAAAACAAATCATTTAATATGATAATACTTAATAATTACGAGTTTAAATTATATTTTGCATTTTTTCCTCGCGATGTAAAATATCGTTCATAACTCGGGCGGAAAGTGAGTTTCCAATGCTCGATCTATTTTCCAGGCTCGGCTTCGCCTCGGCCGTAAAACACGATCTCGCATAGGAAACAGTCACTTTCCGCCCTTGTAATGAAATATACTATTTCGTAACTTAAGTATTAAGCAAGTTATTTTTGCTTACTTTACGCAGCCCCTGCTTGATGGAGTTAATTTATTTTATTGACTGAGCTGCTCAATGATTTATTTTATTATGTGATCCTAATAATTTATCTGTTTCACAGGATCGAACGATAGCCGAAGGCGTAGGGATGCTTCAAATGACAAGCATTAGTTTGACTATTATCTTTTCAATTTGTATCGGACGCCTTGAAGATCTCATTGAGCACATTGACTTAACGACAGAGAAAATTCAAAAGAGCCTACTTGGCGGAGAAAGATTTTTTGTGTCTACTTACCAAAATGACAGCAATAAATTCCAAGCACTCAATAAAATTATGTGTTCTTCGTCTATAGTTTGTCCATTCTTCTACACTCTCTCGACTCCGCTAACCGAATATTTTGCCGGAACATATGGAAGCAATATGGCTTTGCCTATTTACTACAGTTTTGAGAAAGGAACATCCGGATTGTACGAGATTTTTATGTTCCTACAGGTATGGAAATGAGATATCATTTTTTTTTTTATTTATTTGGTTCGTGCCCCACAGCGATGGCGATTGGCAAGATCATTAATTGTTAAGGGTAATCAGGATAATATATTTATTCCTTCATGTTCCTTTACTGTACTTTATTTTTATATTACGGAAAACATTTTTTAAATATCTGATTTTTTCTCATATCCCTGCTTTGTCTAAATGAATATAATTCAGAAAAGTGAATATAACATAAGTTACTCTAAATAACAAAATTAACAACTTTTACCCTGTGCATATGAGCCGAAATTCCAATAGGAAACGAAATATCGCTATTTTTAATTTTAGGGCTCTCTTACAACCCCCACTCTTGTTCCATCTGCCGGGCTGATTTGTGAATCTAAACCATCCAAAGCGTCACCCAAACCCAAACAAAAAAATCATTCAAATCGGTCCACACATTTAGAAGGAGTTTAGTGGCATACACACGTACAGCAGAGTTATATATATAAAGATAGTGTGCATTGTTGATAATTTAATGCCCTCTTATTTGCATTACCAATTCTTTCATCAGTTATTATTTAATGGTTTACGTATTTTTTCTATGAATCATTTTTCCTTTATTTTCATTAACCCCCAGTAAATTATGTATATACTAGCTCAGATATCCGGCTTCGCCCGGGAATTGATTTGTGGCCGAATGGTGATGGTATTTTTTTGGCAAGGCTTTACTTTGCACAATATTTTGACATATACCCGTCCCAGTGTTTAGGGTCTATACCCGTCTTTGCTGTGGATTTGTTAATAATAAAATTATTTTTTTATGTAAGACTTTACTGTCTACCATATTGTCATATTTCCCCTCTCTTGTGCATTACGCATAGATTTGAATTATTACGGACAAAATATTAACATAGATATGAATTAATTTTTCCAGGTGAGGTACCTGGTAATTCCTATTGGAAAGAATTGTTGAGCATATCGATATTTCTACGCAAATTACATGCTTCATACATTGTTCTCAAAAAATGTATAAAACAAAAGTTACTCTAAATAACATAGTAAACAACTTTTGTTATGCGCACGTTCGTCGAAAAACAAATGGACAACGAAATATCGGGAGTTTTTATATCAGGCGTTCCTCCCGTTTGGACCTATAAGTTTTAATATAGCTTATAATCATGGAAGAATTAATACTAATTCACGTACCGAATTTTGTTAATTTCGATTCAATTGTTAGTGCCCAACAAAATTGTTGGTTCCCACTTTAATTTTTTAGTGTATATATTGTCTATAATTTGCTATACGACAAAAGTAAATATAACAAAGGTTACTCTAAACAACAAAATAAACAACATTTGTGCAAATTTGCCGAAAAACCAATAGGAAACGAAATTTCGCTATCTCCTGCCCATCCCTAGAAATGTTGGTATGGCATATGATAATTAAGGCGTCAGTGCTAATACAGATACCGAGTTTTATTTAGTTCGGTTGAGTATTTTGTGCCAAATAATATTGTTGACTCCCGCTATACTTTTTAGCGTATAGCGCATTTACACTCTAATATACGACGAAAGTGTACAGATAAAAGTTACTGGAAATAACAAAATAAACAACTTTTGTTATGTGTAAATTTACCGAAAAACCAATAGGAAACAAAATATCGCTATTTTTATTTTTGGGCCTTCTTTATAACCTCTACTCCTATTCGTCTCAGAGAAAATTAATATAGCCTAAGGTCTAAGTTGAGTTAGTAGTAATAGACATACCAAGTTTCATAAAATTCGGTTCAGCCGTTTATATGTGAAAAGTGTAACTAACAAACAAACAATGATACAAATAAACAAACATACACGAAAGAAACAAATTGCAGATTTTGTGTCTATGACATGTGAAACTAAAAAGTATGGTGGAATTTCGAGAAAAAAATCTAGGTACAGGCAGAGGTTACAATTTTATATATTTATAGATTAACTATTGATATTATTTATAATTTTCACTCAATTGTTTATTCGAAAATGCTATAATTATTATTAGTAATAATTTTGACTTTTGCAGTTTGTTGCTATTTCTATTCCGGCATTACAGAAATTTTGCAACGAGTTTTTAATGTTTTCATTGATCAGAGTGCAATCGGCCATCTTTAAATATCTCTCAGAATGCATGAAGGACATTGCATCTGAAATGCCGCTCATGAATAATTACAAATCGAAGAAGAAATTGTTAAAACTAGCAGTGATACACCAAGAGTCATTAAAGTAAATATTAAAAAAAGCATTTTAATTACTCAATATAATCTTATATAATTTAAAAAAAGAAACATTTAGTGAGAATTAATTTATTGAAATATAGTAAATCATGAGATATATCAGTAAATTTGTTTTAGTTGTGTTATTTATTGTTTCAGAATAATTGAAGAGTTTCAGTCATTATTTTCGTCTGTTGTGGTCGTTTATTGCATTAGTATGATTGGTATTTCTACTTGCGGGCTATTTTATCAAATAAATGTAAGTATATTCTAATTATTAAAATTAACATACATCTTGTTGATTAAAATAAAACTACGATAAGTTACAATAAAGAATAATAATGTCAATATTCTTAACCAAATATATTTGTCAAAATGTGTTACCTTTATTTGAATAAGCAGTTGTAGATTTGTCAGATAATAATTATGTGAAATAACACATCCGAAACTCCAATTTCATAAAAATTCAATTCACAAAAATATTACTTCATAAGTGGCTAAAGTCAGACATTTAAGTTAGTTCTTATATCAATTTGGCAAACAAAATGTGGGCGATTCCAAAATACCAATTGGTAATGCTACGTGGTGAAATCATGGAGCAAAGTTTTAGTATTTTATTTGTAGTAATAAACATTTCCTTTAGAGCACAAATACATACGAATTGTTTTCTGATTCTGTATATGTATATATATATATATATATATATATATATATATATATATATATATATATATACTAGCTCTGATACCCGGCTTCGCTCGGGAATTCATTTGAGGCTGAATGGTGATGATATATTTTTGGCAAGGCTTTACTTTGCACAATATTTTGACATTTACCCGTTCCAGTGTTTAGGGTTAATACCCGTTGTTGGCATTTGTTAATAATAAAATTATTTTTTTATGTAAGACTTCACTGTCCTGCATATTGTCATATTTCCCGTCTCCTGTGCATTATGCATAGATTTGAATTATTAAGGAGAAAATATTGACATACATTTGAATTCATTTTTTCAGGTGAGGTACCTGGTAGTTCATATTGAAAAGAAGTGTCGAGCAAATTTCTCTAAATAAGAAAATAAACAACTTTTATTATGTGCATATTTGCCGAAACCCCAATAGGAAATCATTATTATTAATTTCAGGCCTTCCTTATAACCCCCACTCCTGCCCGTCCCTAGAAATGTTAGTATAGCTTATTATAATGAAGGCGTTAGTACTAATTCACATACCGAGTTTAGTTTATTTCGGTTGAGTCTTTAGTGCCAAATACAATTGTGGACTCCCGCTTTAGTTTATAGCGTATAATTCATTTATGCTTCCATATACGGCAAAAGTGGATATAACAAAAGTTACTCTAAATAACAAAATAAACAACTTTTGTTATGTGCATATTTGCTGAAAAAGCAATAGGAAACGAAATATCGCTATTTTTAATTTCAGGCCTTCCTTATAACCCCCACTCCTGCCCGTCCCTAGAAATGATAGTATGGCTTATTATAAGAAAATCGTTAGTATTAATTCACATAGCGAGTTTGGTTTAGTTCGGTTGAGTTTTTTGTGCCAAATAAAATTGTGAACTCCCGCTATAGTTTTTAGCGTATAACTCATTTATACTTCCGTATACGGCAAAAGTGCATATAACAAACGTTACTCTAAATTACAAAATAAACAACTTTTGTTATGTGCATACTTGCTGAAAAAGCAATAGGAAACAAAATATCGCTATTTTTAATTTCAGGCCTCCCTTATAACCCCCACTCCTGTTCGTCTTAGAGAATATTAATATAGCCTAAAGTCTAAGATGGGCTAGTAGTAATATACATACCAAGTTTCATAAAATTCGGTTCAGCCGTTTATGCGTGAAAAGGTAACAAACAAACAAACAAACAAATAAACAAACAAACAAACAAACAGACACGAAAGAAACAAAATGCAGTTATGGTGTCTATGACATGTGAAACGAAAAGTTACCGAGAAATTTTGCGAAAAAAATCAATGTACAGACAGAGGTTACAATTTTATATATATATATATATATATTGTAACGGTCGAGCTCTAGAACCACTCCGCTGTCTCTATATCTATGAGATCAGAGTGATTAGTACTAGGCTTTAAACAAGGTAGCAGCACCTGTCAAGGGACTGACACAGGAGCCCGGTGAATACAAAGGTCACTGTCGTAGGACAGGACTCGGCAGTCGACTCCCAAGATGCAAACAGAGTAAGTGTTTCTTTAATTATCTAGTCTAATTGTGCTATATATCTGATTAAATAGATAAATTAGCTCTTATAGCAGAGATGGTGGAAACGATAATGCTTGCCGTGCAATATATGACCCTGAGAAGTAGCCGGTACATAGATTAAATTTAAATAATAATAATTTAATTAACCTTTCATTATAATATATATATATATATATATATATATATATATATGAATGTATGTATCTTTATTTATTTATATGTACATAAATATTTACGTGTGTTAATAACCTTAATGTCTCTGATATTTGTTGAAACATTCTCAAATTTGGCATATAAATGCTGTATAAAACTAAAACTAATGATGCAGGTAGAGGAAAAATGGCCACACTTGCACAACTACAACTTTTTATTAGGGCAAGAGCGCTTTCGATGCAGTGCATCATCGTCAGTGCCCTGTTGACACACCAAAAACCATAAGTAACCTATCTTTACAGCTTTTCACAAAGCATTTCATAGTCGAATGAGTAACATAATCATAAAACTTTCTCTTTTCTAAAACTAAATAACAATACCTTAAAACATTTCACAGAATCAACCGGCATTTTTTTTTTAAATAAATAAATGAACCTATAGTCATAATAATAAAAACACATAACCTAGACAATACATAATAACAGAATGTAAGAAAATTCTTAACTAAGAATTTGCTTACATTCTGTTATTTTGTATTGTCTAGGTTATGTATTTTTATTGTTGACTTTATGTTTTGTTTATTTGTCAAAAATAAAAATGCCGGTTGATTGTTTGAAAGGTTTTATTAAAGTGTTGTTATTTAATCTCGATATACACAGTAGGCCTGTCTTTCTCAACAATACGTTTATTTTGACAGAGTGCACTTTCAGAGGAACAGCTCCATCTTCAGTGCCTGTTTACATAAACAAATACCCATGGAAATCATGTAACCAACACTATTTACATTAACAATCTTAACCTAAAAAAAAAGAAATAGAAAGAAAACGTAATTAAAATACAAGGTAATGGTAACAGAATATCACAGAAAAAAACGGCGGAAGTGAAGACTTACAAGCATAACTTAGCTAGTAAACATTTTAAGAAATAATCAAACAAATTAATCTAATGTAATTCAGTAGTTCCATATTCAGTTTTGTACCTATTTTTGAATTTTTTCTTAGTTTGTTCCCTTCTTTATTTATTTTGTTCTTTGTTGTGTTCCATTTTGGTTTTTTGAATGTCATTTCCGTTTTTGTCCGCCAATTCCGTTTTTGTGTTTCATTCAGGTTTTGTTTTTAATTTCGCCTATTGTGTCATTTGTTTTTGTGTTTCCCTCTGTTTTGTGATCCTTTTATGTTTTTTCTTCCATTTATGTTCTGTGTTCCTTTTCTGGTTTATGTTCATTTTACGTTTTGCGTTCCTTTTCTGTTTTTGTTTTTATTTTCGGTTATGTGTTCCATTTCAGTTTTTTTTGTTTAGTTTTTATTTGTATTTCTTTTCTTGTTCTTTTTTGAAGTAATGAAGCTTTTGTTTTGAGCAACATCGCCAGAGCTGCGAAACTCCAATAAACAAATAAACAAATTTAAAAAAGAAATGCTAAAAACAAATAACGTATTAACTTAATAAGAGAATTTAAAAAAAAAAATACTAATAACATGAACAACTAAAACAAAAATATTATATTAAGGACTGTCAACTGGGTACTGACGACTTCAATAAAATGTTGTTCCTGTCGAAGTTTGGCCATTTTTTCTCTACCTTCATTATTAGTCACTTTCACCGTCCAGAATATAAACGTAGAATAAAACTAATGATATGCCAAATTGTGATCATACTAAAATGCCCCTATGCCGATGCGTGGGAAGGAATCGTGTGTTCTCACAGTATAAACCAAGAGATTGTGTCTGCTCTGAGAAAAATGAGAGTCTTTCAAAAATTATTTGGAGCTGCCAAGGAGCAGGACATATGTCCTGCATCAGAAGAGGCACCGAAGCAAATACATTTTATGGAAACTTTTTAATAACTTGTGATGGTGTTTGCTCTTATATAAGTAGGTACTTGTATAGGACAAGGATTTTTATAGATCTGATAAATTGGTTCCTCTCCCGTCCAGTATCTCGGGAGATTATCATTATTGGTAGTTATTTCAGAAATGTTTTACAATATTATTACAATTGATGTATTCTTTTCTCCCCCTTTAGGCAGACGGAACGAACATAATTCAGCGGTGCTGCTTGGGATCATACATGCTCCTTTCCATTTTTCAGTTCTTCATACTTTGCCACTTGATTGACGAGCTATCGGAAGATGTAAGTTTGTGATCTGATGCTTGTTAAATATTTCTCTTTCTGAACTTGCTTACACATTGGTTACAATTTCAATGTTATTATACGCTTGCGTGTTTGAATTTTTCGAAACTCGTAAGTCTTATGAACATTTTCTTAAACATAATTTGTGATTTTTACCTTCAAGATCTTTGGTCATCCCTGAGTTCGAATCTAGGAATTTGCGATCGCCGATTTTACTTTTGAGTAATCAACTCGAAGTTCAGCCCCTGTCACTTCCTCTCACTTCATCTTTAATGTCAATATTCGTAGTGACAACCTGAGTCTCAACATTCAATGTTCTCGGAACGAAAAGTCATTTTCATAGCTAAAATCAAGATTAACATAAAAAAGCTTCTAGAAGCATCATAGCCATTTTAATAAGCAGATTTTATTTTTTTTATTATGGGCTATAACGCATATTGGGAAGTGTTATGTAAAGTCTGCCACCCTTTCCTATTTAGTACTTGTAATATTATTTAATGTGCTCGTCATTAAATAATTACATATTGTCCAGGTGAGAATCGAACTCACGGCTCTAGGTTCACTAAGTGAGATTAAGGCCAATGTCCTAACTTAGATGTCTAGTCGTAGTCCCTGAATGATTTCGATTGAATATGCTAATATATCTTATAAAGTGTGATATTTATTAAAGTGATTCTGTTATTAATCTATTTCAGATGGATAAACTAGCTATAGAGCTCTACTGCATTCCTTGGCACCTGTTGGATTCTGAAGGAAGAGGATTCGTCCGGTTGATGATAAATATCGCAAATAGACCGAAGACTCTGATGGCTTACCGAGCTCCATCGTTCAGCGTCAACAGAGAAGCATTCTTAGCGGTAGGTATCATTTAAAACGGTCACATCATAAGGCATAACGATTTTATCACAATTAGTCTTTGAACTCAGGGGAAGAAAATGGCCTAGAAATAAACAGTCGTGTTTGGTAATGTTCGCAGACCAGATGGAAAGAAAATATATTTGATACTGAATTATTCGTATTATTATGTTACCTGGTGCAGAAACAGTTTCAACCCCCCCCCCCCCATTCCTGTTGATGCCGTCATCTTCAAAATAAATTAAACTAAATGTACGACCTATGGGTAACTCTAATAAGATGGCATTATTTTAAAAATATTAGCTCAGAATAATGTCAATGATCACTGAAGATGTGTTTGAACCTCAGAAAACATTAATTCCTCGGCTCGGTATTACAGAACGACTGTAAAAGGTTTGTTACGAAATACTAATTCTCTTATCCCTATCCTCTCTTCTTTCGTTTTCTCCTATCCTCACAACCCACCCGGAACCGCCAGATGCCGGGTAACCCACAACCTAGTTCTATTTTATACCCGTATTAACTCACACCACCCCCTTAAAATAGAACTCGAGTGTTCAGTAGAAGGGGAACTGTCGGGACAACCACGGCAGGTCACTCTGTCTCCCAACCCTCATTTAATTCCCTCTGGATCTCAGATAAAAAAAATAAAATAAAATAAAATAAAAAATAATAAAAAAAAAAAATAACTAATTCTCTGGTATTATTGTTAATTCACCTCGTAATTTAGAAGTTTCGTCCTATTATAATGACTTTTCTAATATTCTGGAAGTAGATTAATTAGGTAATTCGAAGAAAATAATATATGAAGTGAATATTAAAATAAATTCACACCCACTTATTACACTAATCTACACATACCTACACAGTCTACATAACTATGATGTGGCTACCGGGACATACAGACATAAAACAAAGTGTTGTCATTGACAGACAAGTAAATTGGCAGTCAGGAAAAGAACTGTGGACATTGACAGGCTGACTGCACAAGACATGAAACGGGTAATTAAAACACAAGTACTCAATGACTGGACAACCGACTGGCTACAAACTGACAACAAACTCCGAGAAATCCTAGACAACCCAAACAAAGGAAAATCTCTGGAAAATCTTATCAGACGAGATCGAGTGGTGTTGACTAGGCTTAGAATTGGACATTCACTACTTACACATTCATAGATCATAAACCGTAAAGATCGACCTACATGCACTCACTGTAACACAGTACTGACCATTAAACATCTCCTGACCGACTGCAGAACATCTGATCTTACCGCACGACTTGTACGAACTATTAACAGAAGGTAGTCTACATATAAGCACACTCCTAAATCACTTGAAGACAATCAACATTTACAACAAACTTTAAACCCCACCTACTCCACTCATCTCTCTACGTTTTTATTTTAAATTATGCCACTAATTTGAATTTGTGTTTTTTGCGAACAAGGCTGTATAATACATTTTTGAACTTGTGCCTTAAACTTTCATCATCTTCAAGCTAGGATTTGTCGCAAAAATTATAGCTCTACATAGTTTTATATTATTCCTTAGTTTTATTTATAGCTAGCTATATTTCATACTGTTTTAATAATTTTGAAAACATTTTTCTTTATTTCTTTATTTTAACTTTTTAAGTTAAGGATATGAAAATAAATGATACTGAGCAACATCGCCTAGCTGCGGATTTCACCAAATAAATAAATAAAATAAAAATCGAAATGCTCATATAAGAGTTTAAATCTGAATTTCATTGTATTTAATTTTAACTATCTTTTCCTTATGATTTTACGTATTTATTTCAATTTTCTTTTTTCAGTTCGTCGTAAATTTGGTGTCAGCATACATGGGCTTCTCTAAACTCCAGAATATAGAATAACTGTTTAGCACAAAATGCTAGAAATTTCTCCATTTGGTTGCCACGAATAGCACTGAGTGAGCTTGGAAAAGCTATTCTGCAGGAGACAGCTGGGTTATAATTTGAAGGGAATAATTTTCTAAGATTTGTTTTTTACAATAAAATATATAATTAAAACAAAAATGGTTTATTTTTTTTGGTTTATGGAATTCCTCCAAGACTGCCATTTATAGTTTCTGAAGAGACAAATTTGTGCTATTTTCAGTATCACAACAGTTTTCTGAAATAAGCAGGTCCAGAAATTGGCAATTCTCAAAAGCCTACATTACATACAATCTCAAAATGCGATTGCGATAAAATTCACAGCCCCTTCAACAAACTTGACATTAATTTTAATCTTCCAACAATAATTTGTCATCAATTATGTATGGATTCGTTGACATTTGGGTAATGTAGTCGCCGATAGAACAGTGATGTCAGCTTCTAAATATTGCGAAAATATAGAATGCTACCCAAAAATACCAAAGACACACATTACAAATTTACAACAAACAGAACATAAACCAATGGCAACAGCATTGGACAGTAGGGTGGGCCGAAAAAAAAAAAAAATTTTTTTTTCTCAATGCTATCTATACCAAAAACAACTTGTCTCTATTATGTGTTATCAAAATGCGACAAAGAAAACAAATATATACCTATCCCCCAGCCAGCGCAACACACTTGAAATTTCGAAATTTCACTAAAATCATAAGTTTTTGTAATTATTTTTAAAGCATCTTAATAGTTTTGTATTGGGCTGCTTTAGTGATAGCCCTTTACAGTAGAGTTTTAAAAATACAATAAATAATTGGAAAAGTATAATTTTATTAATATGAGTTAGCGCGACGGACATGAAACTGACGCATTATACAGTCATGTGCAGATGTCGGCTGCCTGTTGTCGGGTGATGACTCAGCCGCCCAACAAGCCTGTTTGTTTCTCTCAAATATCTATTATTGTCGCCCCAAAAGTAAAAGCCCTCTTTGACAAACCATCAATACCAACAGTGACGCTCTTCAGTCTATGTCGTCTAACATTTCATTAGTTTCACATTCGCAGCCTTCATGCTCTAAGGATGACAAAACCAAGAATAGGTTCAAACGAAAGCTCAATGGAAGAGGAAGAGCCTGATGGCCTTAGAAGAATCATAAAATCAAGGGCCGTAGCTTCCAATAAAAAGCTAATCCGAACTTTTATACCCCCAAAACTCAACTTCCAGGCGAAAGAATATTACGAAATTATCGATTGGACTACTACTGCTATTTATCCACCACCATTGTTGCGAAGAGTATCTGACTAAGAAATGTGGGCCAAGAATTCAGCTGCCAATGCTGCACTGCACTACAGCCGGTTAGCACTCGAAAAGTGATCAATTAACTATATTGAAGGCATTTGCGCCACCTACAATTAAAATAAATATATATTTTCAATAACCCATTGAGTTTTTATAACCCTAATATAAATGATTTTCACTATAGCAGTTCAATATCTAGCTTTTTGGGTACTTTAAAAAAAAATTGTAAAATCCTTTGATTTTAGTGAAATTTCGAAATTTCAAGTGTGTTGCGCTAGCTGGGGGTTAGGTATATATATTTTTTTCTTTGTTGTATTTTGATAACACATAATAGAGGCAAGTTTTTTTTTTGGTATAGCATTAAGAAAAAAAAATAAAAATTTTTTCGGCCCACCCTATTGGACAGTAACGAATAAAGGACAACATTTAAAGACTTTCATTCCCGGCATTGCAGAATATTCGAACATGAATGAAATACCTACTGACTTTTATACAACACAATTATTAACATGGCTCAATTAAAGTGTATCTTAACTCATTTAAAATGACGAATAACCAATTATGGCCTTGCGATTTTACTACTGAACAGATTACAACAATCTCACTGTTTTCAACCGAAATATATATATGAACTACCAGGTACCTGACCTGGATAAGTTAATTCAAATCCATGTCAGAATTTTATCCTTAATAATTCAAAACTATGTTATTTTTTAACGCCAGTAACAGTTTGCACCAAATAAAGTATACTGCCCCCCCCCCTTCTCTTATCCCAAACATTAATTCATGAGAAACGCCGGTTTTCTCTAAGTGTATTTAATACATTATTTAATTAGAACTTGAAAAATATTTGAAAGAACAGTTTTCGTATTGTGGTTAGGATTGTGGTGAAGATTATGTAATCTGATTTGTTAATATAATTTAATGTATTACAGAATTGATATCCTAAAGGAGTTGGCAGCACTGAGGCTAGGGAGGTGTCGAGCTACTTCCTTTGTCCTATCAGTTCTGCCGCTTCTATGCCTACCTCATATTGGTCTATGTTTACATGATAATTGATGCTAACACTTTTAGCAATGTAGTGTTATTCTCAGGAATGTGAATTTCTTTAATAATCATAAATAAATAATTTAAAAGGAAGAACGCTGGGGATGTGCACCCAGTTATTTCTGGTATTTATTAACTCTGCTCAGTTAATGTATGATATAATATACTAAATACCAATATAAATGTACAGTTTACAATAGAGACTTACAAAAGAGTATTTTTAATAGCGGTTATGACATACCTAAAACAGCTGTCACCATTAAGCTTTGTACCGCAACAAGGGAAAGGAACTTTTATTCATACATGCTTTGGAATATAGAATACGTCCTACGATTATGAATTATACTGTTCAATACGTTATAAAAAAAGAAATAAAATGACATGCATAAATAAAAATATTGTGGACAGTGAAGCCTTACATAAAAAATATAATTTTATTATTAACAAATGCACAGCAACGACGGGTATACATCGGGAAATGTGAAAATATTAGGAAGTAAAGGCTTGCCAAAAAAAATAACATCATCATTAAACCTCAAATGAATTCCTGAGCGAAGCCGTGTACTTTAGCTAGTGTACATATATAATTTTGAACAACCCTTATTTTCGTCTAATATAATCAATGACGAGTGAATGATTTATTTTTTTTTTAAGCTCAACTTCAATGTTCTAGTTGGGGCGTGAAATTTTTAGCAGTCAGGTTCTTGTTTTTGAAACCTAGGTTTCGCTTGCACTTACGTAAACTATTTGAAACCTTTGCAACCTCCGTAATTTGCTTAGTAATTCTCCCCACAATACACATTTAGATTCTATCTCATTCCTTTTGGGTCGCGTGAAAAAATGGATTTTCATTGTCATACAACATTCACACGTCGGAGTAATTTCTTGAGTGTCTTATTAGGAAGCCACCTAGACCAAGTGTACTGGACATTGCTGTAGCCAAGAATATTAATTTTCAGATAACTGCACATTCCATGTCAGAATTGTCTTCTGACCATAATCCAGTAATTTTTTATATTAATGAAGCGATTAAAATAAATGAGAGCGAACCTATATTCAACTATAAAGAAGCCAACTGGAAAAAAATTCCGCTCTCTAATAGATTCAAAACTCAATATTAATCCACCACTTAACAGCTCAAAGACATTGACCAGCTTGTCTCTGAATTTCAAAACGTTCTTCTTGAGTCAGCTCACCGTTCTGTTCGATGCATGTCAAAATAGTAAGTATCAGCACATTGCTGATATAGTTAATTATAGTTATAGTAGTTTAAATTACAAGAATTACAAATATAAGAGACTTAAGCACATAACATTTTAATTTCTCTGATGAGCTTTTATTTTTTCTGTGTAAATTCTTCTGTGTATCTTTATAGTTCTTCTATAGCTCTTCTGTATTACTTTTAACCGTTCTGTAATTGAGAATTTTTATTTATTTCTGTATTTGGGTTTTTTTTTTGTATTCTTTTTCCTTATTATACATTTAGATATTAGAATAAAAATAGATATAAGTAATGTGGAATATTTAAAAAAGCCAATGAGCTTGAAAAATTGTATTTACTTCTATTGTAAATTATTATTTGTTAATATTTTAGATAATAAAATTCTTTTAACTCTTTTAGTGTCTTATTCTACAACAATTTGTATACTCTGATAATTGCTTCGATTTCTTCTAACCTCTACTATTGGAAAAGATTCCTTAGCTCAAAAATGCTTTTTAGCAGATTTCCCTTGTTGGAAATCAGCTATTGAGGTTGTACGTATGACGCGATTTTCTAATCATTTTAATCCAGAAGATGTGTATGAGTTCCGTTCAACATGATATGCATACATACAAATGTGTGTTACCTATCTAGCGGTCGCAATTTTTGTACTATGGTTACCAAACTGAAATATATGAGAGATATTTGTACATTCTTCGCTTCAACTTTCAGTAACTCCCCTCCCACAACCATTTTATTCATTGTTTTTTTTTTTTTTTTCTTTTTGAATAGAATTGGAGAATGAGAATACAAGTGGGCTATACTAGCACGGGGAAAATCTGCTTAGTTTACGCAGCCCCTGCGTGGCGAGCTTTTAGCTCTCGTATCAGAATTATAACTCAAGGGCCATAAAAGTCGCACATCCATTTCACTTCAGTAATCTTGTTATCATGTTGACCGGATATTAAAAAAGATAATTATGGACAAATTATTATCAGCAGGGATTCCAAAATCAAAGTACTCCCCATCGTATAGTTAGGTCAATTGAGATGTTAATGTAATTTTTAAAAAAGAAACTTTGTAATCATAGTTGCATTCTTATGCTCTGTTAAGTGTAACATATTAGCGGATCAATGTTAATAATTGACAGACATAAAGGGGTACACCTCTCCAGAACTTTGAATACCCTTTAACACTGCTATAGTATAATTAATGTATGATAGTTTACGAAATATTTCTGCGAGAGAACATAACATCACTAATAGAGCAAATAATAAATCTATGTCATTATCATGTGTAGCTTAATGAGTAAAGAGGTACAACTGGTTTAAACACGCAATTTACCATTTCGCTATAATTTAAAACAAACATCATCTGCACTTTAAATGATTAAAGATCAACTACCATTTCCCGCCAAATGCCGATCCAAGTCAGCCAGATCAAAGGCAGTCTGCCAGGAACCGACTGTATTTTCCCCTGACAACTTGAGCTCAATTATTCAGTTTAATTTTTAGAGACTACAGTGATTCAAAATATTAAACCAAGGGAATCATTTATTGGGTACTATTGAATTTGTTGATTCCCGCTATAGCTCCGTGTATACTTCGATGCACGAAAAAAGTGAAATAACAAAACAAACACCTTCTCTTATGTACATTTTTGCCAAAAACCCAATAGGAATAGAGAAAACGACGATTTTACCAAAATAATGTCACTCCTACAATCTCCACTCCTGTTCGCCCCAACAAATTTCGATTAACTTATTATGATTGAAGAGTTACTGCTAATTCACATGCCTAGTTAATTCTAGTTCGGTTTAATCATTAGTGCCCAATAAAATTGTAGACTCCCGCTATAGTTTTTTAGAAAATATACGACAAAGGCGAGTATAACTAAGAATACTATAAATAACAAAAGTCTCTCACGCGCTGCGCGGGGCTGCGTAAACTAAGCAGATTTCCTCCGAGAAGTGAATCTCCACACCGGTAACAGAACAATAAACTAAAACGGGGGCTCAGGTTAGCCATGCGAGTTAAAGCGTTGACCTTTATCTCACATGGTAAACCTAGAGTGGCGAGTTCGATTCTTGCCTGGGCAAAGGAAATTATTTAGTGACGAAATTCATTAACCCTAGAACTACCAAGGGGGGGGGGCTCCTTGAGCCCACAACTTTTTGTTTTTGTTCCCTATCACCCAATTTTAATGGGATATTTTATGTATTCCTCAGAAAAACATCCTAGAGTGAGGGCATAACAATAAAATTAAATAAAAAAAATGTCTATGTTGAGAAAACAATTTTTTTTTGACGTATGGCCTCGAGGAGCCCCCCCCCCTTGGTAATGCAAGGGGTAGTTATACACTTAAGTACCAAGGGGGGGGGGCTCCTCGAGCCCACTGATATTTAATACTACTTTTAACTAGTAATTCAAGTGTTATTAATTATATTGCTCAAATAATAATTACTTTGATGTAATTTTAACATACACAAACCTTCTCAAGTTTTTTTTTTCTCAAAAAAAAATATATATATTCTCCCCATATAATTTTTTTTCATATAAAAATATATTACTGAGATGGTTATAATTATTGCTCCTGATAGGTACTTTTTTAGAAAAGAGAAGATTTTCTAGTTTGTTCCCAACTAGGGGAACCGTTAGTCCATGCTGCATCCTGGATAAACAATCGAGAAAAAAAATTATTGTGCAAAAGCACCGATAATTGCATTACGAATCTGATAATTATATTTTCTTAAATTATTATTCTATTATAATGTTATAATAACTTAGATATAGATAACTTTTTATTCTAACAATGTTTAGATATGTTCCTCCAGTAGAATACAATTATATTTAATTTAAAGTCAGCCTTTTTTCCCCATCCGAACTTTTTTTTTAATTTATTTTTATTTTTGTATTTAATTTTTTTTTTTAATTTTTTTTTTAACAGGTGTCATAAGAAACGTTCATTAAACACAATCCAATAGAAATAAAAATTTTAAAAAAATTATAGAACCAAAATAAAAGGTTTTTAAGGTTGTGGGCTCGAGGAGCCCCCCCCCCTTGGTAATCCATGCGACCTGGGAGAGGTCGGTAATACTAGGGTTAAATAACGTCCTAAAATCCCACCCTGGATAGAAAAGGGTGGTAACCTGTAGATAACCCGTCCCGATTAGCCTAAGTTGCAAAAAGTGGACGTTAATAAGTAATATTAAACTAAAACGGAAATAAGAAAGCGTCTGAAATGTAAACAAACTGGCCTGCCAGCTTCTCACCGGAAAGAAAAATAATTACTGAAATATATCAGAATAAAGCATATTAATTTTATTGAAAACTATTTATTATATTTAGTACTTTAATTTATAAAGAGTCAGAATAATTTTTATCTCAATCAGTTTTTAGTAGTCCAATAACTTAAGACGGGGAGGGGCACAAACAAACAATATAAAGGTCTTTTGAAAATAATATTTTGTATTTAAGAATCAAATAATGTGGTTTATTATATAACAGAGTACTGTGTATGTAAGATAAGTACAAGCGAGGGTTTAGTGAAGGCTGTAAATTGAAAAATGTAAATAACTTGGTTAATATTCAAGAAAGAGAATAAATACATATATCAATATTTATAGTAAATTAAATTTTCAATAAGATTGGTCTTTTTTAATTTTTTGATACGACGGATAATAATAGAGATATTTCGATGATTCGAAAATCTCCCCTCTAACCCCCCCCCTTGTCCGATATCTGCCATTAACAAACTTGACTATTTTTTTTTTTTTTACATGAAACGATTAAGTATTGAGTTTGGTAACGGTCAAACAAAAATTATGACCGGTTGACCGTTAACAGTATATATATATATATATATATATATATATATATATATATATATATGTGTGTGTGTGTGTGTGTGTGTGTGTATGATTTTGAATATATTTTTAATATTTTCGTTTCTCCTGGGAAGGATGGGCATTTGAAGAAGATATTCAAAAATCGCTTCATGAGTACGACCTCATTAGCAGATTTACCTAAAGGGAAATCTGGTGAAAAAAAAAAAAAAAATTATACCATAAGCATATTTGCTGAAAAAGCAATAGGAACGTAAATACCGAAATGTTTTTAATGTCAGGCTTCCTTTATAACCAACCACCTCTCCTGTTCGTAGAATATTAGTTAGTATAGCCTATTACCTAATTTTGGTCAGTAGTACATAAAAATAGTTAATAGTAGTAGTTAGTAATATACATAAAAAATTTCATAAAATTTGGTTCAGTAGTTTGGACATGAAAAGGTAACAAGCAGACACCAAAGCTACACATTGAAGATATTCTGTGTATGGCATGTGAAACGAAAAATCATCGTGAAATGTCGATGAAAAAAATCGATGTACGGACAGAGGTTCAAGGTATTTTACAGTTTTCTGGGAACATGGAGAATCTATCTACTTTTGTAGAATGGCCCATAAATATATTTATCATGGATAGCACTACTTCCATTATAAGATATGTAAAATTAACAATGCCTATTCAAAAAGGCGGTTCCAATGACAGCTGGTTTCTGACCGAATTTATATTTAGTTATAAAAAAAAGTGTATAGTACAAAAGTTAATGTAAATTACAAAATTAACAAGTTTTGTCATAAGCAACTTTGCTGAAAAATGCAATTGGAAACGAAATACCCCGATTTTTCATTTATGGCTTTCCCAAAAACCCCCACTCCTGCTCGATTTTAGCAATGTGTATCGTTAATGCGATTTTACATACCGAATTCTGTTTAGATCGGTTCAGGCTTTTGTTTCTAATAACATGAATGACTCCCACTATAGTTTTTAGACTATATATATAGTCTGGTACTAGCTGTCACACTTTTAGCAGATTTACCATAAGAGAAATCAGCTATTGAGGTTGTACTCATGACGGAATTTTCGAAATTTTTCTTCAAATGTCCATCGATCGTTCCCAGGAGATGACGAAAATGATGTCCGTTCAAAAGTGTATATATATATATATATATATATATATATATATATATATATATATATATATATTTGTCTGTTACCGCTCTAGCGGTCGCAATTTTTGTTTGATCGTTACCAAACTGGATATTTAGTCGTTTTATGTAAAAAGGAAGATCAAGTTCGTTAACGGCTGAAATCGGACCAGTGGGAGGGGGGTTTAGAGGGGAGGATTTTCTAAAATTCGATATATCTTAGTTACTATACGTCGGACCGAAATATTGTACAGAATCAATCTTATTGCAAATTAAATTTACTATAAATATTGATATATACATTTATCTCTATCTTGAATATTAACTGAGATATTTGCATTTGCATTCTGCGTGTGGTCACTCGTAGGCTATGTTCGGACTTTCCGCCGAGAGCTCTGGCGGCCGTTTCCATAACTATTCGTCCCTCGTGAATAGGTTTAAAGGTTAGGTTAACTGTTTTTTGGGGCTAGAAACTACTGGGTCATTACGCCCTAAATAATGTTTTAGGTTTAGAGGTTTCTTACTACTACAGTTGTTATTAGGCAGATTTCTCTATTGTAAAA
This sequence comes from Riptortus pedestris, assembly GCA_019009955.1. Classification (NCBI taxonomy): domain Eukaryota; kingdom Metazoa; phylum Arthropoda; class Insecta; order Hemiptera; family Alydidae; genus Riptortus; species Riptortus pedestris. The sequence goes on from CM032230.1 coordinate 137,502,402, forward strand.
CTTCACGTGGGAAATCTGCTTAGTTTACGCAGCGCCTGCGTGACGGACTTTTTTTTTTTGTTTTACCAAACTCAATATACATGCGTTATATGCATAAATAAAGATCAAATTCGTTAACGACTAATATCGGACAAGGGAGAGGGAAAAATTCAAAATTTCTCATTTATTATATGACGGATAGAAATATTCAATAGAGTCAATCATGTTTAAAATATATCTGCTTATAAATGTTGCAATACACATGATAGAATAGTAACCGAGATATTTCGATTTTCTAGTTTTCTCACACAAGTAAACTCCCACTCCCACTTATGTCATAATAGTATTAAGCTGTAAAAACACTTACCTTTTCATTCTAAGCCTAAGTAACAATTACTGTTATCATGAGACCTTTATCATACGAGGTGGCCACGCAAATTCGTTTTGCTATGACGTCATCAATTAACCCTAGTATTACCGACCCCTGTCGCATGGCTTACCAAGGGGGGGGGGGGGCTCCTCGAGCCCACAACCTTAAAAACCTTTTATTTTGGTTCTATAATTTTTTAAAATTTTTTATTTCTATTGGATTATGTTTTATGAACGTTTCTTATGACACCTGTAAAAAAAAAATTAAATACAAAAATAAAAATAAATTAAAAAAAAGTTCGGATGGGGAAAAAAGGATGACTTTAAATTAAATGTAATTTTATTCTACTGGAGGAACATATCTAAACATTGTTAGAATAAAAAGTTATCTATTTCTAAGTTATTATAACATTATAATAGAATAATAATTTAAGAAAATATAATTATCAGATTCGTAATGCAATTATCGGTGCTTTTGCACAATAATTTTTTTTTCCGAGTGTTTATCCAGGATGCAGCATGGACTAACTGTTCCCCTAGTAGGGAACAACCTAGAAAATCTTCTTTTTCTAAAAATACTACCTATCAGCAATAATTAAAATTAAAACATCAGTAATATATTATTTATATGAAAAAAATATGGTATGGGGAGAATATATATTTTTTTTTGAGAAAAAAAAAAAAGAAGAGGTTTGTTATATGTTAAAATACATCAAGAAATTATTATTTGAGCAATATAATTAATAACACTTGAATTACTAGTTAAAAGTAGTATTAAATATCAGTGGGCTCGAAAAGCCCCCCCTTGGTACTTAAGTGTATAACTACCCCTTGCATTACCAAGGGGGGGGGGCTCCTCGAGGCCATACGTCAAAAAAAAATTGTTTTCTCAACATAGACATTTTTTTTATTTAATTTTATTGTTATGCCCTCACTCTAGGATGTTCTTCTGAGGAATACAAAAAATATCAAAAATATCCCATTAAAATTGGGTGATAGGGAACAAAAACAAAAAGTTGTGGGCTCTAGGAGCCCCCCCTTGGTAGTTCTAGGGTTAAGATTATTATTTTTGGATCTTGAAATTGTTTATTTGATCTATGCCACTCTGGATATTGAACTGTATCAATCAACACTACAGATCGTATTTGTGATTGGACAGAATAGTTGGGGGGGGGGGGGGGTTGATAATTCAAAATATCTCAGCTATTATGAGTCGGGCGATGGGATTGGTCCTATAACATTTTTCCATCCAGTTCATGTTACAATATTGATGCTCTACAATTTTTGTCTCGATCTCCGCATAATGTTGTAACTCTATATTAACCGATCAATTAGAAGATTTCCCTCAAGGGAAATCCGCTATTGAGGTCGTACTCATGACGCGATTTTCGAAAAATTCCTTCAAATGTCCATGGATCCAACCCATTTCAGATAACTGCACATTCCATGTCAGAATTGTCTTCTGACCATAATCCAGTAATTTTTTATATTAATGAAGCGATTAAAATAAATGAGAGCGAACCTATATTCAACTATAAAGAAGCCAACTGGAAAAAAATTCCGCTCTCTAATAGATTCAAAACTCAATATTAATCCACCACTTAACAGCTCAAAGACATTGACCAGCTTGTCTCTGAATTTCAAAACGTTCTTCTTGAGTCAGCTCACCGTTCTGTTCGATGCATGTCAAAATAGTAAGTATCAGCACATTGCTGATATAGTTAATTATAGTTATAGTAGTTTAAATTACAAGAATTACAAATATAAGAGACTTAAGCACATAACATTTTAATTTCTCTGATGAGCTTTTATTTTTTCTGTACAAATTTATATTCTTCTGTGTATCTTTATAGTTCTTCTGTATTACTTTTAACCGTTCTGTAATTGAGAATTTTTATTTATTTCTGTATTCGGGTTTGTTTTTTTTTATTCTTTTCCCTTATTATGCATTTAGATATTAGAATAAAAATAGATATAAGTAATGTGGAATATTTAAAAAAGCCAATAAGCTTGAAAAATTGTATTTACTTCTATTGTAAATTATTATTTGTTAATATTTTAGATAATAAAATTCTTTTAACTCTTTTAGTGTCTTATTCTACAACAATTTGTATACTCTGATAATTGCTTCGATTTCTTCTAACCTCTACTATTGGAAAAGATTCCTTAGCTCAAAAATGCTTTTTAGCAGATTTCCCTTGTTGGAAATCAGCTATTGAGGTTGTACGTATGACGCGATTTTCTAATCATTTTAATCCAGAAGATGTGTATGAGTTCCGTTCAACATGATATGCATACATACAATTGTGTGTTACCTATCTAGCGGTCGCAATTTTTGTACTATGGTTACCAAACTGAAATTATGAGAGGTATTTGTACATTCTTCGCTTCAACTTTCAGTAACTCCCCTCCCACAACCATTTTATTCATTGTTTTTTTTTTTTTTTTCTTTTTGAATAGAATTGGAGAATGAGAATACAAGTGGGCTATACTAGCACGGGGAAAATCTGCTTAGTTTACGCAGCCCCTGCGTGGCGAGCTTTTAGCTCTCGTATCAGAATTATAACTCAAGGGCCATAAAAGTCGCACATCCATTTCACTTCAGTAATCTTGTTATCATGTTGACCGGATATTAAAAAAGATAATTATGGACAAATTATTATCAGCAGGGATTCCAAAATCAAAGTACTCCCCATCGTATAGTTAGGTCAATTGAGATGTTAATGTAATTTTTAAAAAAGAAACGTTGTATTCATAATTGCTCTTTCTTATGCTCAGTTAAGTGTAAGATATTAGCGGATCAATGTTAATAATTGACAGACATAAAGGGGTACACCTCTCCAGAACTTTGAATACCCTTTAACACTGCTATAGTATAATTAATGTATGATAGTTTACGAAATATTTCTGCGAGAGAACATAACATCACTAATAGAGCAAATAATAAATCTATGTCATTATCATGTGTAGCTTAATGAGTAAAGAGGTACAACTGGTTTAAACACGCAATTTAATGTTTAGCTGTAATTTAAAACAAACATCATCTACAATTACAATTATTAAGGATCAAGTACCATTTCTCGCCAAAAGCCGATCCAAGTTGGCCTGATCAAAGGCAGTCTCTCAGGAACTGACATTGTTTAGTCCTGACAACTTGAGCTCAATTATTCGGTTTAATTTATAGAGACTTCAGTGATTCAAAATATTAAACCAAGGGAATGATTTATTGGGTACTATTGAATTTGTTGATCCCCGCTATAGTTCCGTGTTTACTTCGATGCACGAAAAAAGTTAAATAACAAAATAAACACCTTCTCTTAATGTACATGTTTGCCGAAACCCCAATAGGAATAGAAATACGATGATTTTACCAAATTAATGTCACTCCTACAATCTCCAATCCTGTTCGCCCCAACAAATTTGGATTAACTTATTATGATTGAAGAGTTAATGCTAATTCACATGCCTAGTTAATTCTAGTTCGGTTTAATCATTAGTGCCCAATAAAATTGTAGACTCCCGCTATGGTTTTTTAGTGAATATACGACAAAGGCGAATATAACTAAGAATACTATAAATAACAAAAGTCTCTCACGCGCTGCGCGGGGCTGCGTAAACTAAGCAGATTTCCTCCGAGAAGTGAATCTCCACACCGGTAACAGAACAATAATCTCAAATGGGGGCTCAGGTTAGCCATGCGAGTTAAAGCGTTGACCTTTATCTCACATGGTAAACCTAGAGTGGCGAGTTCGATTCTTGCCTGGGCAAAGGAAATTATTTAGTGACGAAATTCATTAAATAACGTCCTAAAATCCCACCCTGGCTAGAAAAGGGTGGCAACCTGTAGATAACCCGTCCCGATTAGCCTAAGTTGCAAAAAGTGGACGTTAATAAATAATAATAAACTAAAACGGAAATAAGAAAGCGTCTGATATGTAAACAAACAGGCCTGCCAGCTTCTCACCGGAAAGAAACATAATTACTGAAATATATAAGAATATAGCATATTAATTTTATTGAAAACTATTTATTATATTTAGAACTTTAATTTATAAAGAGTCAGAATAATTTTTATCTCAATCAATGTTTAGTAGTCCAATAACTTAAGACGGGGGGGGGGCACAAAAAAAACAATATAAATGTCTTTTGAAAATAATATTTCGTATTTAAGAATCAAGTAATGTGGATTATTATATAACAGAGTACTGTGTATGTAACATGAGTACAAGCGAGGGTTAAGTGAAGGCTGAAAATTGAAAAATGTAAATAACTTGGTTAATATTCAAGATAGAGAATAAATGCATATATCAATATTTATAGTAAATTAAATTTTCAATAAGATTGGTCTTTTTTAATTTTTTGATACGACGGATAATAATAGAGATATTTCGATGATTCGAAAATCTCCCCTCTAACCCCCCCCCTTGTCCGATATCTGCCATTAACAAACTTGACTATTTTTTTTTTTTTTACATGAAACGATTAAGTATTGAGTTTGGTAACGGTCAAACAAAAATTATGACCGGTTGACCGTTAACAGTATATATATATATATATATATATATATATATATATATATATATATATATATATATATATATATATATATATACTAGCTCAGATACCCGGCTTCGCCCGGGAATTCATTTGAGGCTGAATGGTGATGGTATTTTTTAGCAGGCTTTACATTGCACAATATTTTGACATTTACCCGTCCCAGTGTTTAGGATTGATACCCGTCGTTGCCGTGGATTTGCTAATAATAGAATATTTGTTCGATAAGGCTTCACTGTCTTCGATATTTTTATATTTCCCGTCTCTTATACATGTAAATATGGTGATTTTTTATTTCACGCCTCCCTTATAACCCCCATCCCGTTCGAACCTAAAAATTTTAATATAACTTATAATTATGGAAGAATTAATGCTAATTGACATACCAAGCTTTGTTAGGTTCGGTTCAGCCGTTAGTTCCCAATAACATTGTTGGCTCCCGCTAAAGTTTTAACGTATAACTCATTTATACTTAGGTATACGACAAAAGTGTATATAACAAAAGTTACTCCAAATAACAAAATAAACAACTTTTGTTATGTTTATATTTGCGGAAAAACCAATAGGAAACGAAATATCGCTATTTTTAATTTCAGGCTTCCCTTATAACCCCCACTCCTGCCCATCCATAGAAATGTTGGTATGGCTTATTATAATGAAGGCCTCACTGCTAATACACATACCGAGTTTTATTTAGTTCGGTTGAGTCTTTTTTGGCAAATAATATTGTTGACTCCCGCTATAATTTTTAGCGTATAACGCTTTTAAACTTCGGTATACGACAAAAGTGTATATAACAAAGGTTACTCTAAATAACAAAATAAACAACTTTTGTTATGTGCATATTTGCCGAAAAACCAATAGAAAACGAAATATCGCTATTTTTAATTTCAGGCTTCCCTTATAACCCCCACTCCTGTTCGACTCAGAGAAAATTAATATAGCCGAAAGGCTAAGTACGGACAGAGGTTCAATGCATTTTACAGTTTTCTGGGATCATAGAGAATCTATATACTTTTGTAGAATGACCCATAAATATATTTATCATGTATAGCACAACTTCCATTATAAGATATGTAAAATTAGCAATGCCTATTCAAAAAGGCGGTTCCAATGACAGCTGGTTTCTGACCGAATTTATATTTAGTTATAAAAAAAAAAAAAGTGTATATTACAAAAGTTAATTTAAATTACAAAATTAACAAGTTTTGTTATAAGCAACTTTGCTGAAAAATGCAATAGGAAATGAAATATGCCAATTTTTCATTTGAGGCTTCCCCAAAAACCCCTTCTCCTGCTCGATCTTAGAAATGTGCATCGGGAAGTTAATGCGATTTTACATACCGCATTCTGTTTAGATCGGTTCAGACTTTTGTTTCTAATAACATGAATGACTCCCACTATAGTTTTTAGACTATATATATAGTCTGGTACTAGCTGTCACAATTTTAGCAGATTTACCATAAGAGAAATCAGCTATTGAGGTTGTACTCATGACGGAATTTTCGAAATTCTTCTTCAAATGTCCATCGATCGTTCCCAGGAGATGACGATAATGATGTCCGTTCAAAACTGTACCTTTTCACGCATAAACGCTGAACCGAAATATAAAATTGTAACCTCTGTCTGTACATTGATTTTTTTTTCACGAAATTTCACGATAACTTTTCGTTTCACATGTCATAGATACCATAACTGCATTTTGTTTCTTTCGTGTATGTTGGTTTGTTTGTTTGTTACCTTTTCACGCATAAACGGCTGAACCGAATTTTATGAAACTTGGTATGTATATTACTACTAGCCCAACTTAGACTTTAGGCTATACTAATTTTCTCTGCGACAAACAGGAGTGGGGGTTATAAGGTAGGCCTGAAATTAAAAATAGCGATATTTTGTTTCCTATTGGTTTTTCGGCAAATATGGACATAATAAAAGTTGTTTACTTTGTTATTTAGAGTAAGTATTGTTATATACACTTTTTTCGTATACCGAATTATAAACGCGATAAACGCTAAAACCTAAAGCGGAATTGAAAACTTTTATTTGGAACAAAAGACTCAACCGAACTAAAAAAAACTCGGTATGTGTATTAGCACTAACGCCTTCATTATAATAAGCCATACTAACATTTATAGGGACGGGCAGGAGTGGGGGTTGTAAGGGAGGCCTGAAATTAAAAATAGTGGTATTTCGTTCCTTATTGGGGTTTCGGCAAATATGAACATAACAAAAGTTGTTTATTTTGCTATTTAGAGAAATTTGCTCAAACAATTGTTTCCAATATGAACTACCAGGTTCACTACCCCACCTGGAAAAATTAATTCAAATCTATGTTAATATTTTGACCTGAATAATTCAAAGCAACGAGGGGTATCAACCCTAAACACTGGGACGGGTAAATGTCAAAATATGGTGCAAAGTAAAGCTTTGCCAAAAAAATACCATCACCATTCAGCCTCAAATGAATTCCCGTCGAAGCCGGGTATCTGAGCTAATATATATATATATATATATATATATATATATATATATATATATATATATTTGTCTGTTACCGCTCTAGCGGTCGCAAATTTTTGTTTGATCGTTACCAAACTGGATATTTAGTCGTTTTATGTGAAAAGAAAGATCAAGTTCGTTAACGGTTGAAATCGGACCAGTGGGAGAGGGTTTTAGAGGAGAGGATTTTCGAAAATTCGATATATCTTCGTTACTATACATCGGACCGAAAAATTGTACAGAAACAATCTTATCGCAAATTAAATTTACTATACATATTGAGATATACATTTATCTCTATCTTGAATATTAACCGAGATATTTGCATTCTGCGTGTGGTCACTAGTAGGCTATGTTCGGACTTTCCGCCGAGAGCTCTGGCGGCCGTTTCCATAACTATTCGTCCCTCATGAATAGGTTTAAAGGTAGGGTTAACTGTTTTTTGGGGCTAGTAACTACTGGGTTATTATGCCCTAAATAATGTTTTAGGTTTAGAGGTTTTCTTACTACTACAGTTGTTATTAGGCAGATTACTCTATTGTAAAACTTCACGTGGGAAATCTGCTTTGTTTACGCAGCGCATGCGTGACGGACTTTTTTTTTTGTTTTACCAAACTCAATATACATGCGTTATATGCATAAATAAAGATCAAATTCTTTAACGACTAATATCAGACAATTGAGAGGAAAAAATTCAAAATTTCTCAGTTATTATATGACTGACATAAATATTCCATAGAGTCAATCATGTTTAAAATATATCTTCTTATAAATGTTGTAATACACATGATAGAATAGTAACCGAGATATTTCTATTTTCTAGTTTTCACACTCAAGTAAACTCCCACTCCCACTTACTACCTCATAATAGTATTATGCTGTAAAAACACTTACCTTTTCATTCTAAGCCTAAGTAACAATTACTGTTATCATGAGACCTTTATCATACGAGGTGGCCACGCAAATTCGTTTTGCTATGACGTCATCAATTAACCCTAGTATTACCGACCTCTCCAGGTCGCATGGATTACCAAGGGGGGGGGGGCTCCTCGAAAACCTTTTATTTTGGTTCTATAATTTTTTTAAAATTTTTATTTCTATTGGATTATGTTTAATGAACGTTTCTTATGACACTGTGAAAAAAAAAAATTAAATACAAAAATAAAAATAAATTTTAAAAAAAAGTTCGGATGGGGAAAAAAAGGATGACTTTAAATTAAATGTAATTTTATTCTACTGGAGGAACATATCTAAACATTGTTAGAATAAAAAGTTATCTATATCTAAGTTATTATAAACATTATAATAGAATAATAATTTAAGAAAATATAATTATCAGATTCGTAATGCAATTATCGGTGCTTTTGGACAATAATTTTTTTTCCGAGTGTTTATCTAGGATGCAGCATGGATGAACTGTTCCCCTAGTGGGAACAACCTAGAAATCTTCTTTTCTAAAAAAAGTACCTATCAGGAGCAATAATTATAACATCTCAGTAATATATTTTTATATGAAAAAAAATTATATGGGGAGAATATATATATTTTTTTTGAGAAAAAAAAAAAAACTTGAGAAGGTTTGTGTATGTTAAAATTACATCAAAGTAATTATTATTTGTGCAATATAATTAATAACACTTGAATTACTAGTTAAAAGTAGTATTAAATATCAGTGGGCTCGAAAAGCCCCCCCCCTTGGTACTTAAGTGTATAACTACCCCTTGCATTACCAAGGGGGGGGGGGCTCCTCGAGGCCATACGTAAAAAAAATTGTTTTCTCAACATAGACATTTTTTTATTTAATTTTATTGTTATGCCCTCACTCTAGGATGTTTTTCTGAGGAATACAAAAAATATAAAAAATATCCCATTAATTTTGGGTGATAGGGAACAAAAAACAAAAAGTTGTGGGCTCAAGGAGCCCCCCCCCCTTGGTAGTTCTAGGGTTAAGATTATTATTTTTGGATCTTGAAATTGTTTATTTGATCTATGCCACTCTGGATATTGAACTGTATCAATCAACACTACAGATCTTATTTGTGATTGGACTGAATAGTTGGGGGGGGGGGGGGTTTGATAATTCAAAATATCTCAGTTATTTTGTGTCGGACGATGGGATTGGGCCTATACCCTTGTTCGATCCTGTTCCTGTTCCAATATTGATGCTCTACAAGTTTTGTCTCGCTCTCCGCGTACTGGTGTTACTGGATATTAACCGATCAATTAGAAGATTTCCCTCAAGGGAAATCCGCTATTGAGGTCGTACTCATGACGCGATTTTCGAAAAATTCCTTCAAATGTCCATGGATCCAACCCAGGAGATGACGAAAATGAGGCCCGTTCAAAATTATATATATATATATATATATATATATATATATCTATATATATGTCTGTTAACGCATTAGCGCGGTCGAAATTTTTGTTTGATCGTTACGAAACTCGATATTTAAACGTTTTATGTAAAAAGACTGATCAAGTTCGTTAATGGCTGAATCCGGACTAGAGGGAGGGTGGGGTTTAGAGGAGGGATTTTCGAAAATTGTATAGAACCAATCTTATTGCAAATTAAATTTACTATAAATATTGTTATATACATTTATTCTTTATCTTGAATATTACCCGAGATATTTGCATTTTTATGAAATCTGTGGTCGGGTATAGTTCGGATTAGGTCGTTCATTTCCGTCGGCTCAGGTTGGAGGCATCTTCTAACCTTACCTGTTGTTTCTAAACTTACCTTACCTTCCTTACTTTGTGAGATTTATGCAAATACGTTCTGTTAATCCGCCCCGCCCCCCTTCTTTAGTTCTTGGACTACTAAAATTTGAGTTATTAAAATATAAATTATTCTTACAATTCAGAAGCCGTTTCAGTTGGGAATTTATTTTAATTAACCAAAAGATTTCTCATTGCCGTTTGTATTTAATCACGGTGGTATCGTGTTACCAGCACGCAGATTTCTCTATTGTAAAACTTCACATGAGAAATCTTCTTAGTTTACGCCGCCCCTGTGTGACGGACTTTTTTTACTTACCTGTTTTCTGTCAGAATATATTACGAGACGAGATCACTAATGTGTTATACCAGCAATTGGTTTATCTGCTAAGCGTACGAAGCCCCTGCGTAACGTTTTCAATTAAAGGGAGCTTTTCTGCCCAAGCTTCTGAAAGTCGTTGCTAGGCGTTTGGAGGGAATTCACTAGAAAAGGTATGCTCACCCGTTACCATAGTGGCGTAACCTTCAACAAAGGAGTCGTTGAGGTTAAATTCTCCCTTCAAACTTTTCAACGATTCCTTTCTTCTTCCACCATCAGCTTCACCCTATTTCTTCTTAAAGAAGGAGAAAAATATTTCCAGATGAGATCTGATTTCCTTGAATACGAGATGGAATACTAAGAAACAAGCTGTATAACCACAGAGAACAAGACATCAAGTGTTTCAACACTCAGCACGAATAGCTGATCTTATATATGAAAAAACATTATATATAAAATTGTAACCTTCGTCAGCACATTGATTTTTTTCGCGAAATTTCACGATAACTTTTCGTTTCACATGTCATAGACACCATAACTGCATTTTGTGTTTTTCGTGTCTGTTGGTTTGTTTATTTGTTTCTTACATTTTCACGCATAAACGGCTGAACCGAATTTTATGAAACTTGATATGTATATTACTATTAACCCAACTTAGACTTTAGGCTATGTTAATCTTCACTCAGACGAACAGGATTGGGGTGTTATAAAGGAAGCCTGAAATTAAAAATAGTGATATTTCGTTTCCTATTGCATTTTCGGCAATTAAGCACATAACAAAAGTTGTTAATTTTTTTATTTGGAGTAACTTTTGTTATATACACTTTTGAAGTATACCTAAGTAAAAATGCGTTATAGGTTAAAAACTACTGCGGAAGTCAAACATTTTTTTTGGCACAAAAAAATCAACCGAACTAAACCAAACTCGGTATGTGAGTTAGCACTAGCGCCTTCCTTGTAATAAGGCATACTAACATTTCTAGGGACGGGCAGGTGTGGGGGTTGTAAAGGAGGCCTTCAATTAAAAATAGTGCTATTTCGTTTTCTATTGGTTTTTCTGCAAATATGCACATGGCACAAGTTGATTATTTTGTTATTTAAAGTAACATTTATCATATTCATTTTTGTCGTATAACAAAGTATAAACGAGATATACACTAAAAACTAGAGTTAGAGCCAACAATTTTGTTGGGCACTAACGATTGAACCGAACTAAACAAAACTCGGAATGTGAATTAGTATTAATTCTTCCATGATTATAAGATATATTAAAATTTTTATGTCCAAACGGGTGCGGGGGCTATGAGAGAGGCCTGAAATGAAAAATTGCGATATTTTGATTCCCCTTTGGTTTTTGAACGATTTTCTCTAAAAATATAAAAATACCATCATTAGTCAGCCAACTATGTTTTCCAGGGCATCGTCGGGTATATTAGCTAGATTGTATACAGAAAATACGTTCATTATAGATCATATTTAATAATTATAAATGCTATCCGTGATTATGATTTGAATTATTCACGGTGTGTCAAACAGTGGAGAGGGAATGATTAGACACTTATTTTCATATATTCTTCAAATATAATTTTTTTTTTCCATAAGTCGCCCAACGAACCCTTATGGAAAGAAATGAGCCCAGACGGGAAGAGCAGTTGTACACGTAGAAGCATTGCCAAAAACAAAATAGAATATTTCCGTCTCAGATTATTTCCCGAGCGAAGCCGGGTACCTTGGCTAGTATATATATATATATATATATATATATATATATATATATATATATATATATATATACTAGCCCAGATACCCGGCTTCACCCGGGAATTAATTTGAGGCTGGATGGTGAAGGTATTTTTTTGGCACTTTGCACAATATTTTCACATTTACCTTTCCTAGTGTTTAGGGTTAACACCCGTCGTTTCTGTGGACTTGTTAATAATAAAATTAATTTTTTATGTTTTAGTTTTTTAAGACTTCACATATTGGTATATTGGTATAATTCACCAACCGACTTTTGTTAAGATCACTTCAACCGTTGGTGCCCAATAAAATAGTTGGTTCCCCCTTAAGTTTTTTATTGTATATCTCGTATATACTTTGTTATACAACAAAAGTAAATACAACGAAAGTTACTTTAAATAACAAAATAAACAACCTGTGTCATGTATATTTTTGCCGAAAAAACAATAGAAAAACGAAATACCGCAATTTTTTAATTTCAGGCCTCCCTTACAACCCCCACTCCTGTTCATCTCAGAGAATTTTAGTATAGCCTAAAGTCTAAAGTTGGAAGGCGATAGTGCTAATTCACATAGCGAATTTGGTTTAGTTTGGTTGGGTTTTTTGTGCCAAATAAAATTCTTGACTACCAAAGTAGTTTTTAACGTATAACTCATTTATACTTAGGTATACGACAAAAGTGTATATAACAAAAGTTACTCTAAATAACAAAATAAATAACTTTTGTTATGTTCATATTTGCCGAAAACCCAATAGGAAACGAAATATCGCTATTTTTTTATATCAGGCTTTCCGTATAACCCCCACTCCTGCTCGTCTCAGAGGACATTAATATAGCCTAAAGTCTAAGTTTGGGTTAGAAGTAATATTACATACCAAATTTTTAAAATTCGGTTCAGCCGTTTATGCGTGAAATAATGACACAAACAAACACACACGAAAGAAACAAACTGCAGTTATGGTGTCTATGACATGTGAAACGAAAAGTTATCGTGAAAATTCGCGAAAAAAATCAATGTTCAGACAGAGGTTACAATTTTATCTGTATATATATATATTATATATATATATATATATATATATATATATATATATAGCGCATCGAGAGTACATTTAAAGGGATGTCCTTAAAGGAATTTTGCTAAACTTTCCTTCATGCAGGTGACACACACACAAACAAAGCCATATGTATCTGTGTATAGTAATTGCATCTTAGTATTTACTCACCAGCCATCAGTTTTCACTGAGGAATCCTAGAAATATATAGTGCTCATAAATGAATATGGATATCGGCTGTTTTGTGGTATTTATGGGGGCCTAGCATTTTTTTTTAAATTACATATATCATTAATATTTATTAGAAAATATTGCCTTCCCCCCCATAAATGTAATTAAATTAGGGTCGATTTAATTAAAATTAATAGAATAAGAAAAAGTAACCAATATCCCTAGTCATTTTTGAGCAGAATATTTTTCCTTAACACACTCATTTAGGACAACTACTCTTGGAAGCAATAATTCTAACTTCACCCACCTTTATCAACTTCTGTCTCAATACTGTTTTAATCATTTAGAAATGTATGTATGTGTTATCACTTGATTATATCATCCATTGTAGTGCTCTAGTTGTATGGGCTTTATGAGCCTTTTGTTCCATTAATATTTTAAATCATTATGAATCATCTGAAGTAATATATTGTAATTAATTTCTTATGTTCAATTGAATACAGTATGAAATATTCGCCATCAAGTAACAAAAGTCATGTATGCTCTCTGAAATGTCTAGTGGGAATTAGAAGAAAGTACTTAGAAAATGGATGACCTTGGGGGACGTAATTGTTTTTGAATTTTCTGATGGCAGAAAGCATTTATTATTTCAAGAACTATTAGACCATAATACTGTCCGACTCTAATTGCGGGCGTAATGTAATAATTACCGGTTTTGAAACAAGACTGACGTCTGAAATAAAAGAATATTATATCAACTCAAGGGCAGGACATTAAATATTTGAGAAAGTCATGGAATTTTAGGCTAAGGACCGCTTTTGGAAATCAATTATAGTTAGCTAATGGAAGACTGGGCGTTTGACTTGGGTGATGGCTGAATTTTTAAATAAGCCCAGACGATTTTGATTCGGTTAATTGGGCAGGCTTTGTGTATTTAATTGCCGTATCGTTATTAGGGGGGGGGGTGAAGGTGGGGTGGGGGGGGGCCTTCTGCTTGAATGTACAAATAGATCATCCGGTCAGACAGTCACCAGAAACGAATTTGTCACCGATGGATTCACTTCGATTCATAAGCTCCTACAGGTGACTCACTTTTTCCTAATTTTATACCACTTCTGGAAATCTTTGAATTATGTATATTTCAATTGCGAAAGCGCATACCTTTTACTTTTATTCCTAAAGGAAATTACAATTGGAAGAAAGACTCAATTCTAACTTGAATTATATCCACAATAGCCAATTAATATGAAATCAAAAGACTGAATACGTACTTTAATAATATAGGAATATATACAAAATATAAACGACAAATAATTAGATACAATAAAGCCTTTATGGTAGAATAATAATTTAGGAAATTTAACAGAAAATATGGGTAGAGTTGGCTGATTTGTTGAAAACCTAATTAACTTAATTTATTACTTAATTAAAAACTATTCCTAACTAAATTAAATCCGTGGATTAAACGCGAATATTTAATCACGATGGGTGAGTAAAACTAATTAGTAGAATTTTTAATAAACAAGTTGATGATATCATTTTTTATTTTTTTTTACTTTTCCAGTTATTTACTAATGTTCTGATATTTTTATTATGAAGAGTTATTTTCTAAAATGTTTAGACACCAATTTTCAATGAAGAAAAGGAGTTTCTAACTTTGTTCTGAGAGTCCAGTGAGAACATGATCTTCATAGGAATGGCGACGAAATACTCCAACCGATTTCATTGAAGTTCTCTGCGAATATTGTATATATTTGAGTACATTCATTTATATATTCTAATTAAATGTAACTTTGTTAAGAAAATTAAATGATTGAATAGAGTAATTATATATTAACAACTACATTAAATCATAAATAAAGAATTAGTCATAAGTTATTGCATATTGACAGTAATTGCAATTCCATAATTGGGCTTTTAATCGTTTAGTATTCCAGTGTATTCCACCTATGAAGGAGGTCCGTTGAAGACTACGCACACACACACACACACACACACACACGCACACACACACACACACACATAGTGAATTATCATCAACATTGCACATTACAAAATCAGTTTATTTTGTTATTTGGATTAACTTTTGTTATATACTATATGGTCGTATAATAAAGAATTAACGAAATATAGGCTAAAAACAATAGCGGGGTCCAAGAATGTTACTTACAATAAAGATTTCATATTTTATTTATTTATTTATTTATTTTGGAGCGTTCGCAGCGAGGCGATATTGCTCATAAAAAAAACAACAAAAACAATTTATATAAACAAAATACAAAATGAAAATAGAAACAAGAAAAAATTAAATAATACAAACTAAGAAAGCAAACAAATAACAAAACTCGACTAAATAACAGAACGCAACAATATAACAAAACACAACTAAATAACGGAACACTACTAAAGAGAACTCAACTAAATAATAGAACGCAATCGATTAACAAAACAACGAAAAACAAAACAAATAAAATAAATAAACAAAAACAAAACTTTAAGTTCGAAAACAAACAATCTTGTAAGGAAACTAGATAATTAAAAACTATAGACTAAAAAAATTACGTAAAAAATTATATAATTTCAATGGATAAAAACTAAACTAAAATCAAATAAATATAAATTAGTATGTACAAAAAAATGAAGATTTCTAACATCTAAAATATTTACAATCATATGCTCTCAGTTTCTTTATCACACATACAAACATGCACACACACTCACGCGCGCGCACACACACCCACTCACACGCACGCACACACACGCGCACATAGATTTCAGAGATCTAAACAAAACTTGGTACGTGACTTAGCATTAAACTAGCTTTCCCATGATTATAAGCTATACTAGCATTTCTAGGGGCGAGGAGGAGTTGGAGGTGGGGGGAGGGGGTATGAGGAAGCCAGTAATTAAAATGCGAGATATATGGTTTTCTAATGGGTTTTCGGCAAACATGCACATTCGAAAATCTGTTAATTTTGTTATTTAGTATAACATTTATTATACACACTTATGTCGAATAACAAAGTATAACAAAACTATAGCGGGATTCAACAATTTTGTACGTCACTAGCAACTGAACCAAACGAAACAAAAATCGTTATGTGAACATGCAGCAACATCCCCATCATTATAAGCTGTACCAATATTTATAGGAACGAGCAGGAGTGGGGGTTGTAAGGGAGGCCAAAATTGAAAAATCGCGATATTTTTGTTTTCTAATGGTTTTCGGCAAAAAAGCACATAATAAAAGCTGCTTGTTTTGTCGAGTAATACCATTAGAAGGAAGAATTCCATAAATCGGTATGATGCAAATACACCTACAATTGGCATTGGAATGGGAAGAATTACACCACCATTTGACACAAGAATAGACGGTAAAACACTATAATTCGACACAGGATTACACTGAAATATACCAAAATTTGGCATAGAATTATGCAGAATATCTCCCATATTGGACCTGTTGAAAACACACCGACATTTGACATTGGAATTGACGGAATTTCTCCATCATTTGAAACAAGATTAGAGGGTACAACAATATAATTTGGCACATCATTACTCTGAAAAATACGAACATTTGGCATAGCATTAGGCAGAATAACTCTATGAATTGGCAATGGACTTGATGGAAATACACCCAAATTTGACAATGGAATGGACAGTATTTCACCATCGTTTGACATAAGATTAGACGATTTAACACAATAATTTGGCACAGGAGTACATTGAAATATGCCAACATTTGGCATAGAATGGGTTTTTTTTTAACTGATGGAAATACGCCTACATCTGACATTGGAATAGGCGGAATTTCAATATCATTTTACACGAGATTAGACGGTATAACGCTGTAAACTGGCTCAGGATCGCACTGAAATATACCAACATTTGCCATACGATTAGGCAGAATAACGCCATGAATAGATGTATTTCCATCAGGTCCATTGCCAATTTATGGACTTATCCTGTCGAATGCTAAACCAAAGGATGGTATATTTCAGTGTAATCCTGTGCCAAATTATAGTGTTATACCATCCAATGTGTCAAATGGTGGTGAAATTCCGTCCATTCCAATGTCAAGTTAGGTGTATTCCCATCAGCTCCATTACCGATTCCTGGAGTTATTCTGCCTAGTCCTAAGCCAAATATTGGTATATTTCAGTGTACCCATACCAAATTACAGTGTTATACCATCCAATGTGTCAAATGATGGTGAAATTCCGTCCATTCCAATGTCCAGTGTAGGCGTATTTACATCAGGTCCATTACCGATTCGTGGAGATATTCTGCATAAACCTAAGCCAAATATTCGCGTATATGTCAGTGTATATCATGCCAAATCTACTGTGTTATACCATCCTAGTGTCAAATGATGGTGAAATTCCGTCCATTTCAATGTCAAAGTGTAGGTGTATTTACATCAGGTCCATTTACCGATTCGTGTGGGTTATTCTGCATTAATCCTATGCCAAATATTTGTACTATTTCAGTGTAATCCTGATGCCAAACTTATAGTTTCATGACGCCCCCCCCCCCGCCCAATCTTGTTGCCAAATGATGGTTGAAATTCCGTTCCCTTACCAAATGTCAAGTGCGTCTGGTTGTATTTCCATCAGGTTCCATTACCGATTCGTGGAGTTATTTCACGGCTTATAATCCCCTATGCCACAATTTTTGTATATTTACAGCTGTAATCACGCTGCCAATTGCCTATAGTTTATATATGCCATGCAATGTGTCAAATGATGGTGAAATTACGTCCATTCCAATGTCAAGTTGTAGGTGTATTTTCCATCAGGTTCTTTTACACGATGCATGGAGTTATTCTGCATAATTCTATGCCAATTTTTTGTATATTTCAGTGTAATCCTTTACCATTGCCAAATTTTACGCTATTATATCCACATGCTCAATGTGGTCAAATGATGGTGAAATTCCGTCCATTCCATTGTCAAGTGTAGGTGTATTTCCATAAGGTCAAATTACCGATTCGTGGAGTTATTATGCACATAATCCTATGCCAAATTTTTGTATATTTCAGTGTTTTCTATGCCAATATTATAGTATTCATAAACATGCAATGTGTCAAATGATGGTGAAATTCCGTCCATTCCAATGTCAAGTGTAGGTGTATTTCCATCAGGTTCATTGACCGATTCGTGGAGTTACTTCTGCATTAATCCTCTCGGCACAAATTTTTGTGTATTTCAGTGTAATCCCATGCCAAATTCATCACGTATCTTATAAATGCAATGTGTCAAATGGATGGTGAATTCCGTCCATTCCAATTGTCTAGTTTGGTGTTTTTCCATCAGGTCCATTACCGATTCGTTGGAGTTATTCTGCATAATCCTATGCCAAATTTTTGTATATTTCCCTGTGTAATCCATGCACAAATTATAGTATTATTAACATGCAATCTTGTGTCAAATGGATGGCTGAAATTCCGTCCATTCCAATCGTCTAGTTAGGTGTATTTCCATCAGGTTCATTACCGATTCGTGGAGCTTATTCTGCATAATCCTATGCTAAAATTTTTTGTATTTTTCAGTGTTAATCCTATGCCAATTTTGTAAATAACATGCAATGTCATGTCAAATGATGGTGCAATTCCGTCCATTCCAATGTCTAGTTAGGTGTATTTAAATATGAGCCCATTACCGATTCCTGTACAGACTCAGCGCTTGTTTTAGGGTGCCTTCCACTCTATCTCAGCGACTCAACACATTTGTTGCACAACGCCTTGAGACTCCAGCAGACTGTCGCTCCAGGAGCATACTTCCATCTGAGTAGGAACAACATCCGCTATGGTGGGCGGGGAAACATTGGTTAGCACTTCTAAAGCACCAACGGCCTAACATAGAAGCTATACTTGAACCTAAAAGCGACCTATCGCTAAGCTTGCTCCATTAGTCCCTGTAAATGAGCCATTTCAATAAAATTTTAAAAACTAAAATTTTGGTGGGCGGAATGTTGTGGCCAACACATAATGTAAAAATTTATATTTATCAATTAAATAATAATAGTAAGATATAAGTGTAAATAATTTAGGTATTTAGTTTATTAAGTA
This sequence comes from Riptortus pedestris, assembly GCA_019009955.1. Taxonomy (NCBI): domain Eukaryota; kingdom Metazoa; phylum Arthropoda; class Insecta; order Hemiptera; family Alydidae; genus Riptortus; species Riptortus pedestris. Next base: position 137,521,880 of record CM032230.1, read on the forward strand.
GTGAATGGCGGGAATCGGCGGTAGTCGGGATCGCTCGGCACGTATCGGCAGCCAGATGATGACAAGCGACGTGCGTCAAGAGTCTGTTGTTCTACCGGCCAAGCTACTGCAGTCTACAGACAGCAATACTCTCCAGCCGCGTCCGCTCCCGTTCCAAGGAACGTCTTCAACACGCTCAAGGACTTTTCCACATTTGGAACAAACATTCTTCTTGGAGCCCAGCAGTTTCTCCCAGGAACGACCGTTTCGCGGAAGAGGAAACAATTGGTGGAATGCCATTTAAGATCAAATTTAAGGTACCTGATTCCTCCCCCGCCTTCACCAAGACTTTGAGTTTCTTCTTCCTCATTGAATCGGACTTTGCTCAAGGCGATCATCATCTTTATATTGTTGATTATATATGTACATAATATATGGTATTTTAGATAATCAAAAAAAAAAGAAGGAAAATTAATTCAAGGTCCAAGACCGCTTTTGGAATGTTATTTATTTTCTTTCTTTTTTTCTTCTTTTAATGAAATAACCTCAATTCAATTATTCAAATAATCCTTTTTTTCTTTAATATTTGAAATTAGGAGTTACTTCTTAATTTACCTTTATAATTCAGTAGAGTTTTTAATTTATTTCATTTATTTATAAGTATATATAATTTATAAGCATATATTTAACAATACTCTTTCATTTGTCGATATAAGTACAATATAATTCAATGTTTATCAAACAACCCGGCATTTTTTTTTTTTAATATATATTTTCTTTTTAATTTCTTTAAAAACACGCCAGGGCTATGGTGAGACCGGACTGGGCTAGGAAAGGATCACTATGACCCTCTACCCGCCGTCACATTTTTTGGTCCTCCGGAAGGCCGGAAGATATTATATTGTAATTATTTTGTATTGTATGGTTCCATTTTTTTTTTTTATATTTTTGGGAGTCTCATATTTCGCTCACCATTTCAATTTATTTCACTTAATTATTTTTTCTTTCTCCTTTTATTTGTCTTTCTTAATATTTGGCTCCCCTCCCTTTTAGATGGAGAATTTAGACCCAGATGTCAGAAGTCAGGTGGAAATTTCGAAGGAGAAAAATTAGCCCTCTTCATTATCAAAGATAACGGATTATAGTTGAACAAGGCCCGCTCAATCGCCACCGACCCAAGCAAATTTATTTCTTTTTAAAGGGATGTATAAGGATGGCTGAAACCATACTTTGAGAAGTTCAATTCAATATGGGATAAATTGTTAGAAAACTCGTTTCGGGACGTGGCCGATCCTAATATTTTCCCCACTAGAGCTGACAAACGACTAACGACGACAGCAGCCATCCGCCTCCTCCACCCAGACACTCCCCGCCACATCTATGAGGCCTATGCGCTATATATGAACATTCATATGAACCCCACTTCGGTTGTTACCAATTCAAACTGGTTGCTGGAGTCAATTCAGGTACACTTCATATGAATGCAAGTCGAACAGGGTTAGAGCTCCGACTTCCCCAAATAAAACCTCCCTAAAAATGTGAGGGTAGTTCATTAAACTGGCCCCTTTTCCGAGACACATATTTGTCGCTAATTCATAATGAGACAACACCCTTATCAGATATGGAAAAGTTTTATATTCCTGGTCTCATGTCTTAAGGGCCCTGCTCGTTCCCTCATCTCCAATATAAGCCTCTCTGAGGCTAACTACACTCTCTGGCCTGGAAACTATTGATGGAGCATTACAATCACAAGCGGAAAACTCGCTTCACACCTATCATAAAAAAGGTTTTAGATTTAAACCCACTGAGCTCCAAGCCTAACGCCACACCTTTCAAAACTCTCATCCACTTCCGTTGTAGAGTGCTTAGAATCTTTTTTTCATTTAGAAATAGAAGGATCCTGGAGATTTTATTTTGTCTTTTCTTCTGCTTCGGGATGCTTGGACTCTTCAACAAAATTATCTTTTGAGATAAGAGAAATTTTCCGATATTGAATTTCCTCCTATAGAAATTTAGTGGACTTTATCAAAGTAGAGTGGAAATCATAAGACGCCATTTCCGATGAGTCAGTTCAATCTTCACAGATGAGGAGTTCTTCAAGTCACAAAACACCTCAAGTGTGCACGTTTATCACTCTAGACAACATCCTTATTTTCCAGGCGTCTGGAGCAAAATATTTTAATGCGTCAACTCAAGCTTGCCGGCAAGAATACACGATTCTAGACATAACCACACCTAAAATAATCTGCACTGTTTGCCAAAATCGGATCTCACGATGTCCACCACTGTTCTCGTACCAATGTTACACAATTTAGGTCTTCAACAGCTGCCACAATTATCATAATTAAAAAGGGATGGAACGGCTGTACCAATTGTTTGTCAAGAAAACAAACATCAGCATCTCTCTACATCTCATGCCCTTTAATGAGACGATGTTCACATCTGCTTCAGCGTCATTCACACATGGCACATCAAAACCACAACAACATACAAACGGAGCCAAGCCAGCTGCAGGAAACCTCTCCAGTCAAAACAGACAAAGGAATTGTCATAGGGACCATTTGTTGCCGTAGGAAAACGTGCTTCTTGGAACAGCAGTGGTGGAAGCATAAAGGATTCTCACGGCTTCCTACCAAAGATGTTGAGAATGGTGACAGACAGCGGGGAGTCCAATACTCTTTTTATAACAAATTTATTGTGCAATAGAAAATTAGGGTTTGAAAATAGAGCCATACAGACAACGGATCTCAGGGATTGGTCAGGTCAAGCTTAACAACACCATTGGTAGACTGAAGTGCGTCCTTCGATCGAGAATGCCTTCTTCATCCTCAAAGGACTTTACTTCCCAAGTAATAGTCGTTCACAAGATCACAAGCAACTTACCTCAAGGAACATTATCAAACTCTATTCAGTACGCAAGATAACATGGGCTATGCACCTAGCTCGACACCTTATTTCTGGAAACCTGCTCCTGTAGAAATGCTTTTAGGTGGTGATTTATTTTACGATATAATTACTGGTCCACCTAATGTCATAATCAACCATGACATTCCCAGGCTTCTTAAACGATCTTTTTGATTTATAGCAAGCCTGGTCCCTTCAAGTCCCATTTTGTGCCCACTGGAAAGGCCACATAGTTGTCTAGTTCCATTCAAATCCAGAAAAGGAATGAAATAATAGATAAGTTCAGGCCGACGGTTGAAGAAGTCTTGCCTGGGGACCAAAGTACAGGTATCTGCGGAGGATGAACATTGTAAAAAAGCACTTCGAAACAAGATCACTACAATCTAGATTCAAGACGCGGTTGACTGTTATTTTTGCCAGTCAAAGAAACCCAATGTCATATTTGGAAAATCTTAATGGCCTGGCAATTTAGCGTCTTCTGAACATTTATACAAATGAATTCCTCTAGGTTTTTTGGCGCCTATAGTTTTATACGCCAAAGTAATTCTACTGGACATGTGGATTCTCTCAACATGCCTGGGATGAAACTTAGACCTCCTGATATTTGCTCTAGGTGGTATCGATTCTTGTACCAGTTACAGTAGTTGAGAAGTCATTAAGAATATCACTAAAGATTCTGCCATACTGAGCCATCCAATGATAGTAGGTTTTTGTGATGTGTCTCTCAAAGAGGGTTATGCCGCAATCTATCTATTTAGTTAACCGAGCATCGATGGCCCATACAAACATCTAGGAAGTTAGTTACAAAAACTAAATTCGCTCCCATTAAACCAATGACAATTACTCGTTTGGAGCTATCTGGTGCTTTGTTTTTGAGTCTACTCTACAGGTCTTATAATAAATTAAGGAACAAACTGAACATTTCAGAGTCACAGTTCTATACAGACTCAGCGCTTGCTTTAGGGTTCCTTCCACTCCATCTCAGTGACCAACACATTTGTTGCACAACGCGTTGAGAATCCAGCAGACTGTAGCTCCACGAGCATACTTCCATCTGAGTTGGAACATCATTCGCTATGGTGGGCGGGACCACATTGGTTAGCACTTCTAAAGCACCAACGGCCAAACATAGAAGCTCTACTTGAACCTAAAAGCGACCTATCACTAAGCTTGTTCCATTAGTCCCTGTAAATGAGCCACTTCAATAAAATTTTAAAAACTAAAATTTTGGTGGGCGGAATGTTGTGGCCAACACATCATGTAAAAATTTATATTTATTAATTAAATAATAATATTAAGTTATATGTGTAAATAATATAGGTGTTTAGTTTATTAAGTAGTGAATGGCGGTAATCGGTAGTAGTCGGGATCGCTCGGCGCGTATCGTCAGCCAGCTGATGACAATTGACGTGCGTGAAGAGTCTGTTGTTCTACCGGCGAAGCAACTGCAGTCTCCAATACTCTCCAGCGTCCTCCCGTTCCAAGAACGTCTTCAACGCGCTCAAGACTTTTCCACATTTGGAACATTCTTCTTGGAGCCCAGCAGTTCCAGGACGGCCGTCGCGGAAGAAAATTGGTGGAATGCCATTTAAATCAAGTATCAGGTACCTGATTCCTCCCCCGCCTTCACCAAGACTGTGAGTTTCTTCTTCCTCATTGAATCGACTTTGCTCAAGGCGATCATCATCTTTCTATTGTAGATTATATATGTATATAATATAAGTAATTTTATCTAATTTAAAAAAGGAAAATTATTCAAGGTCCAAGACCGTTTAGGAATGTTATTTAATTTCCTTTTTTTTTTCTTCTTTTAATGAAATAACCTCATGCAATTATTCAAATAATCCTTTTTTTTTAATATTTGGAATTAGGAGTTAATTATGAATTTACCCTTATAATTCAGTAGAGTTTAATTTATTTATAAGCCTATGTATTTATAAGCATATATTTAACAATACTCTTATTTGTCGAAATAAGTACAATATAATTTAATGTTTATCAACAACCCGGCATTTTTTTGTATATATATTTTCTTTTTAATTTCTACACACCAGCCTATGGTGAGACGGACTGGGCTAGGAAAGGATCACTCTGACCCTCTACCCGCCGCCACAATAATCCTATGCCAAATTTTTGTATATTTCAGTGTAATCCTGTGCAAAATTATAGTGTTATGCCGTCCAATGTTGTGTCGAATGATGGTGAAATTCCGTCCATTCCAATGTCAAGTTAGGTGTATTTCCATCAGGTCCATTACCGATTCCTGGAGTTATTCTGCATAATCCTATGCCAAATTTTTGTATATTTCAGTGCCAAATTATAGTGTTATGCCGTCCAATGTTGTGTAAAATGATGGTGAAATTCCGTCCATTCCAATGTCAAGTTAGGTGTATTTCCATCAGGTCCATTACCGATTCGTGGAGTTATTCTGCATAATCCTATACCAAATTTTTGTATATTTCAGTGTAATCCGGTGCAAAATTATAGTTTTATGCCATCCAATCTTTTGTCAAATGATGGTGAAATTCCGTCCATTCCAATGTCAAGTTAAGTGTATTTCCATCAGGTTCATTACCGATTCCTGGAGTTATTCTGCATAATCCTATGCCAAATTTTTGTATATTTCAGTGTAATCCTGTGCCAAATTTCAGTTTTATGCCGTCCATTGTGTCAAATGATGGTGAAATTCCGTCCATTCCAATGTCAAGTTAGGTGTATTTCCATCAGGTCCATTACCGATTCGTGGAGTTATTCTGCATAATCCTATGCCAAATGTTGGTATATTTCAGTGTAATCCTGTGCCAAATTATAGTGTTATACCATCCAATGTGTCAAATGATGGTGAAATTCCGTCCATTCCAATGTCAAGTGTAGGTGTATTTCCATCAGGTCCATTACCGATTCCTGGAGTTATTCTGCATAATCCTATGCCAAATTTTTGTATATTTCAGTGTAATTCTGTGCCAAATTATAGTGTTATGCCGTCCAATGTTGTGTAAAATGATGGTGAAATTCCGTCCATTCCAATGTTAAGTGTAGATGTATTTCCATCAGGTTCATTACCAATTTATGGAGAATTTCCATGTAATGCTGTTACTCCTAATGGCAAAATAAAAAGCTTTTGTTATGACCTTTTCGCCGAAAAAGCATTAGGAAACACAATATAGCGATTTTTTATTTCTGGCCTCCGCTATTTCCCCAACTCCTCTCTAGAATTATTAATTAAAACATTTTTTTCTTTGTTCACAGTGGAGTGTTGGGTTTCTCGAAATTCGTTGGACTACCTCTTCCAAAATCATTCTACGAGTCTGAAAAGAGCAGAAGATTTTATTTTTATTACAACAGGCTAATATTTATTTTCCTAGTATGGAAAGTAACTTGTGCTACTCTAACGTTTGCGTACAACAATTTTGAGGTATGGATCATTAAATAATATATTTTATTGTAACTCATGCTCTCTGTGTGCAAATGAAAAATAAATTTTATGTATATTTTCTTTAACGTATATCCTTTTAGAGAAAATGTAGATCACCTACGGAACAAGATAACTAACTATCCGTATTTGATGAAACATTATTCCTTGCTTATATATGTTATATAATTATGTGAATCCGTTAACGTGTTAACATAGAATAAAATGACTATTATCTATCTAAATTATATACAGATAATAATTCATTTGAGTGTAATCTTGGACTTCCACGGTCCTTGACATATGAACTATTAAGGTCTTCGGGTATTGACCGTGTGTTCATGATGTTTGCCTACGTTTCGTTAGACATGCTTCTAGCTTTCCCAGGGCTTTCTCTGAGACTGGAGGAGTTCTATTCCATCCCAGGTATATATTGGTGTCTTGTCCGGTCGTCTTGTGCGGTGTCTTCCATTTCAGGTGGTGTCTTCGGATTCTTGGTCCGGTGCCTGCAATCTAGTGACTTCTGTTTTGCTAGTCGGACGATTTTTTCGTGGTCGAATTACTGGTTTCCAAAGCTCACTCAGTCTGTAGCCATCTTCTCTGTTTATGTTGTTTGGACACTTTGCTCTTTCAATTGCTTCTCGGACTATTCTTTCCTGGTAGTGGTTAACTTTCGCCAATACTTTTACTTCATCGTATTGTACATGGAGAAGTTAGAAAAGACTGCAATTGAACAGGACGACTGAAACAGAAAATGTGGCGCAGATTTATGGATGATACTTTTGTTATATGGCCACATGGAGAGGACACTTTGGACGAGTTTCTTAACCACCTCAACTCTATTCATCCGAACATCCAATTTACAATGGAACTAGAAAAGGACCGAAAGATAGCATTTTTAGATGTTTTAGTTGAGAAAGTCAAATGGACAGTTGGGCCATTCAGTATACAGGAAACCAACACTCACCATTAGATACTTACATTCCACCTCGCATCACCACCCAGCACAGAAGAGTGAAAACATTCGTACACTGGTCTCTAGAGCGGAAAGAGAAATTCCGAGCCACAAAACTAGCCCAAGGAGAAAAGGCATCTCATGTCAGCTCTGAGAAAAAAACGGCTATGAGAAAAATGAGATAAACGGCTGTTCAAGAAGAAGATACAAAGTGAAAAAGAACACAAACGTACAGCAGTCCCTTGTCAAAGGGACAGCAGAAAGAATCTCAGGAGTACTAAAGAAACATGAAATTGCTACAACATTCAGTACGGGTAGGAAAATAGGGCAAATAATACCAAACAGCAAAGACAAACTCCACACTAAATGCCCGGGAATACCCTACAGCTTACCCTGTTCCTGTGGTACAGAATACATAGACCAGACTGGCAGGTTAATAAGCACCTGGGTGGGGTGGCAGAACATATAAAGATTGTGAAAAAGTTCCGGACAGAAGACTGAGCAATAGCTGAACATTTTTGGGAAACGAACCACCAGATAATGTTCGATTAAGTAAAAGTATTGGCGAACGTTAACCACTACCAGAAAAGAATAGTCTTAGATGCAATAGAAATAGCAAGGTGTCCAAACGACATAAACAGGAAGGCTGGTTACAGACTGAGTAAGCTTTGGGAACCAGTAATTCGACCACGAAAGAATCGTCCGACTAGCAAATCAGAAGTCACTAGAGGGCCGGCACTGGACCAAGTATCCGAAGACACTACCTGGAAGGGAAGACGACCGGACAAGTCACCAATATATACTTGAGAAGGAATAGAATTCTTCAGTCTCAGAGAATGCCCTGAGGAAGCTAGAAGCATGTCTAGCGAAACGTCGGCAAACATCATAAAGACAATGTCAGTACCCGAAGACCTTAATAGTTCTAATAACAATTTATTTCTTTATCAATTGTTTTCAAGCTCCTAATTACAGGCACAATCAAAGTACAGAAATGTCAAACATTTTTAAATCAAAAGCTATTTACACATGTAGGGATGAGCATTGGAATTGTAGGTTTTTTAAGCGATTCTCCGTGGGGGATAGAAATGTGATTTAAATGTTTACATCAAGAGAGTTTTAGAAATCAAGTAGTCCGTCAGGCAGGGCTGCGTAAATTTAGCAGATTTCCTATAAGCTGGTATGAAATACTTGTGACCTCATCCTATCACATATTGTCTATATCAATGGAAAAAAGTTCGTCACGCAGGGGCTGCGTAAACTAAGCAGGTTTCCCTCGTGAAGTTTAGTAATAGATGAATCTCCATACTGGTAACACAACACCTCCGTGAATAAATACTAACGGAAATAAGAAATGTTTCATCCGATTTCAATAACCTGCAGACAGGAAGCGTTAGGTTAGAAATGTAAACAAACGGGTCTGCCCGCCTCACACCGGAAAGAAACACAATTACTGAAATATATCAGAATATAACATATTAATTTTATTGAGAACTATTTACTATATCTAGTACTGTAATTAATAATGAGTCAGAATAATTGTTATCTCAATAAATCAAATTTTAATAATCCAAGACCTTAAGAAGGGGGGGGGTCACCAGGACATGTTTGGATTCTGATATATTTGAGTATTTGTTTTTCATTCCGGTGAGAGGTTGGAATACCTGTTTTTTTACATTTCAGACGCTTCCCTTCGGGAAACTATTCCAATTTACTGAATAATTTCTTATTACCGTTTGTATTTGTTTACTTAATATTCACGGTGGTGTTGTGTTGCCAGTATGTAGATTTATCTATTGTTAAGCTTAAGTAGGGAAATCTGCTTAGTTTACGCGGCCTAATTTCAATACAAACATTTTTGTGTGGCTTCAAGACGTGGGTAAAATTAGAGGATATTGAAATAAAACCAAGGCGATTTTCCTGAGTTTACATCATTATTGAAGATCTATTACATTAAGCGATAGTCCAACATCAATCATACCCCTTACGAAGACTACTAAAGAGCCGATCAAGAATAAAAACACCTGTTGTGCCTCAGATATAGCTCTCTTCTCCGGTGAAGCATTGTGATCAACCAAGTCATTGAATGCTGCTGATAACGTAGGCCTTATCAAATTTTCATATTCTTGAGTGACATCTTGGCTGCCCCACTCACCATCTGTTTGCTTCAGTATTTTCCCTATGCTTTGAACTTCCAGTAAGTAACTCTTGACTGGTCCATCTTCTGAAGTTACAGCGTCAATGTGAAAAATAACAGCCGTGTCTATCAGAGTGAGGTTCGTCCTAGAAGGAAAAATATGTATATTAAACAGATAATTTATCAGCATACACACACATTTGTCTATTATATTTTTTATTAATATTTGTTTGATCGCTACAAAACTCGCTATTTAAACGTTTTGTGAAAAAATAAAGATTAAGTTCGTTAACGGCTGAAATCGTACAAGTGAATTAGTGGAAATTTCACAATATCATCGTTATTATACGCCGGATTAAAATATTCTATAGACTCTAACTTATTGCAAACTAAATGTACTATAAATATTGTTATATACATTTGTTCTCTAACTTGAGTATTAGCCACGATATTGGCATTTTTAGCAGATTTCTCTTAAGGGAAATCAGCTATTGAGGTCGTACTCATGACGGAATTTTCGAATTTTTTCTTGAAATGTCCATCGATGCTACCAAGTAGATGAGGAAAATGAGGTCCGTTCAAAACTGTATATATATATATATATATATATATATATATATATATATCTGTTACCGCTCTGGAGGTCGCCATTTTTGTTTGATCGTTACCAAATTTGATATTTAAACGTTTTATGTAAAAAGAAAGATCAAGTTCGTTAACGGCTGAAATTGGACCAGCGGTAGTGGGAGGGGGTTTAGAAGGGAGAATTTTGAAAATTCAAAATATCTCTGTTATTATGCGTCAGATCGAAAGATTGTATAGAATCAATCTTCTTGCAAATTTAATGTTATATAAATCTTGTAATGTAGGATTTTTCACTATCTTTATTATTAACTGAGATATTTGCATTTTTTAGTTTTCGGTCTTCAGAAAAAAAAAAAAAAAACCTCACTCCTACTCATCACATATTAACAATAATCTATTATTTTATGAAGCACTTTATTTGGAGCTTAAATACCAAATATTGTTCTCATTGAACTTTTTAGTTTTGAGATAAATGCAAATACGTTGCGCACGTGGGAAATGTGCTTAGTTAGCAGCCCCTGCGTGACGGAGTTTTACCAGATTTCCCTTAGGGGAAATCAGCTATTGAGGTCGTACTCATGATGCGAGTTTCGAAAAATTTCTTCAAATGTCCATCGATCCTACCCAGGAGATGACGAAAATGAAGTCCGTTTAAAATTATATATATATATATATATATATATATATATATATATATATATATATATATATATATATATATATATATTTGTCTGTTAACGCTCTAGCGGTCGCAATTTTTGTTTGATCGTTACGAAACTCGTTATTTAACCGTTTTATGTAAAAAGACAGATCAAGTTCGTTAATGGCTGAAATCGTACCAGAGGGAGATGGGGGGTTTAGAGGGAGGGATTTTTGAAAATTCAAAATATCTCCGTTATTATGCGTCGGATCCAAAATTTGTATAGAATCAATCTTATTGCAAATTAAATTTACTATAATTATTGTTCTATGCATTTATTCTGTATCTTGAATATTAACCGAGATATTTGCATTTGAATTCTGCAGGTGTTCGCCAGGAGTAGGCTATGTTCGGACTTTCCGCCGAGAGCTCTGGTGGCGGTTTCCATAACTATTCGTCCCTCGTGAATAGGTTTAGAGGTTAGGTTAACTGTTTTTTGGGGCCTGAAACTACTGGGTTATTACGCCCTAAATAATGTTTTAGGTTTAGAGGTTTCTTACTACTACAGTTGTTATTAGGCAGATTTCTCTATTGTAAAATTTCACGTGGGAAATCTGCTTAGTTTACGCAGCCCCTGCGTGACGGACTTTTTTTCTTTCAGATGAAGAGTATTTTATCTATCTGTTCCGGTCTTAGAGGTTGGCTTACTTCTTTGTTTACTATTCAGATGCTTTTCGATAGTAGGTTATTTTAATTGACTGAATCATTTCTTATTATCATTGGTATTTATTTACTAAAAATTGACGGTGGTGTTAAGTGCTACCATTATGTAGATTTACCAATTGCAAAACTTCACGTGGGAAGTCTGCTTAGTTTATGCATTACCTCTTAATATGACAGTGTATTGTTAAAATGGCGTGAGTAGGTGGGGGGGGGGAGGGGTTACAGAAGACCGAAAACTATAAAGGTCCGCCACGCAGGGGATGCGTAAACTAAGTAGATTTCCCATGTGAAGTTTTACAATAGAGAAATATGTATACCGGTAACACAACAACACCGTGAATATTAAATGAATAAATACAAACGGTAATAAGAAACCTTCCGACAGGAAGCTTCTGAAATGTAAACAAACAGTTCTGCTAACTTTTTACCGGAAAGAAAAAGTCCGTCACGCAGGGGCTGCGTAAACTAAACAGATTTCCTACGTAAAGTTATAAAATAGAGAAATCTCCATACGAGTGCCGAAAAGTTACGGAAACGGCCGAACTAGCTTTCGGGGGGAAGGAATAGAAGCGTCCATAGCTCGTCCGCTACACTTAATTAAAATGCAAATATCTCGGTTAATATTCAAAATAGAGAATAAATGTAGTGAACAATATTTATAGTAAATTTAATTCGCAATAAGATTGATTCTATTTTTTGATCCGACGTATAGTAACAGAGATATTTCGAATTTTCGAAATTCTTCCTCTCTAAACGCCCCCTCCCACTGGTCCGATTTCATCAGTTAACGAACTTGATCTTTCTTTTTACATAAAACGATTAAATACCGAATTTGGTGAAGATTAAAAAAGTCCGTCACGCAGGGGCTGCGTAAACTAAGCAGATTTCCCACTTGAAGTTTTACAATAGAGAAATCTGCCTAATAACAACTATAGTAGTAAGAAACCTCTAAACCTAAAAAACATTATTTAGGGCGTAATAACCCAGTAGTTTCTAGCCCCAAAAAACAGTAAACCTAACCTCTAAACCTATTCACGAGGGACGATAGTTATGGAAACGGCCGCCAGAGCTCTCGGCGGAAACTCCGAACATTGCCTACTGGTGGCCACACGCAGAATACAAATGCAAATGCCTCAGTTAATATTCAAGATAGAGAATAAATGTGCATAAAAATAGTTTTAGTACATTTAATTTGCAATAAGATTGGTTATCTACAATTTTTCGATACTACGTATAATAACGGAGATATTTCGAATTTTCAAAATTCCTCCCCTCTAAACCCCCCCTCCCACTGGTCCGATTTCAGCCGTTAACGAATTGGTCTTTCTTTTTACATAAAACGCTTAAATATGAAGTTTGGTAAGGATCAAACAAAAATTGCGACCGCTAGAGCGGTAAAAGACAAATATATACATACATATGTATATATATATGTATATATATATATATATATATATATATATATATATATTAATTATTTATTTGTCTTTTACCGCTCTAGCGGCCGCAATTTTAGTCTTAGATATAGATATATATATATATATATATATATATATATATATATATATATATATATGTACACACAGTTTTGAACGGGCCTCATTTTCGGCATCTCAGGTTCGATGGACATTTGAAAAAAAAATTCGAAAATCGCGTCATGAGTACGACATCAATAGCTGATTTCCCTCGAGGGAAATCTGCTAAATCAATTACTGTAACCAGTCCGAATATAACGTATTAATTTGATTGGAAACTATTTACTATATTTAGTACTGTAATTTATAGGGAATCAGAATTATTTTAATCTCAATCGACCAAATTTAAGTATTCCAAAAACTTAGAAGGGGGGGGGCGGTCAACAGAACATATGTGCATGTATCTCGTATAATAAAAGTGGCTTGTAAACAATATTTGGTATTTAAGCTTTGAATGATGTGGTTTATTACATAACCGAGTATTGTTTATGTAAAATGAGTAGGAGAGGGGGTTTGCTGAAGGCTGAAAACTAAATGAACCAAAATATCTCGGTTAATACGTAAGATAATGAAAACATGTGCAGAACAACATTTATAAATCTTTTAATTTGCTATAGGATTGATTTCATAAACATTTTCAATCCGACCTGTAGTAACGGAGATATTTAGCATTTTTAAAGTTCCCCCCTCTAACCCCCCTCCCCGCGCTCCGATTTCAGATATTAACGAACTTGATCTTTCTTTTTACATAAAACGACTAAATATCGAGTTTGGTAACGATTTAACAATAATTGCGAACGCTAGAGTGGTAACAGTCAAATACACTCAACCGCAAAAAAAACCGGACACTTAGATTTAGTCTTATAATTTTGTTAAATACTTAATATATATGTATATTAATCTTTTTAATTAAAATAATTGGTCAATCTATAGGTTATTTAAACGAAATCTGCCAAAAGTGAATAATTGTTATTGATTATTTACACAAAAATTCAAAATAAAAAAAAAGAAAAAGATAAATTAACACTTTAAAAAAAAATAAATTATTCTTCATTTTTATTACAGTGAATAGTAGACTTCGCTACCCCAAGCGTTTCGGCAATGTAACGTAAGCTCCGGCCTTCCATCTAAGTTTGAAAGACCCATTATTCTGGACCGAAATAAAAATAAAACATTAATTAAAGAAAATGCTTGGTTAATAATTAAAGATGTTTAAATGTGCGTAAAACTACTTACAGTTTAGAATAGATCAACTTCACGACAAATAAATCTAATCTGAGTTTTATCTAATTGTTTACTAATCCTTAAGGGATTAGAGTTCAATAGACTTAGACTCTAAATTCTCTGTAATAACTAGAATACCCACATAAAGAAAATTGCTGAAAATTAGCTTTTAATACGACAAAAATGAAGTGTCCGGTTTTTTTTTTTGCGGTTGAGTGTATTTATTCAATTTTCGAAAATCGCGCCATCGCCTGAGTACGACATCCTCTAAGGGAAATCTGCTATAATAAAAATAACCCATAATAGTATTCAACCATTTTTATAGATAAAATACATAATATTCTGAAAAGCATTCTTGATATTTGAACTTAATAAAATATTTATAAAAGAGGAAAACCCTAGATTACAATTATCATAAATAATGTACAGTTCTACATCTTCAAAAGTCCGTCACGGAGGAGCTGCGTAAACTAAGCAGATTTCCCCTGTGAAGTTTTACAATAGAGAAATCTGCATACTGGTAACACAATACCACCGTGATTAGATAATGAGAAATCTTTCAGTTAATTAAAATAAATACCCAACTGAAACGGCTTCTGAATTGTAAGAATAATTTATATTTTAATAACTCAAATGTAAGTAGTCCAAGAACTAAAGAAGGGTGGTGGGTGGATGAACAGAACGTATTTGCATAAATCTCACAAAGTAACTAAGGTAAGGTTAAAAACGCCAGGTTAGAAGAAGCTTCCGCCTGAGCCGAGAAATGACGAAGATGGCCGACATAATCCGAACTATACCCCACCACAGACTTCATAAAAATGCAAATATCTTGGTTAATATTCAAGATAGAGAATAAATGTATATAACAATATTTATAGTACATTTAATTTGCAATAAGATTGGTTCTTACAATGTTTCGATCCGATGCATAATAACGGAGATATTTTGAATTTTCGAAAATCCCCCTCTCTCTGGTCCGATTTCAGCCATTAACTAACGTAATCTGTCTTTTTACATAAAACGGTTAAATATCGAGTTTCGTAACGATCAAACAAAAATCGCGACCGCTAGAGCATTAACAGACAAATATATATATATCTATATATATATAATATATAATATATATATATATATATATATATATATAATTTTGAACGGACCTCATTTTCGTCATCTCCTGGGTAGGATCGATGGACATTTGAAGAAAATTTTCGAAAATCGCGTCATTAGTACGACCTCAATAGCTGATTTCCCCTAAGGGAAATCTGCTGAAATAACCATTGTTCAGAATGAAGCAACTGCCATTCCCTTCATTTTGCCAACCTTTTATTACAAGATTAATTTTTAGTCACTTAAAATGAACTCTATAAATTTGTAAATTACTATTACTTCATGAAATACACTTACTTCCATTCAGGGAACGTCAAATAAATATTGGCCAAAGCGCCGACATGGGCATAAACGGTGGTGTTGGAGCTGGCTGTCTGAACTAAATTTGCACCACATCCGGAAGCAAGAGGTCGAATTGGTAAATCGATGGATATCTATGATAGAAATACAAAATAAAATTACAACTTAAAAAAATAAAAGTCCGTCACGCAGGGGCTGCGTAAACTAAGCACATTTCCCTCGTGAAGAATAGCAATAGTTTAATCTACATACTGGAACATAACAGAATCGGTGATACTAAGAGAATAGTACTTTAATAGTTATTTATTGTACAAGTGACGAAAGTAGATCATTTTACAACTCGAGTGAAACGTTTACCATTTCACGAGTGTTGTAAATTCTACTTTCGTCACGAGTGTAATATTAATTTTTTTCTATAATCGTGTAATACATTATCAGATCTAACCAGAATATGAACAAAATTAGGATGTTGTGGAGGTTGTAGGTTGGTTATAAGCATGGTTGTGAAAGGTTATAAGCATAGTTATAAAACAACTAGTGATGATTGTGCAGTTATAAACAAGTGCAGGTTATAAACAAGGAAGGTAATTATTATTATATTTAAATTTTAAAATATATTGATTATTTCCACCAATAATTCATTCACATTTCAATTTATTTTGTTAAAATAAATTCTTACAATATTAAGAAACATTTAAAAGCATTTAATTTCCAACTTTAAATTATTTTTTTAATTTATACTTATTACTAATTGGTTGGCCATGTGAGTTAAAGCGTTGACCTTTATCTCACATGGCAAACCTAGAGTGGCGAGTTCGATTCTCGCCTGGGCAAAGGAAATTATTTAGTGACGAAATTCATTAAATAACATCCTGAAATCCCACCCTGGCTAGAAAAGGGTGGTAACCAGTAGACAACCCGTCCCAATTAGCCTAAGTTGCAAAGAAGTGGACGTTAATAAAATATAATAATAAATTTATTATAAATATTGTTATATACATTTATCCTCTATCTTGAATAATAACCGAGATATTTGCATTTTTATTAAGTGTAACGGACGAGCTATGGTTCCCCCCCAAAGCTAGTTCGGCCGCTTCCGTAACTCATCGGCACTCGTATGGAGATTTCTCTATTGTATAACATTACGTGGGAAATCTGCTTAGTTTACGCAGCCTCTGTGTGACGGACTTTTTTAGTTTAGTAGTGGATTAATCACTTGAATGTAAATTAAAAAAAATTAAAAGAAAACTTACCTTTCCCGCTGGGTAGACAACGTCCTCTGCTGTCCCATTTGAAAAACTCATATGAGGCACGCGTAACCCTTCAAACATACTATTATATATCTTTATATACTTATCGCATATACTGGTTAGGTCACGGTATGACTGGCTTCCATGGACTGCTGTCACAACAAGGACCAGCAGGGACAGCTGTGTTATATAATTCATTGTGAATCCAAACATATATCAATTCAGGTTGGGCAGAATCTGTCAGAAAGTCATCGAGACCCTTATATACATACTCGGTAAACTACGTGCAAGCTAAAGTGAGCGATAACGCAGTTCAGTTTGTATTTCGCAAGAGCAACTTCTAGTAATTAATTTACAATTCACTCTTATCTTCAAAAAAGTTGAGTTTGATTATATTTAATTGCGTTTTGAGAGGTCTGTGCTATTTTATTATCTACAGGAAAGTCATTAATAAATTGCTCTTATTTCTGTTAAATTTGAAACTTCCAAGACGTTCGCCAGATTTCCTTTCACATAAATAAATATCAAAATATATGAACATGATGTAAAGGCTACGCCTTGTTGTTGCAACCACTGTGTTTTTACGGAAGCTTCTATTAGCAGATTTCCCTTCAGGGAAATGAGTTATTGAGGTCGTACTCACGAAGCTATTTTCGAAACATTTCTTCAAATGTCCATCGATCATACCTATGAGATGACAAAAATGAGGTCTGTTCAAAACTGTGTATATAAACAGGGTGTCCCCAAACCAAACGGCCAAACTTCAGGGATCGATAGAGGATCGAAAAACTAAAACAAAAAGTCCTCTGGCATATGCCTCGGTTTCGCTTCGTTTTCGAGAAAATCACAAAAAACTAAAAATAGTTGTGCGAAAAGTGTATTTTTTTTTTAATAATGTATTTAAATTACAAAAAACTATTGGCTTTTTGAGAAAGCTTAATTTTTTAATTTACGAGGAGTAAATTTAGAAAACATGAATATTCTCACGCTTTCCTTATCAATAAAACGTCTAGGTTGAGTGTTTAAACTTAAAAAGAAAGAATTAAAATGTTTACTATCATTTTAATCCTTTTTGTGGGACTCCAGCCTCGCATTCTCACATTAGTAGTGTTGCTAGTACTATTCAGTGAAGTCAACAAATATGGCTAGATTTACCAACGCTGAATACGCGGACATAGTAGATGGCAATGCACGTCAGGCAGTTCGGGAATATCGCAGACGGTTTCCTGACCGAGAAACCCCACACAGAGGTGTTTTTACCAGCACTTTCAGAAGGCTTCGAGAGACTGGGCCCTTCTCATGTAATCGTCGTGGAAACCGTATGCAGGCTCCGATGGAAGCCGGCCTGAGGCGGAGGGAGAGGATACTGAGGCACTTCAATACCAACCCTGGCACAAGAGTCCGGAGAGCTGTTTCAGTTCTAAGCATACCAAAGACAACCATTTGGCGAACATAATAGGTTCCGTATTTTTACCTGCTCGACTTCACGCTGAAAGGTATCATCTATTCCTGGAGAATGACTTACGGGCACTTTTGGAAGATATCCCTTTGGAAACAAGGCTTGAGAGCTGGTTTCAACTCGATGGTTGTCCTGCACATAACGGAAGGGCCGTACGAGACTGGTTGGACATCAACTACCCAGGTCGCTGGATAGGACCAGGTGGGCCGGTGCCTTGGCCTAGATTTCTTTGTGTGGGGATACGTGAAAGAAAATGTTTACCGAGAGCCCGTCCGCACAAGGGATGACCTCATCGAGCGCATCAGAATGGTTTGCAACTAGCTCACCGAAGAACAATGTTAAGATGCAGTGCTATCTGTGAGTACGCGATGTGATGCGTGTATTGCAGCGAGAGGCCAGCACTTCGAACAACATTTACGTTACGCTTTAGAAATTAACGATGTAATTTTAGAGAAGGTAAAACCTTCAAAATTTTCAGGTTTTTTTTCTTACTAAGTTAGACCCATATAAAAACTGAAACATTTATGTTTTCCAAGTAAGAATTTTATTTTATATTTTATTAATTTTCTAAATTTTTAATCTTTTTTTATGTTTTTATCTTCAGTTATTGTTCATAATGTTATCTACTTTAAATAGATAATTGTATTGGAATAACATTGCTAAAATTCATTCAAGGAATAAAATCCGCTCTTCCATTGGCCTTAACTAGTTTTTGCACAACTATTTTTAGTTTTTTGTGATTTTCTCGAAAACGAAGCGAAAACGAGGCATATGCCAGAGGACTTTTTTTCTTAGTTTTTCGATCCCTGAAGTTTGGCCGTTTGGTTTGGGGACACCCTGTATATATATTTGTCTGTTAACGCTCTAGCGGTCGCAATTTTTGTTTGATCGTTACGAAACTCGATATTTAACCGTTTTATGTAAAAAGACAGATCAAGTTCGTTAATGGCTGAAATCGGACTAGAGGGAGAGGGGTTTAGAAGGGGGAGTTTCGAAAATTCAAAATATCTCCGTTATTTTGCATGGGATCGAAAAATTATATAAAACCAATCTTTTTGGAAATTAAATTTACTATAAATATTGTTATATACATTTATTCTCTATCTTGAATATTAACCGAGATATTTGCATTTTTATGAAGTCTGTGGTCGGGTATAGTTCGGATTAGGTCGGCCGTTTCCGTTAACTGCTCGGCTCAGGTGGAAGCTTCTTCTAACCTTACCTGTCGTTTCTAACCTTACCTTACCTTCGTTACTTTGTGAGATTTATGCAAATACGTTCTGTTCATCCGCCCCCCCCCCTTCTTTAGTTCTTGGACTACTAAAATATGAGTTATTAATATATAAATTTTTCTTGCAATTCAGTAGCCGTTTCAGTTGGGAATTTTTTTTAATTAAATGAAAGTTTTCACATTAACGTTTGTATTTAATCATGGTGGTGTTGTGTTACCAGTATCTAGATTTCTTTATTGTAAAACTTCAGATGGGAAATCTGCTTAGTTTGCGCAGTCCCTGCGTGACGGACTTTTTTTCTATTGCTATACTCACCGAAATCCATAGGATGTTTCATGTTTTCAAAAGAGGATTTTCTAAGTATCAATATTCACCTATCTGTACCCAACTTTCAAATATATTTGTGATGAAGTCTTTGTGGCTTTTGATATGCCCTAGAAGTTTCATACTCCCTTTTTCCATTCACACATTACCAAATGCATTTAAATGCAGACTGAATATTCTTAACCCTTCAGAACTCCGGTCAAAATGTGTGACCTGAACACTCACGCGTGAGAATTTTTATCACACCACCTCTTTCCCTCAAAAAAATTGGGAAATAGAATATTTTCAACACAAAAAAATTATATTTATTATAAAAATCAAATACTAATATGAAATAATAATATTATTCAAAATTTATCGTACAGGTATTTTGTTTTGAACAAACATTATGTCATGCAACTTAAAAAGCTACCTAACTTATTAAAATTTTGTTCTCCACAAGAATGACATTCAACAGAGGAATGTTCATTACAAACTGTTTCTACATGTTCTTTAACTCTTTTCTGACTTTTTGTTTTTTCTCCTCGGACAAAAGGTACAACTTCTACACTAGCAAAAAATAACGATATTAAAAATAACGATTAATAACAGCCTGAAATTAAAAATAACGATATTTCGATTATTGTTGATTTTTCGGCAAATATGAAAATAAAAAAAAGTTATTCATTAAGTTAGTTATATAACTTATGTTATATTCACATTTGTCGTATAACAAAGTATAAACGAGATATACACTAACAACTAAAGGGGGAGTCAACAACTTTATTGGCCATTAACGATTGAACTGAACTTAACAAAACTCGGTTTGTGAATTAGCACAAACGTCTCCATGATGATAAGCTGTACCAACATTTCTAGTGAAGAGTAGGAGTGGGGCTGAAAGAGAGAACTGAAATTAAAAATAGCGATACTTCGTTTCCTATTGGTTTTTTGGCAAATATACAAATGACAAACGTTGTTTATTAAGTTTTTTAGATTTACTTTTGTTATATTCACTTTTGTCGTATAACAAAGTATAACAAGATATACACTAACAACTAAAGGGGGAGTCAACAACTTTATTGGCCATTAACGATTGAACTGAACTTAACAAAACTCGGTTTGTGAATTAGCACAAACGTCTCCATGATGATAAGCTGTACCAACATTTCTAGTGAAGAGTAGGAGTGGGGGCTGAAAGAGAGAACTGAAATTAAAAATAGCGATACTTCGTTTCCTATTGGTTTTTTGGCAAATATACAAATGACAAACGTTGTTTATTAAGTTTTTTAGATTTACTTTTGTTATATTCACTTTTGTCGTATAACAAAGTATAACAAGATATACACTAAAAACTAAAGCGGGAGCCAATAACTTTAATGACCATTAACGATTGGACCGAACTTAACACAACTCGGTGTGTGAATGTATGAATTCTCCCCTGATTGTAAGCTATATAGAAATTTATAGGTACGAACAAGAGTGGGGGTTATAAGGGAAGCCTGAAATAAAAAATTGTGATATTTAGTTTTCTATTAGTATTTTGGCAAATATGCACATATCAATAGTTGTTTATTTTGTTATTTAGAGTAAAATTTGTTATGTACACTTTTGTCGTAAAATGAAGTAAACACAGGATATATATATATATGACTGTGACATGCAGAAATACTAATAATTTGAATGAAATTACTTTTTTATCTTTAAATAAGTTGGTCCCAGATAAGTTTCACCTATTGGTTTGTATGTTTGCAGGATAGGTGCATCGGGCAGTGCATAGGCACGGTGCAGTTCACTGGATTGATTCTCATGATTATATATTCGGTGTGGAGCCGAGGCCTGGAGCGGCTGATCGAGCTGGTGGACAACACCTGCAGATTGGTGGCAGACAGCGATCTGGGCAAGGAGAAGTTCTTCGTCAAGACTTACGCCGTGGACTCTGCAATGCTGGAAATGCTGAATAAGCTCATGTGCATCTCGACTCTCATCACCCCGTTCGTGTTCTGCATCTCGACCCCGCTGCTGGAGTACTTCGCGGGGACCTATGGCACTCACATGCCGGCTGCTGTCAGCTGCTCCTTCGAAATGGAGCCAGGCAGATACGAGATTTTCCTCTTTTTCCAAGTAGGTTTGCCGGGGTTCATTACACTTATAAGTGAATTTTCGTAAACTAAAACTTTATACGCGTTGGGCCGGAGAAATTCATTATAAATCATGTCTGGGGTTGTGAATTAGGTACAATTGTTGCAATCTGTGATTCGACGATGTAGTCTTCGTTCTAAGGGAATTCGAAACCGCAGCACAGTAGTCCCGATTATCATAATGCAAAATACTGATATTGGGCGGATCTTGTTCAGACTTCGCATGACGTTTATTGTGAGTTTTAAAATAGGCTTTATATTATCCAAAAAGTAATCTAACAGCACTTTCAAGGGTCATAAATACTAAATAAAAAAGTCCATCACGCAGGGCCTGCGTAAACTAAGCAGATTTCCCACGTAAAGTTATACAATAGAGAAATCTTCCATACGAGTGCCGAACAGTTACGGAAATGGCTGAACTACTGTAGGCGGAAGCGAATAGAAGCAACCATGGCTCGTCCGTTATTATTAATAAAAATGCAAATATCGAGATAGAGAATTAATTTATATAACAATATTTATAGTAAATTTAATTTTCAATGAGAGTGGGTCGCACTGTTCCGATTTCAGCCGTTAACGAACTTGTTCTTTCTTATAACCATATATACCGATAATATATATAACCATTAAATACCGAGTTTGGTGACTATTGGGGCCACTTGTGTGTTAACAGACATATATATATATATATATATATATATATATATATATATATATATATTTATATATACATACTAGCTAAGGTACCCGGCGATGCCAGGGAAATCATTGTTGACTAACTAATAATGATATTTTTATAGCAAGACTTCAATGTGTATAATTACGCTTCCCTCCAAGTTGTATTGTTTTACCGAAATAGCAAATCCTTAAGGGTATCTTCTGGGGAGTAGTCGAAGAGAAATTTTAGTTTTGGAGAATATATAAAAATGTGTTCCCTCTCCACTTTTTGACTCACCTTTTAGCAGATTTCCCCTTAAAGGTAATCAGCTATTGAGGTCGTACCCATGACGCGATTTTAGAAAAAATTCTTCAAATGTCCATCGATCGTACCCAGGAGATGACGAAAATTAGGTCCGTCAGAAAATCACAAAAAACTGAAAATAGTTGTGCAAAAAGTGGATTTTTTTTTTAATAATGTAGTTAAATTTACAAAGAACTATTGGCTTTTTGAGTAAGCTTAATTTTTTAATTTACGAGGGGTAAAGTTAGAAAACATGAATATTCTCACGCTTTCCTTATCAAAAAAACGTCTAGGTCGAGTGTTTAAACTTAAAAGAAAGGATTAAAATGTTTACTATCATTTTAATCCTTTTTGGGGGAATACAGCCTCGCATTCTCACATTAGTGTTGTTGCTAGTACTAGTCAGTGAAGTCAACAAATATGGCTAGATTTACCAACGCTGAATACGCAGACATAGTCTACGTCTACGGATTCTGCGATGGCAATGCACTTTCAGAAGGCTTCGAGAGACTGGGTCCTTCTCATGTAATCGTCGTGGTAACCGTATGCAGGCTCCGATGGAAGCCGACCTGAGGCCAAGCGTCCGGAGAGCTGCTTCAGTTCTAAGCATACCAAAGACAACCATTTGGCGCACATTAAGGGTTGACCGAAGGCATGCTTACCATGTACAAAAGGTACAAAATTTAATACCCGCTGATTATCCCCGCCGATTAAATTTTTGTAATTGGTACAAAGAACAATTGCAAAACGATGTAAACTTAACTGACTTACGGGCACTTTTGGAAGATATCCCTTTGGAAACAAGGCTTGAGAGCTGGTTTCAACTCGATGGTTGTCCTGCACATTACGGAAGGGCCGTACGAGACTGGTTGGACATCAACTACCCAGGTCGCCTGGATAGGACGAGATGGGCCGGTGCCTTGGCCTCCCCGGTCTCCGGACCTCACGCGAAGGAATAAGATTAGAATACAATAATTGTATTGGAATTTAAATACAATAATTGTATTGGAATAACATTTATGTCTAAAATTCATTCAAGGAAAAAAATCCTCTATTACATAGGCCTTAACTAGTTTTTGCACAACTATTTTTAGTTTTTTGTGATTTTCTCGAAAACGAGGAATATGCCAGAGGACTTTTTGTTTTAGTTTATCGATCCTCTATCGATCCCTAAAGTTTGGCCGTTTGGTTTGGGGACACCCTGTGTTATATATATAAAGTTTTGAACGGACCTCATTTTCGTCATCTCCTGGGTAGGATCGATATACATTTGAAGAATTGTTTTGAAAATCGCGTCATGAGTACGACCTCAATAGCTGATTTCCCTTACGGGAAATCTGCTAATAAAAAGCCCCTAAAAGAAATAAGATGAAAGGTAACATAAGAAGTTTTGTTTATATGGCCTATGAATCTCACAAATGATTTAATCTTGATTCGATATCAGAAGTTAGTTTACAATTTAGGTCATGTGTTTTATTAATAAATTAATTCCTGCAATATATTACTCAACCCGATTATTCTGAGCAATCTTATCTAACAAGTTGATGTTAATATGATTTTTAAATTTCTCCATCACTCGATAAACAATGCCTTTATTAATGGTACAAAGCTAAACGAATGTTGTACAATACTATGTAGTGTTAACAACTCGGGCCAGTCTTGTGTTCGCCTGAATCTCACATGGTAAACCTAGAGTGGTGAGTTCGATTTCCGCCTGGACAAAAGGGTTAATTTAATGACGAATTCACTACATAAAATACTTAGGCCCACTCTGGCTAGAAAAGGGTATTGACTTGTAGATTATCAGTCCCAAATAGCCGTAGAAGCAAAAACTGGACGTTAATAAATAATGGTAATAATAATGCATTAATTTAATTATTATTTGAGAGAAATATAAATTATTATTGGCGATTTTAATTCATCAACAACACACTTCAAATAGTTTTATTACAGTAAACAATATGATTTGAAAAAAAAAAGTCCGTCACGCAGGGGCTGCGTAAACTAAGCAGATTTCCCACGTGAAGTTATACAATAGAGAAATTTCAGAATAGAGAGTCTAACAGTTACGGTAACGGCTTGAACTAAACTCACGACTAGACCCGAAGTAAGCCGATCTTATCTCAGAAGCTGAAAACAGAAAAATGCAAATATTTCGGTTAATATCCAAGATACAGAATAAATGTATGTAACATTATTTATAGTAAATTTATCAAGCGACCACCTCTAACCCCCCCCCTCCCACTTGTCGATTCAGCCTTAACGAACTTGATCTTTATTTTTGCATAAAACGTTTAAATATCGAGTTTGGTAACGATCAATCGAAAATTGCGACCACTAGAGCGTTAACAGACAAAAATATATATATATATATATATATATATATATGTATTTTGAACGGACCTCATTTTCGTCATCTCCTGGGTAGGATCGATGGACATTTGAAGAAATTTTTCGAAACTCGCGTCATGAGTACGACCTCAATAGCTGATTTCCCTTACGGGAAATCTGCTAAAACAATAGAAAGAAAAAGAAACGATCTGATTTTATTTTTGTAAACAGAAACAGAATATTGTTTCGTCCATTACAAAAATTATAAATGTTGATTATTAAGGTTCTTTTTGATTTGCAAAATTAAATACTCAGGTTTAGTTTTTTGCAGATGTTACCGCTCTAGCAGGCGCAAATTCTATATATAAAGATTTTATGTAAAAAGAAAGATCAAGTCGTAACGGCTCAAGTAGGATTGGGGGGGGGGGAGGGTGGTTTTGAAAGGAGAATTTTCCAAAATTCAAGATATCTTCGTTATTTTATGTCCGATCGAAAAATTATATAAAACCAATTTTATTGCATATTAAATGTTCTTTTAATGTTGTTATATACGTTTTTCACTATGTTGATTATTAACCGAGATATTTGCATTTTTTTCATTTTCAGCCTTTTGTAAACCCCCATTCCTACTCATGTCATATTAACAATAAGCTGTTATACTTTGAAGTACTTCATTTGAAACCTAAATACGGTATATTGCTCTAATTGAACGTTTACGCTTTGTGATAGATGCAAAGACGTGACGCATGAGGGAAATATGCTTAGATAATGCAGACCCTGCGTGACGGACTTTTCTTTGTACATGTTACATACGTGATTACATATACGTAATTTTTAAGTACGTAATTTTTGCAACAATATTAGTAGAGGTTTCCTTAAGGGAAATCAGCTATTGAGATCGTACTCATGACGGGATTTTCGAAAAATTTCTTCAAATGTCAATCGAACCTACCAAGGAGATGACGAAAATGAGGTCTGTTCAAAATTATATATATATATATATATATATATATATATATATATATATATATATTTGTCTGTTAACGCTCTAGGGGTCGCAATTTTTGTTTGATCGATACCAAACTCGGAATTTAATCGTTTTATGTAAAAAGAAAGATCAAGTTCGTTAATGGCTGAAATCGGACCAGTGGGAGGGGAGGTTTAGAGAGGAGGGATTTTCAAAAATTCGAAATATCTCCGTTACCATACGTCGGATCAAACAATTGTACAGAACCAATCTTATTGCAAATATGAATTTACTATAAATATTGTTCTTTACATTTATTCTCTATCTTGAATATTAACGGAGATATTTGCAGTTTTATTAAATGTGGGCGGCTTAAAGGCGAATGAGTTTCCCGCCAAAAGCTAGTTCGGCCGTTTTCTGCTCTCGTATGGAGATTTCTGTATTGTATAACTTCACGTGGGAAATCTGCTTAGTTTACGCAGCCCCTTGCGTGACGGTCTTTTATTTTTCTGACAAATAAGCTCTTTAATTATACAGCATTAATTGCGCTTTCATTTTCTAACATTCGAATACCTAATCATTTCCCATGTGTTTCAGTATGTCGGCCTCTTTGTTCCTGCATTCCATAAACTGGGTAACGAGTTCATCATGTTCGCATTGATCAGAATACAGTCTGCATACTTCAAGTATCTCGCTGAATCTATTAAGCATTTAGGTTACCAAATGAGAGAGACGAATATTGACGCAAGCAGAAAAATTTTAAAATGGATAAAAATTCATCAAGAATCTATCAGGTGCGTAAAAATCGTTTTACATCACTCTGATCTGAAAGTAGTTACTTTAGCTACCGTATGTAAGTATGGAAAGTGGGTATTTTTATAATAACTTGAAACAGCTGTTCTCTTTCCCGGTCTAGGGAGGGAAAAGTTTTCCCTTTATATTCGAGAAACGATTTATATTTTAGTTATTTTAAACCACTAAAAATATTATTGGTCGATTACTTATCATTAGAAAATATAATTACACTAATTTAACTTAGTTTTATTATAAAATTTGAAAGACTTATTAAAGTTATGTTACTTGTATCAGGTTAGTGCTCTAAATCAGCTGTTCAGAAATAATCGATACTACAGAATGCAAAACAAATCATTTAATATGATAATACTTAATAATTACGAGTTTAAATTATATTTCGCATTTTTTGCCTCGTGATGTAAAGTATCGTTCATAACTCGGGCGGAAAGTGAGTTTCCAATGCTCGATCTAATTTCCAGCCTCGGCTTCGCCTCGGCTGTAAAACGGGATCTCGCATAGGAAACAGTCACTTTCCGCCCTTGTAATGAAATATACTATTTCTTCGCTATTGTAAGTTAAATTTCGTGTGTTACTTTAAGTTGTTAACCATTTCTCTGATCACAATTGAATTGTTTAGTGAAATTCAAGAATAGTTTTGATAGACAGCTGCAACTGATATTTCAATTCCATTATTTCTTCTAGATTATTATATTATACATATTGAAGCCTACATATAGTACACATTTGGGTATTTGTTCTTTTTTATTCGTCGTAAGTTGTTCTCTGACACAATTATCGAAATATTGTTTTGTAAATGATTTACTATCATGAATAATACCGGATTTACGATTATTTTTTGTTTTGTGTTAACTATGAAATGTTACAACTGATTATTATTCCTTTTCAGAAATGTCCAGCAGTTTCAGTGGTGGTTTTCGGGCATTGTCATAGTGTATTACGTCACAATGATTGCTATTACAACTGGAGCTACTGTACATCTTGTCAACGTAAGTTAAACATTTTTTTTTAATTAATTAACAAATTTCGCGGAAGAGAAAGCCATCTTGGACATTGATCTCAGGAGTCGATTACAAAAAAAAAAATAAAGTCCGTCAAGCAGGGGCTGCGTAAACTAAGCAGATTTCCCTCGTGTTGTTTAATAATAAATAAATCTACGTACTGGTAACACAACACCACCGTGAATAAATACAAACGGAAATAAGAAATGTTTCATCCAATTTTAATAACCTGCCGACAGGAAGCGTTAGGTTAGAAATGTAAACAAACGGGTCTGCCCGCTTCACACCGGAAAGAAAAACAATTACTGAAATATATCAGAATATAACATATTAATTTTAATGAGAACTATTTACTATATCTAGTACTGTAATTAATAATGAGTCAGAATAATTGTTATCTCATTCAATCAAATTTTAGTAGTCCAAAACCTTAAGACGGGGGGGGGGTCACCGGGACATTTTTGCATGTATCTCGTATAGTAAAGGTCTCTTGAATACATATTTTGGTATTTAAACTTTAAATAATGTGATTTATTATGTAGCAGAGTACTGTTTATGTAACATGTGTAGAAGTGGCGGTTTGCAGATGGCTGAAAACTGAAAAATGCAAATATCTTGGTTAATATTCAAGATAGAGAATACATGTATATAACAATATTTATAGTACATTTAATTTGCAATAAGATTGATTCTATACAATTTTTCGATCCGACGTATAGTAACGGAGATATTTCTAATTTTCGAAAATCCCCCCTCTAAACCCCCCCCCCCTCCCACTGGTCCGATTTCAGCCGTTAACGAACTTGATCTTCCTTTTTACCTAAAACGATTAAATACAGACTTTGGTGACGATTAAATAAAAATTGCGACCACTAGAGTGTTAACAGACATATATATATATATATATATATATATATATATATATATATATATATATATATATATATATAATTTTGAACGGACCTCATTTTCGTCATCTCCTATGTAGAATTGATGGACATTTGAAGAAATTTTTCGAAAATCGCATCATGAGTACGACCTCAATAGCTGATTTTCCTTAAGGGAAATCTGCTAAAATCATTATTAATCCGTCGTCCCCGGTAATATATGTATATTCATCAATTATATGACAGTATCATATTATGCATTATGTTGAACATGATTCGAGTTATCTTTGGCTTACGCTACTTTTTTCTAATTTTATAACTTGTAGAAAAAGAATTCAATATTATTTGTAGTACTATAATCTAAAATAAATAAATTTAAGGAGAATCTGTTAAAATGAAGGGAATTGTTAATACGGTTTTTAGCAGATTTCCCTTCAAGGAAATCAGCTATTGACGTTGTACTCATGACGGAATTTTCGACATTTTTCTTCAAATGTCCATCGATCCTACTTAGTAGATGACGAAAATGAGGTCCGTTCAAAACTGTATATATATATATTTGTCAGTTAACGCTCTAGCGGTCGCACTTTTTGTTTGATCGTTACGAAACTCGATATTTAACCGTTTTATGTAAAAAGACAGATCAAGTTCGTTAATGGCTGAAATCGGACGAGAGGGAGGGGGGTTTAAAGGGGGGGATTTTCGAAAATTCAAAATATCTCCGTTATTATGCATCGGATCGAAAAATTGTATAGAATCAATCTTATTGAAAATTAAATTTACTATAAATATTGTTATATACATTTATTCTCTATCTTGAATATTAACCGAGATATTTGCATTTTTATGAAGTCTGTGGTTCGGATTATGTCGGCCATCTTCGTCATTTCTCGGCTCAGGCGGAAGCTTCTTCTAACCTGTCGTTTTTAACCTTACCTTACCTTCTTTACTTTGTGAGATTTATGCAAATACGTTCTGTTCATCCACCCCCCCCCCTTCTTTAGTTCTTCATTTTAATTAACTGAAAGATTTCTCATTATCTAATCACGGTGGTATTGTGTTACTAGTATGCAGATTTCTCTATTGTAAAACTTCACGGGGGAAATGTGCTTAGTTTACGCAGCCCCTGCGTGACGGACTTTTTTAGATATCTTGGCATCAAAGGAAATTTTCTCTAATTATCATATCTGCTGCTAACGTTTAAATTCTAGTTTACAGAGTTCTTGCTATGGGATATAATCAAAATAGACGTAACGCTCTTGTGGTCGCAATTGAGTTGATACAAAACTTTATATTTAAAATGATCATAGTGAACTAATTCTTGTTCCCTAATTTCTAAAATCTGCCAATGAGATGTGAGGGTTTAAAATAAGAGTGTAAAACAGTGCTGAAATTAACTTAGTTATTGTGCGTTACATAGCTATGTAAGAGCACTTACAGAAGCTATGAAATGATATTGTCATAGATTAAAGGAACTTTGAGTCTGAAATAGAAAATAATAGAATATTCTACTGACCGTATATTCTGATTTCAAAATCGATAAAATTCAACACATTTTATTATGTTCTTCTAGGCAGACAGCTCGAACTTTTTACAATCAGGAACATCTGCTATCTACCAGACGATAACTATTGGGCAGTTTTACATTATGTGTCATCTAGCAGACGAATTAGGAGAGCAAGTGAGTAAAAGAAATTATATAGCTTTTCTTTCCCAGTCATAAATTGTAATTGGTGTATATAAACTGCTCAAAAGTGAATAGGGATATTGGCTGTTTTGTGGTATGTATGGGGCCTAGCATATTTTTTTGAAGTGAAAACTTCTTTAGGCGCGTTGTGCACCCCGTAAGGAAGCATTTGCGGGAGAGGAAAAAAGTATGAAATCGCGACACCGCCACCGCCACCGCTAGTACTAAGGTTTAGAAATAAAATCATATGGTATTTTATAACCTAATCATTTGATAGTTTATTTACAATTGAAGTGAAAACTTCTTTAGGCACGTTGTGCACCCCATAAGGAAGCATTTGCGGGAGAGGAAAAAAGTATGGAATCACGACACCGCCACCGCTAGTACTCAACTCAAAAGCTAAAGGAGCTTCTTTTCTTCATAACTCCTGAACCAAATTAGCTAGAGTTTTCCTTCGTATACCATTTTTAAAGAGGACAAAACCAGCAAAATTTCGTTTACAGATACTATATATCTACCATTTTTACTTTCATAGATATTTTAATCCGAAGTTTAAATAAATTGGAATATATAAATAAATTCGAATATTTAAATAAATTCCGATATTTAAATAAATTCGAATCAAAACTGTTTGTATCCTACTTTAGCTACCATATACCGATTGTATCAGTTTTATAAATTGGTGAGGATGTTGTCAGTGATGATGGTGCAAGAGTTGTTGAAATTATGGATAGAAACTGATTTTTCTGAGTGTACTTAACTTATTTTTGTAAAGCATTTGTAATAATTCTGAAATGTAATTTTTTTCTTTTAATAACTGAAATAATTATGTATAGTATTTTATATTGATAAATAAAACAATTTGTGGTACATTATTTTTTTTTATCACTATTATTTTTGTCATTTCATTTTTTCATGTAAAATAGAACATAACTGTTACTTATTGATAAATAACTAAAAATATTTTTAAAATAAGACTTCGTTAAAAAAATTTCTCAGCAATGCCAAAATTGAGCTATCAAAGCTAAAGGAGTTTTCACTTCTACCGGCAGTCCCCTGACTGCTTTTTCTTTTCTTTTTTTTTATTATAAATATCATTAATATTTATTAGAAATTATTGCCATTTTTCCCCTATAAAAAAGAAATTTAATTAAGATCGATTTAATTAAAATTAATAGGATAAGAAAAAATAACCAATATCACTATTCATTTTTGAGCAGTATATTTATGCCTGACACAATCCATGTCCACGTAATTGCATTAGAATAAATCAGTCACATCATTTCAATCACAAAAAAAACCAAAGTGTTACTAATTTTATAGGAGGCGATTGTTGAATATGGATAATATTGGTACAGTGTATGTGTGTGTTGTGCGTGTGTTTATGTTTACATTATATATGTTAAAAGCAAAAGAAGGAGGATATTACGAAAGTAATTAGCAAGAGTTAGTACTTTAAGCCATTAATTTCCTATTAATCGTTCAACATTTTTCTTTCTTTTTTTAATTTGTTGATCATAATTACTTGAATTTAGAACTCTGATTATTTATTATACTTTTATTATTTATTATTGTTACTTATTGTTATCTATTAATTATTTTATTTTAGTTATTTCACTTTGTCCAATTTTTGCCTTTTGAATTGAACTTTTGATGTGATGTCTATAAATATATGAATCTAAAAACTCTGTACTGTTAAGGGTCAATTTTTCCTTATTATATACATCTTCAGATAACGTATATTAAAAAAAAAGTTTCTAATGTAATAAAAGGATTTTCCTTATTTTGAAAATTTCAAGTAATGTTAATGACGTCTACCCATTTGTACCCGGACTAAATTTTCGGGCTTTAATAGCTGCAGCGTTCTTATTAATAATAATAGGTGCACTAAATCAATAAAAAGGCTTTGTCCTCTACTATTGTTTTTAACCCTTCAGTGGTAACGTGAAAAAGAAATCCCGCCTGTGGTACGTTGGGTCCTAAGTAGGAAAAATTGTAAATAGAATAAAAAAAAACTTGATGTAATTCATTGACTAATTTAATATGCTAACTTCTTTTATCAGAAGGAAAAATTAAAAATAAACAAAAGATATGAAATTTATATAAATGTTTTATTTTGCAAATAGTATACTCAAACATTTAATTAATTAATTATCTTTATTACAATCAGGGCAAATCATATCTGCATGTTTTAGGCATATATATACCTAACATTTGGAACATTAATATCTGCTTTTGATGTCTTTGCAATAAGCACATCGCCCACTCTTGTTTGGTTCAGGAGGCTGCAATTTCGGCACTGTAGAGCCGCTATATTTTGGTACTTTTAATACCTATTATTTAAAAATTACAATTTAACAATAGTATTACTGTAACAATCACTTTTGTTTGGTGGGTAACTGAGGATTATAAATGCAAATATATATAATATACTCTTCTTCACTCTCAGAATCGTGATCAGAAACTTCACAATAATTAGGATCTGTATCCTCATCATCACTTGATAATAAAATTGCATTCGATGCCATTTCTTCTTCTTCTAAAATTTTATGATGTTTAGTAACGTCTCCTTCTTTATTTAGATCGAAAATGTCCAGTTTTGATGATGAAACCATTTTGAAAATAAGTCACCTTAGTGGTAACGTCGGGTCTGTGGGACCCTAGACACACTTCAATGGACGATTGCTGATAACTGATAGGGGGTAAACAATAAATGAAATCATGACAGGTTTTGACTGGAGTTCTAAAGAGGCTATATGAGAGATTATAACAATAAGACAATTTTTAAGGGTGTAATTATGACGAAAAAGGAAATTATGGGTCTGTGGGACCCAACGTTACCACTGGAAGGTTAATTTAATGCAGAGCGTACTTTCGGAGTCAACACTCCATGGTCATTGCCTGCTGATTATAGAACCCCCCCCCCCCGCCTGGCGGTTGTTGTCCAGAATACACAGCTATAATCAGGCACTGACAATGGAGCGTTGACTCCAAAAGTACACTTTCCATAAAATTAAAAACAATAGTGGACAAGGGCTTTTAGCAGATTAGCAGCTATTGAGGTCTTACACATAACGCGATTTTCAAAAAAAATTCTTTAAATGTGCATCGATCCTATATATTGTTGCGAAAATTAAATAGATGAATAATTCTTCAGAGAGAGAGAGAGAGAGAGAGTCGCGTATTTGGAAAGTGTGACGTAGATCAAAGCAGCCGACAGGAAAGTTCTAGCCTCTATAGACCTTCCAGCCAGACCTCGAACAGTCTAGACAGTTCCCCTTTGATGTATGCCGCCTCCCTATAAAAAGGAGCTCGGGCCAGCCGTGAGTCAGTTTATGCTCAGCGATATTGATGGTCACATCAGTGCTACAGTGCAACTAGTACAGTGCGGTAAAGTGTTTTTATAAGAAGAACAGTGTTGTGCCGTGACTGTAAGTAACATTTAAGTGCCGCGAAGTAAAGGACAGTGCAGTGCCGCGAAGTAGAAGACAGTGCAGTGCCGCGAAGCAAAGGACAGTGCAGTGCCGTCTTTCCGTGAATTTCAGTGAATTATTGGACTGTGACTCATTGAAGAACAGTAACGCTATCAGTGTATACTGTGAGTAATTAAGAATAATCACCAAGTTTATTGTGCATTGTGAAATAAATTTTGCAGTGATAAAAACTGTGAAACTTGCGAGTATTTAATTTTGCAATCCAAAAGAACTCTTATTAAAAACGTTTATTACTGGTTTTGGTAATACAAAAAAACGTAACAACTGGTGTCAGAAGTGGGATTGCAAAATTAAAATCAACAAAAATGAAGTTTGAAGAACTAAAAGTGGAACAGGAAATAAGGCTGAATTACAAAGGTGGTTGACAGATGAATTCCAAAGACGAGGGATCGATATAAGTACACACGAGTTTGCCGATAAAGAAGACAATGCTGTAAGTACTCGTATGTCAAGCAGCAATTTAGATTTAAATTCAATTTTGACTGCCATGATGGAAAAAATCACAGATAACAACCAGAAACTCTTAGAAGCTTCTAGAGCTAATTGCGAGAGGTTAGAAGAAAAATCCAGGAAGCTTCAGACTAATTACGAAAGAATTAAGAAAAATTCCAGGAAGCCTCTAGAACAACAAACCAAAAACTCCACGAAATATCAGAGGTGTTGGACAAACGAGTGGGAGCGATAGAACAGAGGGTCGGCGAGTTTGATGAAAAACTCTGTGGCATTAAGAAGAATGTTGAAGAGAAAATGTCCAACGAACAATGAACGAAAGATAGACGATGAAATACGTGAGTTACAATTCCAAATGGATAATCTACATGTTCGAGAGGGTCCGGTGAAGCTCATTTCAGAACAATCCAGCAAGATAAATACCCCAACTTTTGACGGTAATGTACCATTTAATGTTTTTAAATTCCAATTTGAGACAGTGGCCAGTAGAAACGGATGGAATAATGAAGAGAAAGCGGTAGAATTGATTTTGGCACTGAAGGGAACCGCTGCAGAAATCCTGGAGAGTTTACCGGCCGCTTGCAGAAATAATTATGAGGACATCATGGTGACCTTACAGCGCAAGTTTGGTGGTGAGCATAAGCGAGAACTGTACAGGATGGAGTTACGGGGCAGAGTACAAAAACCGAATGAGACGCTCCAAGATTTTGCCATGGAAATCGAACGTCTGGTCCAACTGACTTACCCAGGTGAAAATCATCCGTTCCTAGATCAGTTCAAGATTGAAGCATTTGTAAATGGTATTCGAGATCCAGATGTTAAATTTGCGGTATGCGCTATGCAGAAATCATCCTTTGCTGAAACCATCTCTTATGCGCTAGCCCAGGAGACCGCTAAAGTAATTTCAAAACCACAAGTCTACAAGGTACGACGTCTTGAGGCTGATATTCAAAATGACGCCCAAATGTCAAGGAGTGACATAGAAGAATTAGTCAAGCGAATAATGGAGGAGCAAAGGAACAGATCACGCTCAAAGTGCTTCAACTGTGGCAAGGCCGGCCATTTTCAACGTAACTGTAAAGCTCCAAAGAAAAGGTCAAGATCTGTTTCGCCACCAAGGGAGAACAAACGGACGAATAACCCCAAATCTCAAGAGACACCGTTAAACTAAAACGAGCTAGCACTGAGGGGCAAGAGCTAGCTCCTACAACCGCTGGCCCCACAATCTCCATTTCCATAATACAACAACAGAATAGCAACCTTACAGCTCGTGGGCTCATTAACGGCAGGAAGCAGATCCTCACCATAGACACAGGGGCGTCGCAGTCCATAATTAGGCCCGATTTGGTACAAGGATCAGTGGAACCGTTGGAGAACGTACGACTGCGCACTGCTACTGGGGAATCAGCCACCGTCTATGGAAGAGCCAAGGTTCGACTGACTATCGCCAACACTAGCGCCGATCATGTATTTGTTGTCGCCGACATAGTGGACGAAGTGATCATCGGTGCAGACTTCATGATAGCCCACGGTATCAATCTGCATATGGGTCAGCAAGTTATGATCTGGCGCAACGTCGAGATACCTTTGGATGTTGGATATGAGAGCAAGACCACAGTAAGGAGGCTATTTACCGTCGGACGCCAGAAATTACCACCCCAGTCGGAAGAAGATTGTGAGGATAACGGAGGCGGTTGCGGGTAGGTAGATACCCTAAAGAACTTAAAGAGGACATTATAAATCAGCTAAAGTCCCATCTGTGAAAACGCTGCGACGATGGACGAGTGTCCGGTGAGAGTACTTAACCTATGCGCAACAATGAGAAGATGCATGTAAGCAAATATTTTGAAATAGGTCACATGTGAGCGCATCCCCCCCAAAACACCCTCGCATACCCAACGAGGGGGGGGGGGGGGGCCCCCCAGCCAAATAACTACATGGCTAGAGAGCAATAATTAACTGTGGCCAAAAATTCAGGATGGCGCGCGAAAAATGACAGCGCAAGGAGCGCGAACTACTGTACAGAAGAAGAGGAA
The DNA here is from genome assembly GCA_019009955.1 of Riptortus pedestris. Lineage (NCBI taxonomy): Eukaryota > Metazoa > Arthropoda > Insecta > Hemiptera > Alydidae > Riptortus > Riptortus pedestris. Next base: position 137,558,333 of record CM032230.1, read on the forward strand.
AAGTGGATTAAAGGAGCTGACATCGCCTTGAAAGAAATAAGGCAAAGGTGTTGCTAAGACACACCCCCAACTATAACACACAACCACCGTGCACATGCATCGCGTCTTCGGCCTGCTAAGGGGCAACTAACAGCCCAGTTATATCTAGCTGTAGTGAAACATGAAATAAAATACGCGGCTTGAAGCGAGACCTATAAAACCAGGCACGCCGGGGAGTGTACCCTTAAGGGCGAATCGGAACGAAAGTTAAAGAACTTGTCAACGAAATGGAGGCTTAATGGGATCATTGAGAGCCATCATTTAATTGGGGGTCCGAGTCCGTGGAGGACTCGCCAATAGTTCTAGTAATGGAAGAAAGAATGGCTAGCACCAGATTTCTGCTGTCGGACTACAGAAAACTCAATGACGTCAGCCAAGAAAGTACAGTTATCCGCTGCCTAAGAATTGACAGACACGCTTGAGTACAACGTTGTCTAGGAACTAAATGGTTTTCTACCTTGGACTTGGGGCAAAGGGGCGGCTACGTGGCAAGTAAGAGATAGCCGATAAGGAGCAAAGAGAAAACCGCCTTTTAGCGCTAGTCAATGGGATAATGGGTCATTTCAAGGTTGATGCCATTTGGGTCTCTGCAACGCTCCAGCTACTTTTGAAGCGTTTAATGGAACGAGGGGGGGGGGGGGCGGGGGGGGGGGGTGTGGATAAAGTGTCTCAATTGGTCAAGGTATCATGCGTTGGGTGTATCTAGATGACATAATCGTTATGGGGAAGACTTTTGAAGAACTTATCTTAAAAACCTTGGATGAAGTATTTAGTCGCATAACAGCATCTGGGGCTGAGATTAATGCATAAAGAGAATGTGGTCTGCTGTTTCAGAAAGAGGTGGGGGTAGTCAGAAACTTGGGACATCGAGGTTAAGCAGCATAGGGCAATCTCGACTGACGAGGACAAAATACGGGGCAGTAAAGGACTGGCCTTTCGACACACAAATTCTTCACGAGCTGCGAGGCTTCCTTGGGCTATGCATCATACTACAGGAGTATTCGTGCCAAAGGTCTTCGCTGCAGGTAGCTGGCCAGCTTGAACGAGCTAACCAAAACGTCGGCGACCATACCAACTGAGGTTGTGAGGCAGCGGAAGATGCTTATGCCAGAGGCTCAAGGAACTTCTTGTTGCACAAGCACCTGTCGCTTGCCTATGCAAATCGCTGGACAGAAGTTTCATAATTGATACGGATCGCCCAGTGGCGATGGAATAGGAGGAGTAGCCTTTCTCAAGTAGTTGATGGGGTCAGGAAGGGGGGGGGTGAGGGGGAGGGAGGTGGCCGATTGCTTATGGCTACAGTCAGGGTACTCTCCAAGGCCCAGGAAATGAAATTATTGTGTTACGCCTGTACGGAGTCTTCTGGCAGTGTTGGATGTGCGTCAAACATTACTGGCGACAAATACTTTGTATGGTGGCAACCCCCGGGGGGGGCCCACACTCACCTTAAGAAACAGACGCAGCTCACGGGCACTACGTTGGGCTTCTGGTCACGTTTAACAAGAAGCCCAGAAGGTCAGCTGGGCATATCGATGGATTTGCAACGTCTGCAGAGCTATGACTTCAGCATCGAGCATCGAAAATTGGATGGAAACACAATAACTGCTGATGCCTCTTTCGAATCAAGGACGGCCTTGGTAACATAGAATGGGCAAACATTTGGTAGTCTACAAGCCAGAGAAAGAGGAAAGCGTTATTGATGGTGGGGCGACTTAGGCTCCGGATTGGCTGGCAGACGAGGAGCAGGTCGAAAGGCTCAGTATAATGATGACGGTGGGCGATTCTGGCGAAGATTATATGGGCTAAGGAAATAGCTAGCGGTGGAGAAACGCGAACACCGCAACATGAGAGCAACAGCTGAAAGTTTTTGCACTTGCGAAATCTATACTGGGTTTCAGTGGAAATGTAGGCCTAAAACTGGTAGAGGGTCATGCTTATATACGATCTTGGGAGTAGTGCAGATGGCAAAACCACAACCGACCTAATTGTCGTGTCCACTTCCAAGAATAAATGAGGTGATTGGGCAGTTCGCATAATGGTCCCGGGGGGGGGGGGGGGGGGGCGGGGGGGGCCTATCTGGGCATTACCAAAAACCCTGGAAAAAGATAAAACAACGATTTTACTGGGTGGGATGTAAGCAATTCTGGAACCAGATTGGATAGCCAATTGCGATGCAGTGGCGATTGGGGGGGCATGGCCAAGGGTCCAACGAGAAGAAGTCAGTGGCAAACTTCAGTCTGTACAACGCAGGCGCCTTTCGAGCGGATTTCGAGAGGATAGCCATTGGATGTGTGCGTGTCGCATTGCCCTGTCAGAGAGGCGAGGAAACGGGCGGTATGTCCTATGTGTAATGGACTACTTCAGTAAATGGAGCTCCGAAGTATATGCCCATCCGGCAAACTCAGGAGTCCGAAACGGTTGTAGATGCCGTTTGTAAAATATTGGGTGTAGCGCGATACGGGGTTCGGGGCAAGTAGAATGCTGTCATTCTGACCAGGGCCGAAATTTCGAATCGCGTGCATGATTCAAGGAAATGTGTGAATTGTATGTGGGCAACAAAAAAGACTGAGACGAGCAACCGCTTCATCCACAATCTGATGGTGCATGGACGAAAGATTGAATCGGTACGACTTTGGGGGAATACCTCAGAAAAGTGGTTAGCACACAACAAAGGGATTGGGATGTGCACAGTACCGTCAAAGTCTACTACTAGGCTTAGCGCGGTCGTCACATGCGCATGAGTTCCTACCTCACGTAGCTCCGGCAAAAATCTTATTTGGAGGGGCAGAATTAAGACTGAGGCCAGCGGATTTGGGAATTTGGGGCCAACACGGCGACGGACTGTCCTGCGAAGACAATGGAAATTACTGCCGCTGGCAGGCGAGCAGGAAGACACTGGCATGTGCATCGCATGAGTTTGTACGCAACGCGGTATTAAAAATGGACAGGTGAGTAAGATGAAAGGCCAGATATGATCGGGCATCCCCACAATCAGGGTCGGGGGGGGGGGGCCACGTCCAAGTACGGAAGATTTCAGACTGAAGGAGGGGCAATATGGTTCTAGCTATATTTAAACGCCAGCAACGAAAGAAAGGAGCTATCCGGCCGAAAATTGCAAACGCACTGGGAGGGACGCTTATCAAGGTGATCAAGAGATTGAACGTACGTTGTCCTACCGGATACAGAGATACCACAATCGCGAGGTGCTAAAATGAAAAGTTGGTAGGGCACATAGAGGTCGACTAGCGCAAGTGATTGGACTAAACGGCGATATTGAGCCTATTCGGGACGAAAAGGCTTAAGTGGTGGCGGCAGTGTTGCGAAAATCTAAATAGATGAATAATTCTTCAGAGAGAGAGAGAGAGAGGAGAGTCGCGTTATTTGGAAAAGTGAGACGTAGATCAAAGCAGCCGACAGGAAAGTTCTAGCCTCTATAGACCTTCCAGCCAGACACTCGTACAGTCTAGACAGGTTCCCCTTTGATGTATGCCGCCTCCCTATAAAAAGGAGCTCGGGCCAGCCGTGAGTCAGTTTATGCTCAGCGATATTGATGGTCACATCCAGTGCTACAGTGCAACTTAGTAGTGCGGTTTAAAGAGTTTTTATAAGAAGAACAGTGTTGTGCGTTGACTTGTAAGTAACAGTTTAGTGCCGTACGTGTTTAAGACAGTGTTGCAGTGCCGCGAAGGTAAAGGACAGTGCAGTGCCGCGACGAAGTAGAAGACAGTGGCAGCTTGCCGCCGAAGCAAAGGGACCAGTTGCAGTGCCGTCTTTCCGTGAATCTTCAGTGAATTATTGGACTGTGTATCATTGAAGAACAGTAACGCTATCAGTTGTTATATTGTGAGAGTATTAAGAATAATCACAAGTTTAATTGTGATTTGTGAAATAAATTTGGCAGTGATTAAAAACTGTGATAATTGCGAGTATTTTAATTTTGCAATCCAAAAGAACTCTTAATAAAAAAAACGGTTTATTAATGGTTTTGGTAATACAAAAAACGTAACAATTTTTTTATATGTATGTGTCATATATTTTAACTTAACTTTCTAGCGCGGTCCGTTAATTTTTGTTTAACCCTCCGTCGGGAGCAGCTAGCGTTGAGGAGGCCATGGAAAACATACTTTTTGATACCCTCGCCCTCATTCTTGTTTCCCCTGTGAGGGGCCCCTATTCCCAGTTAATTTCCTGATTTGTGTTCATGCTTTAGAATCCTTAATTTAATGCTATTCTATTATGGAAAATTTCGTCGATATCTTGAGTAATAAGTGACTAGTCTAACTCTGGGCCTCTCAGGCCAAATGCGCCTTATCAGATTTTTCTTGTTTTGAAGCTTCATTTCTATTTTAATAAAGGTATTATTTTACGTTCTAAAATTAGCATATTTGCTTTCCTTATGATCCTAGCAAATTTCTGTCCTACCCAGCGTTTTTAATTAAAATTAATTAGATGGGGAGTGGGGGGCCCTCTAAAATATGTGGGCGGCCTCTCAGGCCGTGTGCGCCCCGATTTTGTTTCGTCCAGGGGTGCGCGAACGACGGAGGGTTAATCGTCACCAAACACGATATTTAATAGTTTTATGTAGGAAGAGAAAGACTGATCGATGGTTCGTTAATGGCTTAAATCAGACCATTGGGAGAGAGGGGGGATTTTGAAAATTCAAAATATCTCCGTTACTATACGTCGAATCGAAAAAATTGTATGATACAAATCTTTTTGCAAATTAAACTTACTATAAATATTGTTATATAAATTTATTCACTATCTTGAATATTAACCAAGATATTTACATTTTTATTAAGTGTAACGGACGAGCTATGGTCGCTTCTATTCGTTTCGGTGGAAAGCTAGTTCGGCCGTTTTCGTAACTGTTCGCACTCATATGGATATTTCTCTATTGTATAACTTTACGTAGGAAATCTGCTTAATTTACGCAGCCCCTACGAGATGGGCTTCTTATTGATCCTCATCAATTGGTTCCTCTACCATCCAGCATATCCCAGTGATATCAATAAGAGATATTTTAGCTAGCACTCAAGTACACCATTTTTTTGAAGTGAAAACTTCTTTAGGCACGTTGTGCACCCCGTAAGGATGCATTTGTGGGAGAGGGAAAAAAAAAAAGTCCGTCACTCGCTGGGGCTGCGTTAAACTAAGCAGATTTCCCACGTGGAAGTTTTACAATAGAGAAATCTGCCTAGCTAATAACCTATTCTCACGAGGATGAATAGTTAGTGAAACGGCCACAGTAGCGCTAGTGCGATCGGCGGAAACTCCCAGAACATAAGCCGACCACACTCACAATACAAATCCAAATATCTCGGTTAATATTAAAGATACAGAATAAATGTATAAAACAATATTTATAGTAAAATTAAATTTGCAATAAGATTGGTTATATACAATTTTTTGATCCGGACGTTTTATGGTAACGGAGATATTTCGAATTTTCGGAAAATACCCCCCTTCTAACCCCCCCCCATCCACTGGTTCCGATTTTAGCCATTAACGAACTTTGATCTTCCTTTTTACATAAAACGATTAAATTCCGAGTTTGGTAACGATCAAACAAAAATTGCGACCCGCTATGAGCGTTAACAGACAAATATAGATATATATTTCTATATTATATATATATATATATATATATATATATTATATATATATATATATTATATTTCTTTTTATATATATATATATAAATTTTGATACGGACCTCATTTTCGTCATCTCTTTGGTAGGATCGATGGACATTAGAAGAAAAATTTCGTACAATCGCGTCATGAGTACGACCTCAAACAAGCTGATTTCCCTTAAGGTGAAATCTGCTAAAAGTATGAAATCGCGACACCGCCACCGCTACCGCCACCGCTACCGCCACCGCTAGTACTCAACTCAAAGCTAAAGGAGCTTCTTTTCTTCATAACTCCTGAACCAAATTAGCTAGAGTTTTCGTTCGCATACCATTTTAAAGAGGACAAAACCAGCATCATTTCGTTCACAGATACTATATATATCTACCATTTTTACTTTCATAGATATTTTAATCCGAAGTTTAAATAAATTCGAATATTTAAATAAATAAATTCGAATATTTAAATAAATTCCGATATTTAAATAAATTCGAATCAAAACTGTTTGTATCCTACTTTAGCTACCATATACCGATCGTATCACTTTTAGAAATTGGTGATGATGCTGGCAGTGATGATGGTGCAAGAGTTGTTGAAATTATGGATAGAAATTGATTTTTCTGAGTGTACTTAACTTATTTTTGTAAGGCATTTTTTTTTTTATCACTATTATTTTTGTCATTTCATTTTTTTATGTAAAATAAAACATAACTGTTACTTATTGATAAATAACTAAAAATATTTTTAAAATAAGACTTCGTAAAAAAAATTTCTCAGCCATGCCAAAATTGAGCGATCAAAGCTAAATGAGTTTTCACTTCTACCGGCAGTCCCCTGACTGCTTTCTTTTTTCTTTTTTTTTAGGGTACTTTCTTTATGTAGAGCCTCGAAATCTGTCAAGTCTGCTCCTAAATGAAGAAATAATACATTATCGTCAGACGAATGAGACGCTTTTAATAATTTTAGACTATGTATGCTACTCATAATCCTGTTCTCTATGTACTATTAAGATTTGTATCGTTACAATAGTTGTATACTACTATTTATTTAGTTTTTACTACGGAAATAGTCTTTCCCATTAAATATAGTTGTGCATTATTTTTTTTAACTTTTCAACTAATTATTCTAGCAATCCTCTTAGATTTAATTTTTAATTATTTATTATTTTGTAATTGCATTTTTTATTTGGTGTAAACTAATGTAAAAATACCGAAAAGTAATTTTGTCCATCTAACCTTTAGAATCACTGTACTGCACGTGGATAACTTACTTCGTTTGTGCAGCCTCCGCGTGACGGGTGTTTTTATTCTTATTTGAGAAATATAATTTTTTATCTATTTTCCAGATGGATAAAGTAGCCACTGAGATCTACTGTTTCCCGTGGTATATGCTGAGAAAGAAAGAAAAAAGCTTCTTCTGTATGATGATAAACATAGCAAACAAACCTATGACTCTGACCGCTTACAAAGCACCGGCATTTAGTATTAACAGAGAGTCATTCCAGACAGTAAGTAGTCTGCAGTAAGAATTCACTTATATTAACAATACAAATTAATTATATAAAAAAATAAAATATAATTATAATATTCTTGCGCGTAAAGTGTTGCTATATCAACAGATTTCCCTTAAAGGAAGACCGCTACTGAGGTCGTGCACATGACGCGATTTTAGAAATTTTTCTTCAAATGTCCGTCGATCCTACCTAGTAGATGAAAATGAGGTCCGTTTAAAACTGTATATATACACATATATATATATATATTATATATATATATATATAATTATATATATATATATATATATATATAATATATATATATATATATATATATATATATATATATATATATATATATATATATATATATTTGTCTGTTACTGCTCTAGCGGTCCCAATTATTTTTTAATCGTTTCCAAATTCGATATTTAGTCGTTTTATGAAAAAAGAAAGATCAAGTTCGTTAACGGCTGAAATCGGACCAGGGGGTTTTATGTTGAAAATTCGAAATATCTCCTTTACTAGAAGTTGGATCGAAGTGTATAAAATGAATCTTATTGAAAATTAAACATAAATATTAATATATATTTTTATACTATTTCTGAAATATTAACCGAGATATTTGAACCTTTCAGTTTTCAGCCTTCAGTAAAAACATCGATCGTATTACATAAACAATACTCTGTTATATAATAAACCACATTATTCGAAAATTAAATACCTAATATATAATATAAACAACTGTATATATATATATATATATATATATATATATATATATATATATTATATTTGTCTGTTACCACTCTAAAAATAAAGATCAAGTTAGTTAACGGCAGAAATCGGACCAGGGGAAGCGTGGTTTAAAGGGTGGATTTTGGAAAATACGAAATATCTCCGTTTCTATACGCCGGATCGCAAAATTGTATAGAACCTATCCTATTCCAAATTAAATGTACTATAAATATAGTCAATATATAATTATTCTCTATCTCAAAAATTAACCAAAATAGTTGAATTTTTCAGTTTTTGGCCTTCAGCAAACCCCCACTTCTGCTAAGGTTACATAAACAATAATCGGTTATGTAATGAAACACATTATTTGAAGTTTAAATACCGACTATTGTTTACAAGATACCTCTATTATACGAGTCACATTCAAATATTTCCGGGTGCGCCCCACACCCTTCCGATCTTAAGTTCTTGGACTACTACAATTTGGTTGAAGGGATAAAAACGTGATACTGATCCATTATAAATTACATTATATAGTAAATAGTTTGCAAGCATAAAATATTTAATGGGTATTCTTATATATTTCAATAATTCTTTTACTTTCCTTTGAAAGTTTGGCAGACCTGTTTGTTTGCATTACACAGCAAACTTCTAACGGCAAGCGTTTGATTGCCGTCGGAAGTTTGCTAAAATTGACTGATAGATTTATTATTACCGTTTGTATTTATTCACTTACTATTCACAGTGGTTTTGTGTTACCAGTATGTATATTTATATATTGCAAACCTTCACAAGGGAAAGCTGCTTACTTTACGCAGCTTCTGCGTGACGGACGTTTTTTACTTTTATTCATTGGTGTTAAATGTTAATGACGGAACATCTGTTTAGTTCTGAAGCTTAAAAAATGTCTGTGGATATTTTTGTAGGATTAACCATACCTATTTCAAGTCTATAGGATCGCCCTACGCTCTGACGCTCTGAGGATGGGGATTTAGTCCCCGAAAGTGGTCAGCGTTTATAAGAAATAAAATTGTGAGGAGCCATAAAAAAGTTTTGTGATTAACCATTCATCACCCTCACCACCAGCTAAAAATAAATATGGGGGATACCTCTTTCTGGCCATCATTGATATACAACTCAATTATTTTATAGTATAATTAACATATATTTTGTTACAGTTTATTGTCAACCTCGTCTCAGCATATATGGCCTTCTTGAAGATCAAGGAAATAGAAGACGAATCTTCGACTCAGTAATATCAACTGCTAAAATAAGCAATTTTGCACCTGCAACCATATGTATATTTCTTGGAGTCCAAGTAATGCGCCAAACAGCATAATAAAGTATATGACGTTTGCCAATTATAATGGCTTTTAAAATACAATAATTGTAATATATTTGAGCACTAGTCAAACAGAAACTTATGTCTGTTAAACAATGACCTAGATGAGAAACCTAGATGTTGGTAAAATGTAGTAGTCATTGATATATATAAATACTTCTTTTTCGATATACTTTTAGGTAGACATGAAGGATGCATTGCAGAAATCTTACCTTTACCTTTGAAAAATTTTCAGTTTAATTCTTTGGTGCTCTGAACAATTCTCTTCTTTTAGTGTGTCTGCATTGCCGCATCGAGCACAAAGGGGCCGAAAATCATTAAAGATCTTTATAAATAATAATGGCAGTGATCTATAATTTTAATCGTCAAAAGTGCCATTCGATTAAATAAAATAGTTTGAACTAAAATAAGATTTTTCTATAAACTAAATTCTAAGGTGTAGTGAGAATTTTGAATATCACCATCCTTTAAAAAATCCACCAATTATTTAGTTGTCATTCACTCCAACAATTATATGTAAGTTTTGTAATTTTACCAGCTAATTGTAAATATATTTATTTGTTTCACTATGATATTGTTATAATGAATCAATTGTTAATTAAATTAATAAATAGTATTAATCTCCTTTGCTTTGTCATATGCAGTTTCCCATTCTACTCTCTTATTGAATTACTCACTTTTTTGAGCTATTAAGGTCGTACTCGTGACGCGAGTTTTGAAAAATTTCCTCAAATGTCCATCGATCCTACCCAGGAGATGACGAAAATGAGGTCCGTTCAAAATAATATATATATATATTTGTCTGTTAACGCTTTAGCGATCGCAACTTTTGTTTGATCGTTACCAAACTTCATATTCAATCGTTTAATTTAAAAAGAAATCAAGCTCGTTAATGGCTGAAATCAGACATGTGGGAGGGGGGGGGGTTTAGAGCGGGGATTTTTGAAAATTCAAAATATCTCCGTTATTATACGTCGGATCGAAAAATTGTATAGAATCAATCTTATTGCAAATTAAATTTACTATACATATTGTTTTATACATTTATTCTGTATCTTACCGAGATATGTTCGGGATTTTCCGCCGAGAGCTAGTGCGGCCGTTTCCATAACTATTCGTCTCTCGTGAATAGGTCTAGAGATTCCTTACCACTACTGTTATTATGAGGCAGATTACTCTATTGTAAAACTTCACGTGGGAAATCTGCTTAGTTTACGCAGCCCATGCGTGGCGGACTTTTATATTCTTTAATTTGTGCCCCAAGAGTTGACATTTTGATATTATATTCCATGTTGTGGCAAAAAAAAAAGTTCCTAAACTAAGCAGATTTCCCACGTTAATTCCCAGTATGCTATTAATTGTAACCTCAACACATATTCTCTTCAGAACGTAAAATTGGTGAGGCCATCACACAACGAATTTGTATTTATCTTGCATAATAAAGGTCTCTTGGAAACTATATTTTTTATACAAGCTTAGAATAAAGTGGTTCATGACATCACAGCTTGCTGTTAATATGACATGAGTAGGAGTGAGGGTTTACATGATGACAACTAAAAAATCTAAATATCTCGGTAAATATTCATGATAGACAAAATATGTATATAAAAACATATACTTGGTTTTTTACAATTATTTTATCCGACTCATAGTAACGGAGTAATTTGAAAATCCCATTCCCAGTAACGATCAAACAAAAATTGCGTACCTCAGAGCGTTAAACGACAGTTACATAATATGTAACTGTATTATATATATATATATATGATATATATATACATATATAATTATAATAATATAATTCAATCCCTTAGGGAAATTGCTTAGTAACATTGCAATAGATGTAGGTCCACGCATGGGCTGCGTAGTTTCAAATTATCCTCCTGTTAATAAAAAACACTACCGATCTCAATTCACCATATATTTTCTATTTCTAAATAAATGTCCGATTAGTAGAAATGGGGATTTTATGTAGGATGAAAACAAGGTCAACTTACATCATATCAGAGTTACGAAAAAGGTCCGTCACGCAGGGGCTGCGTAAACTAAGCAGATTTTCCACGTGAAGTTTTACAATAGAGAAATCTACATACCGGTAACAACAACGCCGCGAATATTAAGTGAATAAATACGAACTATAATAAGAAACCTCCCGACGAAAAGCTTCTGAAATGTAAACAAACAGGTCTGACATTGGCTAAGGAGAATATATATATATATATATATATATATATATATACTTATATATATTTTTATGTTAAAGATCTAGTGGTCGCAATTTGTATTTGATTGGTACCTAATTCCATATATACAGGTTTTACGTAAAAATAAATATCCGGTTCGTTAATGGTTGAAATCGGACCTACGGGAGGAGGGGTTTAGAGAGAAATATGCTAGAAGTATTTACCCTCTCTCAGATTAAGAAAAATTATAAGATAAGGAAATGTGTTTACGAATACGAAACCATTAGCTTAATTATATACAAATAATACGTAATGAAATACATTGATGTAAAGTATTTAAACACTTCTAACTACTACCTTATGTCATTTCGGAAATCAGCCAGTGTGGTCGTTCTGATGACGTTGTAATAAAAAAAAATATCATAGGTCCATCGACAAAAAAATTTAATCGTGGCCAAGGGTTGTATTAAAGTTTTGTGATAGTTTTTGTTTAAACAAAAATATATTAAAAAAGTCCGTCACGCAGGGCTGTAAACTAAGCAGATTTCCACGTGAAGTTTTACAATAGAGAAATCTGTCTAATAACAGCTGTAGTAGTAAGAAACCTCTAAACCTATTCATGAGGGATGAATAGTTACAAAACGGCCACCTGAGCTCACGGCGGAAAGTCCAGAATACAAATGCAAATATCTCAGTTAATATTCAAAATAGAGAATAAATGTATAGAACAATATTTGTAGTAAATGTAATTTGCAATAAGATTGATTCTGTAATATTTTTCTATCCGACTTATAGTAGCGGAGATATTTCGAAAACCTCCCCTCTAAACCCCCCCCCTCCAACTGCTCCGATTTAAGCCGTTAACGAACTTGAACTTTATTTTTTCATGAAACGACTAAATATCGAGTTTGGTAAGGATCAAACCAAAATTGCGACCGCTAGAGTGGTAACAGACAAATATATAGGTATATATTTATATCTATATCTAGATATACATATACAGAAATATATAGATATATATATATATATATATATATATATATATATATATATATATATATACAGTTTTGAACGGACCTCATTTTCGTCATCTACTAGGTAGGATCGATGGACATTTGAAGAAATATTTCGAAAATTCCGTCATGAGTACAACCTCAATAGCTGATTTCCCTTAAGGGAAATCTGCTAAAACAGGAACACAGTAAGCTGTATGTTGTGCAATGAGGTGTAATAGTTTTAACGCTACCAAGGGGTTTTAATGCTACATTTTAGCAGATTTCCCTTAAGGGAAGTCAGCTATTGAGGTCGTACTCATGACGCGATTTTCGAAGTGTTTCTTCAAATGTCCATCGATCCTACTCAGGAGATGACGAAAATGAGGTCAGTTCAAAACTATATGTATATATATAATTATATATATATATATATATATATATATATATATCTACACTTATATATATATATATATATATATATATCTATATATATATATATATATATATAAATATATATATATATATATATATATATATATATATATATATACCTATCTATCTATATATTTGTCTGTTACCGCTCTAGCGGTCGCATTTATTATTTAATCTTTACCACCCTCGATATTTAGTCGTTTTATGTAAAAAGATAGAAATGTTCGTTAAGCGGCTGAAATCGAACCAGTGGGAGGGGGGTTTGAAGGAGAGGTTTTTTGAAAATTCGAAATATCTCGGTTACCATACGTCGGATCTAAAACTTGCCGCTCTTGCGGTCGTAATAATTGTTAAATCGTTATCAAACTCGATATTTAGTAATTTTATGTAAAAAGAAATGCCAAGTTTGTTAAAGGCTGAAATCGGAGGGGGTTGGGGGTTAGAGTGGAGAAATTTCAAAAATTCGAAATATCTCTGTTACTAAACGTAGGATCAAAAAATTGTATAGAATAAATCTTACTGCAACTTAAATTGTCTGTAAATATTATTGTATACATATTTTCTGATTAATGAGTATTAACCGAGATATTTGGATTTTATAGTTTTCCGCTTTCAGTAAAACCTCACTCCTACTAGTGTCATATTAATAATAAGCTGATATATCATGAAATACTTCATTACAAGGCTAAATACCAAATATTGTTTTTAACTGTTTGTTTACAGTTCAGCCTATTAACTTGTATTGTAAATTAACCGAGAGATTTCTCATTACCGTTTGTATTTATTCACGTAACAGTCACGGTAGTGTTACCTGTATGTATATTTATCTATTGTAAACCTTCGCGTGGGAAACCTGCTTAGTTTACGCAGCCCCTGCGTGACGGACTTTTTCATCACCTTAAGGCCTAAAAATGAAATTTATCGTTGACCTACCAAAGGAAAAGAGCGACTCAAGTAAAAGAGGTCTACAACTTCACCTGATTTCTTTCATAGAAAATATAATTATTTCAGAAATTAAATTCCAATTCTAATATCACAAGGACTTCTTTAAATGATTTAAAAATCCTACCTAATTCCAGTAATTGGTAGCCGAGGCTAAATTTTTTACGGAGGTTTATTGATTCGTGATCGGAGCTATGAAATTTTGAAATGCGACTCAGTGAAAATTGGGCTTATCTGGTTAATTGGGAAGACTCCATTAGCTTGAATAATAAAATTGTTCGTGGGAAGGGCCCAACGGATAATTGAGCTTTTATGAATAATTTTCAACAGAACCAAGCTCTTCATCGTTGGATCATTTCTCTTCAATGGCCGGCCTTCGCTTCATCAACTCCTATAGGTAGTTCGAAATTTTTGGATGAGGACAACCAAACATAAATTTATTTGCGTATCAAATATTGGATATTATATAATATTTTATAAACATACATTAAAATTTAAGTATATTTTTTAAATTTCCAGTTATTAGAAACGTACATTAAGCCAGTAATTTTCATTATGATGGTTAAGTATATAATATTTTTTTTTTGAATGTGTAAAGTTAAAATTGGAGTATTTTATTGTACCCAAAAAAAAAGGGGAATATATTTTCTGTGCGTACCATACATGAACAGTATATAACTCACATTTGCAGTAAATTATTTATAGTAGAATAATACTAATATAATTACAATGAAATGAGTTAGAAACATCAAACCTAACAAATACATAGCAATAATTAGTACAGTCTTGATTCTTCATAAATATTTGTACTACATTTTTCTAATTCCTTTTGAACTGTTTTGTAAACAATTTATGGTTTTATGGGCCGTACGATTCCAGGTTTAGGAAAATCTGGAAGAATTGGCCTATGCTGATCTGAATAATGACTCCATATTCCTCATACGAAGGATTGCTGGCTTTTGCTGTCAAGATAAATTGAAGACATAAAGTTGATATAATTATTATTCATTGATTTCATTTCTAAGCTGTTTTTTTTTTTACTACAACATTTGCCATTGAAAATAGTTCTCGAAAAGAAATTGCATATCTCACTTTCTCGAGACAAAATGAAAACCTTCAAACGATCATTTTGTCTCAGTTATGACCTTCCTGCCAAGACAGCAAGATACATTATTAAATGCTGTCACATGTTTTAATATCTCAAAAAAAAAAACCATCCTCACTACAAATATTGTCATTTTTATTTGTAATCTCATGTATGGGATTAATTTTTCATGTATTTTGAATTTGTTCTTTAGTTTTAAATTTTGAGTTTGGGAACCATTAAACAAAAATTGCGACTGCTAACAGACGAACAAAGATTGTTTTGATCGGTTCTCATTTACGAATCACTTTGGAAGGATCAATTGACATTTGGGGAAACATTTTGAAAATTGCGCTGTTTGAAATGACATGCTAGTCCTCCATTTAAATTTAAAAAATGAAAATTTGTTTATGCACATAATTCAAAATGATAAAATTTTAAATTAATACACGATATCTCTGTTCCAACACAACAAATAATAAAAATGCCATAAAACATAATTCTAAGATACGAAAAATTAGAAATTTGGTATTTCCGCTATTTCTAAGCTTTCCCACTTCTTCTTAGTCAATTTTATTCAAAATGGGAGGTGCACAACTAGACAGCAGTTCTAAATTTGAAATTTAAACTTTCCAAGGCAGGTCGTTTTTAAATTTTGTGAGCTACAGACGAACAAACGTCAAGCCGAAACAATCTTAGTCAAAATGAGTTCTGGAAGGGTCAAAACGTATTATTCCGCTATAATATAACAGTAAATTTTGGAGATAACAATACTTCATTTACTCCGTACAATGAGTAAAAATTAAAGCATCTGAACAATTAACACGCAAATATTTGTACTTAACTTTCTTTGATGGGTTTGAGTTAGTATAAATGCGGGGTCCTTACATAAAAAAGTTAGTTTGGAAGCAATTGAGTCCTACTAAATGGACTCACTAGTCGTACATGAACACATATACACTGCTTACATCGAAAAACTACTATAAAATCATGAATATTTCGGATATACATATGAAGTACCAGGATTGTACTATAAGTATCAAATAAGAAAATCAAAGAGACCATTTGGTTACATGCTCAGAAATTGTAGTCGGAAAATTTAATTTCATAAATATGTTTTGCCATATAGTGGTGTTTAGCCAAAAATAATTAGATTTGTAAACTGTAACACTTTCTGTTAGAACATGAGCGGTATATGGTATGCAAGTTACAGCGCCCCGTATTTTGGTCACATTCAAGTATTACCTGTATTCATTTGAGAAATGAATCCGGATTCAAGTTATGCATATAAGCTCAGTGTTTGATTTCAACTCAGGGAAATCTGCCAAAATCAAATATGAAATGAAGGCTACTCGAAAATAATTACCAAAGTCTATTTGTTGTTATAGCCAGACTGAGGATCGGCCACGCATACCTGACACATAGACTCTTAACATGGATAACTTACTTAAAAATATATCCAAAGATATAAATTTTATTTCAATTACTTTAAACGGTTAAGTACAGATATGAGAAAACTCTAGGTTTGTAGGGAGGCAGTAGAGGGGATGAACCGATATTTATGGTAATCTATTTACTCGGTCCTGTAAAATATTTTTACCAGATTTCCCATTAGGGAAATCAGCTATTGAGGCCGTACTGAATGACACGACTTTCGAAAAATGTCTTCAAATGTACAAAGATCCTACCCAGGAGATGACGAAAATGAGGTCCGTTCAAAACTGTATATATATAATCTCTAGGGGTCGCAATTTTTGTTTAATCGGTACCAAACTCGGTATTTCAACCTTTCATGTAAAAAGAAACATCAAGTTCGTTAATGGCTGAAATCGGACCAGTGGGAGGGGGGGGGGGTTTAGAGGGAGGGGAATTGGGACGATTCGAAATATCTCCGTAACCAAGATATTTGCATTTTTATTAAATGTGTGATGTCGGTTCTATTCGATGCTCAGCCGAAAGCTAGTTTGGCCGTTTCCGTAACTGTTCGGCTCTCGTGAAATTGCTTTAGGGACTCGTTACTACTACTATTACTTGTATGCACATTTCTGTATTGTATAACTTCACGTGGGAAATCTTCTTAGTTTACGCAGCCACTGCGTGACGGACTTTTTTGTACATTTTGGAAAAAAAATCCCTAGAGATTTTTCAACCTACCCTCCTACAAACCTAGAGTTTCCTCATATACGTACTTGGCCTTTTAAAATAATTGTAATAAACGGTATGTCTTTGGGTATATTCTATAATACGTTGTAGACCTATTTTATTATTATTTAATATTTTTTGATAAATATTCATGTTTTAGAATGTGTGCAATATATTAGCCGCTGTAAGTTAGTAGTTCAGTCATATCGAGAAGTATGTCAAGATCTTTTATTTGAATTCAGTCTGTCGGTATGTGTTTTATCGTAAGGTGATTGTTGCATTATTTGCATACAGGGTTTTCTGTCCTTGTCATTAAGTGTCAATATGTCTGGTATATTTTGGTGATCTTGAGTCAGACAACCAGGGTCTAGTTTTTATTTATTTATTTGAAGAACTCCGCAACGAGGTGATGTAGCTCAGTACCATTTATTCGATTCTCAAAATTAAAATTTTAAAATAAAGAAAAAATGTTTCCAAAATTATTAAAACATAGTATTAAATAGTAGTATATGGAAATAAAATTAAGGAAATGTTAAAATAAAGTTATGTGAAACTATAAATTTTTTAGATAAATCCTAGCAGAGGTGACCGAAACAGAGCAAATCAAATTTACTATAAATATTGTTCTATTCATATTTTCGATATAATCCGTATTAACCGTGATATTTGGATTTTATAGTATTACGCTTTAACCCCCCCCCCTCCTAATAGTGTAGTATTAATCATAAGCTATTTTATCATAAACCACTTCATTTCAAAGTTCCATACCAAATATTGTTTTCAACAAACCTTTATTATACGAGATACAAACAAATACGTTCTTTTGACCCCTATCCCCTTCTTTTGCTCTGGGATTACTAAAATCTGAGTGATAGAGATAGACATTATTCTGATTCGTTTCAAATTATTCCATTAGCTAAAGTTAATAGTTTTCAATAAAATGAATACGTTATGTTCAGATATATTTCATTAATTGTTATTCCTTCCGGTCTATCTATCTATTCAGCGCTACGAAGTAGGCTGGCCTGTTTACAATTCAGTCGTTTACCGTTGTAGAGATCATTAACTTGTAAATTGACTGAAGGATTTGTCATTACTCCTTGAACTTATTCGCGTAACATTCACGGTAGTGTTACCAGAATGTAGATTTATCCATTGTAAACCTTAGCGTGGGAAATTTGCTTAGTTTACGAAGCCTCTGCGTGACTGACTTTTTAATTATACATAAAACGTTTAAATATTGAGTTTTGTAGCTGTCAAACCAAAATTGCGTATGCTAGAAAGGTAACAGAAATATATATATATATATATAATTTTGATCTGACATCTATTTCGTCGTCTCCTAGTAGCATCGATGGACATTCGTTGAATATACAAAAATTGTGTTAAGAGTAAGTCAACTGGACGAAGTAGACAGATTTCTCACGTTCTGTCTATTCCGATTTCTCCCAAAATACTGTGATTTCACACACCTGAAGAAGATTCGAAATTTCATTCATGGTTCATATGTACTCAAAGTTTGAGTGAGTGGGGGTCTAATAATGAAATAAAACTAAATAACGCAAATATCACTTTTACAATAACATTCCAGTTAATAAAAAAAATTAGTTAATTAGAAAATTTTAGTACATTTTTTGATCCCTGATATTATCTGTTTTTTTTTTGTTTTTTTTTTATTTTTTTTTTAATTATCTCCTAAAGCATTTCCTCTCTTCTTCTATCCAATTGGATTGATTTTGAGTTAACGACATGAAAACATTTGTTTTTCGGCTGTAAATTTGAATATGAATTTTCAATATCCTAAGATCTCCGGGCTCAAAAGAGCAAAGTATATTGACTATATATATATATATATATATATATATATATATATATAATTCATAAATTTTCAAACTTATCCTTTCTACTACTATTCTTAAAGACGTGAAGGAATGTTTGTGTTTTTTGTCACACAACCGACTCCAACCGCTACTTTCGACTAAAGAAAAACCTCGCTGTCATTTTTCAAAATTTTGACGGTTTCGAAAAAAAAATTTTTTTTCATTAACATTATATACCTCTTTTGTAAGAATTTGTCATGTTTTTTCAGCGTTTTATATCTCAGATAAGAGATAGAGAGTATGATAATAATTTGAGCTAACTCTTTAATCAGAAATCATTTCATTTGAAAAAGAAACATTTCTTCAAAGGGCTTGTAAAGTTTCCAACATTTCTAATTCTGATGAAACATCCAGCTAACTTTAATAATTGTATATATATCCACCTGCATTTTTAATTATATATATTAAAATTTTTTAAAAGTTTATAAATTTCGGCCATATTCTTTGAAACAAAATGTAGTTTTTTTTATAACAAAATATTATAAGCATAAAATAATAATACAAAACCACTACTAGAATAGAAATACAAAAAAAAAATGAAATCCAAAAAAAAAAAAAAAAAAAAAAATAGAAACCAAGAAATAACGAAATACTAATATAGAAAAAAACGAAGATCCTTCACAAAAAAATACACTACAAGCAACCTAAAGAAAATACAAAACATGGTGGAACGAAAAAAATATATAAAATTTATTTAATAATAAATAAATAAATAGTTAAAATATTGCTGGTTGGTAATTACATAACTAATTAAGAGTATAATGCAAAAGAAAAAAACAATTTTGCGAAACTTAAAATTTAAAGCTTATATTAAGAAAAATGATATCACATTTTCAGATTTGTGCATAGAAGTGCATTCTATTTGAATAGTATAAGACAAACGTATAGTATAAAATGATTTTATACAATTAAAACAAATAAAAATATTAAATGGAGAAAAAAAAACCACAAGAAAACTTATTTTTCAGACAGACAGACAGGCAGACAGCGACAGACAGAGAGAGAGAGAGAGTATTTATATTATATATAAATATTATAATTATATAATATATCCTCTTCACATTCGAACTAGTGCATTTTAGTTTGCTGCAACTGTACAATAATTTCTCATGGGTCAATAGCCTTAATATTGTTACCTCTTTTTATAACTTTTTGAATTCTTTATGTAAACTTAATAAATGATACACAGTAAATATTATAATTTTAGTAGCGTCGTCAGAAATGGAAGGATTTCAGGAGTACTTATGCCTTTGGATGGAAATGTATCGAAATGGAAGAAAATTCTGCTCACTTATTACCCCATGCTTATGCCAGTGTTCCTTCTGTGGAAAGTCACCTGTGCAGCACTAAGCATGTTTTCCAACGATTTCGAGGTATGAACTTGTATAAAGCAACTAATGTTATGTATATTAAATTGTCAGTAATCCTCATAATTGATAACTGCAATTAGCAGATGAAACCCTTATATATTAACGGGGTATTTATAGATTACCACCCTTTTCCAGCCTGGGTTGGATTAAGAATTTTTGCAGATTTCCTAAAAGGGAAATCAGCTGTCGCCATATGTACAACCTCAATTGCCTAAAGGGCTAAAATGAAACACGATATTTTTTTCATTTTTAAGAAAAAGTATAACATATTCAGCTTCATAAACAGAAGTGTCTTGAGGGAAAATTAAAACAAGAAAATATAAACTATTTCCGCACCAATAATAATAATAATTATATAATTTGATATAATAAATTATGAAATTTGATTTCTAATCAATTTCCATTACTATTAACAACCGCGCACAGGAATATAGTGACTATAACATTTTTAGCGAGCCTAATATTTAAGGAAAACATAGAATTTTTGCCTTTATAAAGTAAAAGTCCGTCTCAGCAGGGGCTGCGTAAACTATGCACATTTCCTTCTGGAAGGGTTGCAACAGATAAATCTACATACTGGTAACACCTCCGTGAATAAGAAAAAAAAATTCAATCAATTTACAAGTTAATAATATCTACAATGGAAAGCGTTTGAGTTTTAAACAAACAGGGCAGGCTGAATAGATAGAATATAGATCGGAAAGAAGAACAATTAATGGAATATATCTGAATATATAATATTAATTTTATTGAAAACTATTTACTATAGCTAGTACTGTAAATTAAAATAAATGAGAATAATTTTTATCTCTATCAATCAAATTTTAGTAGTCCATAAACTAAAGACGGGGGGGGGGGCGTCACCAGAAAATATTTGCATTTATCTCGTGTAAGAAATGTCTCTAGAAAACATTATTTGGTATTTAAGTTTCAAATAAATTGGTTTATAACATAACAGAATATCGTTTATGTAACACGAGTAGAAATGGGGGCTTGCTGAAGGCTGAAAACTGAAATATGCAAATATTTTGGTTAATATTCAAGATAGAGAATAAATGTATGTAGCAATATTTATAATTATTAAAGTAGTGGAGATATTTTTAATTTTCGAAAATTTCAACCTCTAAACCCCCCTCCCACTGGTCAGATATGAGCCATGAACGAACTCGATCTTCTTTTTACATAAAACGATAAAATACCGAGTTTGGTAACGATAAAGTAATAATTGCGACATCAAGAGTGGTAACAGACAAATATATATATTGTTCGCGGAAGAATCAAGTCCGCGAAGAGTGAACCAGGCGCGCGACTTCGATGACGTCATCCAGCGTCCACTCATCCTTGCCCTGCACTGGGGACCTCGCTGCCATCGCATCCAGCCACGAGGGTGACCGACAGGAAAGGGCAATAAGACGGGCAAGATGGAGGCCTAGTGCGGCAAGTAAAGGAGAGCTCTCATCATCGAGGTTAAAAACCCCCACAAAATGCACGAGTAGGCGAAAAAGGGCCCGCCGGGCGATGAAGAACCAAGAAGGAGAAGAACCACGAACAATAAATAAAGTGAGTACTCACATTTATGTAACAACCTCGTCACACATCGAAGCCAACTCGCACAACCCACTAATGGACATTATGCAGCAACCAGCTCCACATTCAGCTCCAACCAACCCACAGCAGCTCACCACTTGGAATTATCGTTAATCATTAAAATGTCCAGAGTCCTAACAATTTAATTTCATTATTTGTTCTTATAATTAATATTACTTCATTATATTTTATTTTATTCATTCATTCTTTATTATTTACACCACCCTCCTTTTACTATACAGTCCACTCTCAAATTCACAAATGGGGCCAAGGGGGCATCTCCCTATACTTTTATTCAATGGGAACCCACCCCGAAACTTATCTCCCTATACATCTCTTGCTGGAAAGCCTCATCGGCCCCGAAAAATATATTATACAATTTTGAACGGACCGTATTTTCATTTTTTTGAGGTGCTGGATGGTGAAGGAATTATTATCTCAGGTAAGAAAAAACGCCTCTTCACTGTTCTTTATTCGTTGCGTCAGCGCTTTCAGAGCATACGCTCCATCATCAGTGCCCTGCTGGCAAACATAAACCATTAAAACGTTGTACAATGTGTCATTTAATTAAACAATTTAGAAAATATATGTACATGTCGATGGTCAAGAGTTAAAACAGTGAATATTTACAGAAATAAGAAAAACTATTTTTAATTTTAATCTGTGAAAATAGTTTTTTCTTATTTCTGTAAATATTCACTGGGACAACTAATTTTTAGGTTGTAATTTAAAGTTGTATGTTTTAACTCTTGACCATCAACATGTACATATGTTTTCTAAATTTCTCAATTAAGTGACATATTGTACAACGTTTTTATGGTATTTGTTTTGCCGCAGGGCACTGATCATGGAGCGTATGCCCTGAAAGCGCTCTGTCACAACGAATAAAGAATAGTGAAGGGACGAGGCGTTTTTTCTTACCTGAGACACACACTATTCTTCTTAACTTTTCTAAATGTTATTTTGAGACACGAAGAATGATTCTGAGCAGAATAAAATGGGAACATATGCATATGACAGGTAGATGTCCTGCATGACACCTACATGTCAAATTTAGGTATATTATACACAATTTCAATAAATAGTTAAAATAAACAAATGAATAAAAAATGAATATTAACAGTTAAGTCTAAAATAGAATAAATAGTTAAAAGCGAATAGTCCAATTAAAATTAGAAAAACAACAATGAAGGAACAACCACCGGAGGAGCTACAGAAAGGAATACATACAGAAAACGTAAATATACATTGACATGTACATATATTTTCTAAATTGTTTAATTAAATGACATATTGTACAACGTTTTTATGGTATTTGTTTGCCAGCAGGGCACTGATGATGGAGTGTATGCTCTGAAAGCGCTCTGTCACAACCGAATAAAGAACTGTGAAGGAAAGAGGCGTTTTTTCCTACCTGGGACCGTATTTTCGTCATTTCCTCCTATGTAGGATCGATGGACATTTGAAGAAAAATTTTGAAAATCGAATAATCAATACGACCTCAATACGTGATGTCCCCTAATCTGCTAAAATAAGTATTGTAATCAAGATTTTTTTTTATTTTCTAGAATTAATTAATTAATACGATTTTAATGGTATCATTTTTGACCATCGCTCGACCCAGTTTCCACACTTTTAGTCCCCGCATTTTAACAAGTAGTATATATATCATGAAACGTCTTATTCCAAGCTTATATACCAAATATTGTTTTCAACAGCTATTTACTAGATGAGATACACGCAAATATATTGATTGACGTTTTCACCTATTGAATTAATATTTCTTGACTCCAAAATATTTATTTGATCTATACCATAATCGACATTCATTCAACACTGAAGTATATCAGTTAATGGCTGCAACTGGGCCAGGAATAGAAGCGGGGCAAAGAGATGGGAGACTCGAAAATTCAGAATATACCCATTATTATGAGTCACATGTCTTACAACCATTCTCGTTTAGTTTTGGTGTTCTACATATTTTTTCCTAACCCAAATATTTAGCCAGTTTTATATACTTCCTCATTATCAACCTTCAGTAAACCCCCATTTCTACTCATCTTATTTTTATTTAAACGTAGAGTGTGAATGGTAAGATGAGATCAGTATTGTGTTATAGCTGCACGTGGGAAAACTGCTTAGTCACGCAACCCCTGAGTGACAAACTTTATTTGTATTTTACTTATCATTATTAACTTATTTTGTATCATGTTAATCTCACTAGCGGTTCCACACCAGTGTTTATTAACATTACTATTTATTTAAATGAGTTCCGCAACAATGGAAATTTACTCATAACTAAATCGTGCACAAAAAAGCGAATAGCAAAAAAAAAAAAATAGAAAGAGGGGAACGTAAAAGGAGTGAACAAAGGTGGTTTTGATAGGTTCACTGGAATACCATTGTCATATGAAACAAACAATATATAAGATCGACTGGGGGGGAGAAATAAATAAAAAATATAATAATAAAATAAAGATAAGAGAAAAGCAAAGAAATGAATACATAAAAAAAATGAATAAATAAAAAAAAGGAAATGGAAAGGGAAACCAAAAAATAAAATAATATAATAAAATAATAATATTTTATTATTTATTTATTAACGTCCACATTTTGCAACTTAGGCTAATTGGGACTGGTTATCTACAGGTTACCACCCTTTTCTAGCCAGGGTGGGATTTTAGGACGTTATTTAACCCTCGGTCGGGCGCGTCAAGAATATTCCGCCTTCGGGCGCGTGTATCTCAGAGATACAACCTCAACCGTTTTTACGGAAATACAGTTTTTAATATATATTTTGCACTAAAATGTTCAGTGTTTAATTAGAAATCATATCTGAGGAAGTATTTGTTTGAAAGAAGTAAATAATTTTCAAAATTGACATGTACTATAATAAAAAAAATTATGGTAGGTAATATAACCAAGTTGGTTACAGATTCATTGTTATTAAAACCGTGGGCGATAATTTTTAAAATATAATTAAAACATACAAATACCAAAAGAAATAGTTTAAATGCACATGTCTTAATTATTCACAATTCATTTCAGTTTGTGAACAATATAAACAAAATATCTAAATATAACTTCATTCAAAAATAAGTAGCACGAAATCACTTTTAGATAAGACTTATTAAAAATCATCTAAATTTTAATTTTAACCAATTCTTTTAAAAATACCAGTTTAATTATTATCTCCTTTGCAGAGCTGCATTTCAATTAGGACAAGGCGTGGAACTATGTTGTAAACAAATTTTGCTTTTGCAAATCTCACAAGAATAATGAGTAAAACCTACATTTCTTTTCAGTTTTGCTTGGTTCACATCATTTGCTTTAGTTTCGTTGTAGTGGAGGGACTTTTTTTATGCTGTTCTGTACTTGAGTTCAATGTATGGTCCAATAAGTCTCTATTCTCGTCAAGTATCGTCCCTAGTTCGGTTGGTAAACGTCTACGTCACTGCTTCGTACAATATTTTCTCGTATAAGTTCGTCTGAAAGCTCATGTATGAGCTAAATAATAGAAAAATTGGTTTATATAATTCCATTCAATAAAGAGAAACTTAATTGATGTATATATTTATGAAATACAGATTTTAAAAAAACTTACGCGATCGGGTATCTAGGAGATTAAACTGAATGACAGGTGAAACACACGACTCCATCACACACAGTGACACTACTGAGCTTGAGGGGGGTCCTCTATACCACATAACTCGAAGCACTACACCACCACTCTCTGCTAGGAGGTGTGGCAAATATTTTTCTAGAAACCGTGTATCTGAGAGATCACGGGCCCGACGGAGAGTTAATGAATTTAGTCATTAAATAATTTCCTTTGCCCAGGCAAGAATCGAACTCGCCACTCTAGGTTTACCATGTGAGATAAAGGTCAACGCTTTAACTCGCATGGCTAACCTGAGCCCCTAAAATAATAATAAATAAAATGTTTATACACCCTGCTAATGTAGGAAATAGTGTGCTAAGTAAGGAGTAGTGTGTGTGTGGAAATTGTAGATTATAGTGTGTTGTATATATTAATGTCTTATAGGTGTTAAATGATTGAGTCTAGGTAATTACTGTTATCGGTCAAAAGTTCCTGTAAGTCATGTGGAATGTCTAAATTGTATCTTAGTCGACAATTAGTCAATATGTGACGTACAATTAATGTTTCGTTGCAATGTCTACGAAATAACATATTTCGTTATTTCGGTTGGAAAATCAAAAATTGTTCTTGACTTCATAGATTCATGAATGTAGAACGTTTATAAAAGATTCTAATGTTATAAATCTTTTGAATGATTTATTAATAAAAAAAGGTCAAATTATTTTCGTCATCCATGTCGAGTCATTGATCAAATTTTAAAGCGATTGTTGGCATTAATTATGTGATGACTTATAAGTATATTTATTGGGACTCTTATGAGTTACGTCGAAGGGAAAAAAGCCCGTCACACAGAATCTGAGTTAATAAACAGATATATCTGGGGGGGGTTGGGGGTTATAACTCACTTGTGATCTCCTCTCATCGCATATTGCTTATTCGCAATTGAGTGGCTATTTCAATTATCATGATAATTGAAGTAGCCATTCAAATCAAATTTATGCCTGACGAAGATCAGATCAAATTTCCATCGAAAATTTGCAGAACGAAAATTCCAACCGCTGGAACAGATAGCCAAAATCCTCACAATATATAGACAATTTGAAGAGATTTTTTTAAAATCCCATCCTAGGGGAAATCTGCTAATATTGTACATATCAGAGATAATTACCTGATTAACTAAAGCTATTTTAGCTATTTTTAGAATTGACTTTTTTTTTCTTTCGGTTGTAGGATATGATGCTTGCCCAGAACGTCTCAGGACACATGTCAACGGGGATGCTGCTTTGTCTCTTCTATATATTTTGGAGGCAAGAGTTCAGATCTATGATAGCTAACTTCGACGAGCTGACCGAAAAAGTGACGAAAAATTCCTTCGGGAAGGAGAAATTCTTCGCCGAGCTCTACAAGAAAGACTCGGGAACTCTGTGCACGATGAACAATATCCTCTGCACGTCTTCAGCCATGCTCCCGTTCATATATTGCTGTTCTGCGCCGATCAGTGCATATTTCGAAGGAACCTACGGGCAGAATCTGCCGATGCCTGTAAATTGCTATTTTGAACTGCATACGCCTGGAACATTTGAGATTTTCTCATTCCTCCAGGTAATTTTGGTAATATTTTTAATGGGATCATTCTGAGTGTATGTTTAACATTGCTCAAATTATAATGATATATTTTACGTAGACTACCATCTAATAGGATTCTAATTAACAACACTGTTCAGCCAACGTTAAATATATTTCATTTTTTAGAGGGGTTTAGAGGGAGAATTTTGAAAAATCAAAATATCTCCGTAATTATATCTCTGGAATATTCTAAATATTGAATATTAGTATCTGCAATTTGTGTTATTTTTTAATTTTATTTATAATTTTAAGTTTTTGACATACGCTCGTTTTTAACTTCTTTAATTTTTATTAGTTGACTATTTATTAAATTTTTTATTGTTTTTATTCTTTATTTATGTGTTTGTTTATTTACTTTTGACCATGCTATGATTGTAAACTGACTCAAGGTTTTGTTTGTCCGAAGGCACTGACGATGGAGCATTGACCCCGAATGTCTACTCTGCATAATATTAAATGTCCGTCACGCAAGGGACTGCGTAAACTAATAAGATTTCCATGTGAAGTTTTACAGTAGACAAATCTGCCTAATAATAACTGTACTAGTAAGAAACCTCTAAACCTATTCAGACGAATAGTAGTTAAGGAAACGGCCGCCAGAGCTCTCGGCGGAAAGGCCGAACATTGCCGACTCCTGGCGACAACACTCAGAATACAAATGCAAATATCTCAGTTAATATTTAAGATACTGAATAAAATGTATAGAACAATATTTATAGTAAATTTAATTTGCAATAAGATTGATAAATTACAATGTTTCGATCCGACGCATAATAACGGATATATTTCAAATTTTCAAAAATCTCCCTCTTTAAACCCCCCTCCCTCTTTTTAAATAAACGATTTAAATTCCGAGTTTAGTAACGATCAAACAAATATTGCGACCGCTAGAGAGTTAACAGACAAATATATATAATATACTATATATATATATATATATATATATATATATATGTATATAGTTTTGAATGGACCTCATTTTCGTCATCTCCTGGGTAGGATCGATGGACATTTGAAGAAATTTTTCGAAAATCGCGTCATGAGTACGACCTCAATAGCTGATTTCCCTTAAGGGGAATCTGCTAAAAACAGTAGAGGACTTGGCCTTTTTATTGATCTTTATCCGTTATTATACGTCATTTTGAAAAATCGTATAAAACCAATATTACTGAAAATTCATTGTTCTATAAATGTTATTATTTACATGTTATCTCTATCTTCAATATTAACTTAGATAATGGCATATTCCAGCCATAAAAAACCCTCCATTCAGTCATCTGACGTAAAGAATAAGCTAATACATAATTAACTGTCTTATTTTAACCTTAAATTTCAAATATTGTGTTCAAGAAATAATTTCTATATGAGATACGTTCAAATACATAATGAAGACCCCCCCCCCCTCACACCCGCTGTATTTTTTTTCTTGGATATTACCAATATTAGAGTGATTATATAAAAAATTATACTGATTCATTATAAATTACAGTACTGGATATAATAATTATTTTTCATAAAAG
The DNA here is from genome assembly GCA_019009955.1 of Riptortus pedestris. Classification (NCBI taxonomy): domain Eukaryota; kingdom Metazoa; phylum Arthropoda; class Insecta; order Hemiptera; family Alydidae; genus Riptortus; species Riptortus pedestris. Next base: position 137,586,942 of record CM032230.1, read on the forward strand.
TAATATATTGTTACGTTTTTATAACCAAAACCAGTAATAAACGTTGTTAATAAGAGTTCTTTTTGGATTGTAAAATTAAATACTCACAAGTTCAACAGTTTTTATCACTGCCAAAATTTATTTAACAATGCACAATACACTTGTTAATTATTCTTAATTACTACTCACAGTATACACTGAAAGCGTCAGTGTTCTTCAGATTACACAGCCCAATAATTCACTCACGGTCACTGAAGTACACCAAAAGACGGCACTGCACTGTCCTTTACTTCGCGGCACTGCACTGTCTTAAACACGGCACTAAACTGTTACTTACAGTCACGGAACTTCTTCTTATAAAAAACACTTTTCCGCACTGCACTAAGTCTCACTGGAGCACCGAACGTACATATGAGGATTTGAGAAGAAAACTGACTAGCTCGCGGCTGCTTCGACGTCTGGACTGGAAGGGACTAGTAGGAGCTCGACCCTCTGTCGGCTTCTTTGATCTATATCGCACTTCCCAAATACGCGACTCCCTCTGCTATTCCTTCTGTATTTAATTTTCGCAACAATACTATATTCAGATATATTTCAGTAATTGTTTCTCTTTCTGATCATACATATTTCTATCTTTCAGCTATGAGAGGTTGGTTGACCTGTACGTTTACAATTCAGACGCTTTCCGTTTTGGAACTTAAAAAAATGTAAATTGGCAGGATCATTTCTCATTATCATTTCATTTATCTACATAATATTCACGGTGGAGTTAAGCGTAGATGTATCTATTGTAAAACTTCAAGTGGGAATTATGATTAGTTTACGCACCCCCTATATGACGGAGTTTTTTAAATAGTTTATTATTTACCAACATATTTTTTTGGATAAAATGAAATCTATTAATTTCCATAAATCTTAACATAATATAATAAGATTTGTTAAATATTTGTTTTCTATAAAAAATTTACTCTTATTGTGTGAATTAATTTCTTTACATATTGTTGAATAGCATTTATACTTATATAATAAATTCGTTAAAAAATTAGCTAAAATTCTATGAATACTTTTTTGAATATTTAATAATTTAAATAATTACATATAATAATTAATTTTGTTTAAATCTTAATAAAACAAATATATAGCATACATTGTTTTAAAATTTATTGACATGCAAATTTATCAAAGAATGACAACCTTTATAAATGGTCAGAAACTTGTCCCACCTTAAAGAGACAATTTACTTGATCATAAATTATTTCTTGACCTATTTTTATTACAAATATTTTGTAGTTTAATTTAATAATTGAACATGTTTGGTTGTGTTCAACTTGTGTATGAGCAATCCTGCAGACTAACAAGGAATAAGTTTTTAGTAGAATTAACACATTCGGGCAGAGCAGTTGCCAGTTTTATTCCTGAAAATGATAAGCATTTCATTTGAAATATTTATGTTTGTGGTGAAGGGTTGGAAACATATTTTTTGTATGTTGGTTTAAGCTTGTGTGTTATAATGTTTTTGTAAAACATGATATTTTACATGAAATGTTATTCGGGACTCGGGGTTTGGGCTGGCTGTTGGAGGTCCATCATCAACGGAAGGATCAAAAGGTCAAACACCTACACTCAGAGTGGAGGTGTGTTTGACGTTTTCATCCTTCCGCTGATGAAATTTTATGTTTTGTTTCATGAACAATGTTGTTTGGCACATATATGTTGTAGGAAAAGTGATTATTTTTGACTCCTTATAGAATGACATATAGGAATCTCTGGTGGTGGCACTTTTATGTTATTGATGCCCCTACTTTTCCCTGCACTTTTCAAGTTGTTGATAAATTGTGTTAACAATCAATATCGCTGATAAAGATTTTATGATTTATGATATAATTGATAAGATTTCTAAAATACCATGGCCATTTGTTTTAGTTTGTTGGCAATGCATCCGCCGCACTACACAAACTTGCAACAGAGTTCACATTGTTTGGAATGCTCAAACTCCTGACTGCTTATTTCAAGTACCTTTCTGAGTCGATAAAAGAAATTGGAAAAGAAATTTCTATAAGACCGCATTCCAATATAATAGAAAAAAAGTTTCATTGGATTGAAATACATCAAGGTGCTATAAAGTAAGCAAATTTTGTTTTATTTAATGTAAATATATATTTAAATTAAAAATTGAATACTCATATGTTTTTTTTTATTTACAGAAATGCTCAAAATTTGCAAGCATTATTTTCTCCAGTAATAACGCTCTACTTTTTGAGCATGGTTGGCGTCGTAGCTTGTGGTATATTTTTTCAACTAAATGTAAGTTATTATTTCGCTATTCACAGTTTTATTTCAGCTTTGTCTAAGAAAGATAAACAGAACCTCATTTGGAAACTAATATTGCGGTTTTGAAATGTCATTTTGTTTGCTATTATTAATTATGTATACACGTTCTTCATTCTTTCATGGCAAGGTTCACCAAATAAAAAACATTTTCCTTAGCTCGAACTTTATTCATACGAGATGTTGTCTAATTGAAGTGATGCAGGGTGAAAGAATTTACAACAAAGGGACGGTCAAGACATATAAACTTCCAGCCCATAAAATAATGTTATGTTTAATATATTCAGTACTCCAAGAAAATTATTGGAATATGATGAGACTCGAACACGGGTCTGTAGGCTTTCTGACATGACACTGCTAATTATAAAGCACTTATTTCAGTATTTATAAGTCGAATTAATTCATAGTCGAGTTAGTTATTTATTAACGTCTAAATTGTGTTACTTTTGTTAATTGAGACAGATTATCTACATGTTACCACCATTTTTTTTTTTTTGGGTGGGACTAAGCATTTGATTTAATGAGCTCGTCACTAGATAAATTCAAATTCCCAGGTGAGAATATAACTCACAACCCTAGGTTTACCTAGTGAGATTAAGATCAACGCCTTAACTTACAAGGCAAACCTTAGCCCCAAAATCGGCCTTGAAACGTGGTCGTTTACTTCCCATGTGAGGGCAGTCGCAACGAAAGTGAGAGGAAAACAAGCACTTCGGAAATGTAGAGCACCTGAAGAGGTGGTTCGTAGACCACGAAACATGTATGAAGAAAGTCTGCCTGGACAAAACGAGTGATCTTTGGCACTAATATATGAAGAATAAATTTTTAAGTTTTAATAAGATTCTTACATTGTATTTTAATTTTATATTTTATTCTAAGCTAGTACTGTTTTTACGTATGTTGTTGAATTGAAATACTGCTTCTTTGATGTACAAAAGGTCTTCTGTATCAACAGGCACTGAAGATGGAGCTTGTGCTCTCAAAATGCACTTTGTCTTGAATAAGCCTATTGTGGAGGGAAAATGGTCTTTGATTCGTTTATCTGCCACCAAGCATTCCATGGACAATTTTGATCATGCACTCACTTTATGTTGATGTAATTGCATTACTTTAACCAGTTCTATTTGTTGTTGCAGGCTTCTGAAACCAACCAGGCACAAGGCTCTTCTCTAGGGATGTACATGGTAATCACCATTGTTCAATTTTATCTTCTCTGCTACATGTCGGACGAACTCTGCGAGGAAGTAAGGATACACAATGTGCGTAGGCTAACGCAATCAAGTTCAATCAAGTTTGTTATATCCTCGGCGAATGTTGCTGTTACAGGCCGACAACGTTGCAACGGAAGTCTACTGCATCCCGTGGTTCATGCTCGACTCCAAAGCTAAACATTCCATCAGGCTGATGATAAACCTTGGCCACAAGCCGATACGGGTAATGGCTTATCAAACTCCAGCATTTGTGCTCAGCAAGGAAGCATTCGTTGCGGTACGGTACACTATCCTTAACGTATTTATGGTAACAAAAATGATCTTCAAGTCTCACCAAACCCTCTTTATTATTTATAACAAGCAATTGTTTCACCCTACTGTGTATTTACAATGATGTTTGGGGTGACGTCATGAATTTAAATTTTATGTTCTGAGCTACATGTTTTAGCAGATTTCCCTTAACCCTGGAATACTAACGTTTTCAGAGAAGGCATTTGAAACTAATATACGTATTGGTGACGTAGGTAAGATTTTTTTATATTTAAGGTGGAATAAAAAGACTAATTTTTTAAGCACTAACAAATTTTTATTTCACATAAAATAAGTCAATAAAATGAAACAACTAGAAAAAAAAAATTGATCAATCACTTTCCGTCGTTCGCACACTGAGGACACATTTTATTAGTATGCTCACCGCAAATTGCGTTATTGCAGGTGTCACAATAGGACTTTGTCATCTTTCTTTTACTGTAATGGCACAAGTAACATTATGATCTTTTTCCAAATTTATTCGTCTCTTCTACTTGTTGTGGTACAGAGCGATTGTCTAATTTCAAAGTTTGTCTGATAACTAATTTCAGCTCGTTTGAAATAGTTGGTATGGATAACTTCTTCAATAATCTTCTCTTCGATTTCCTCTTCTTCCTCAGGTTGATAAGAGGGGTCTTCATCGGAGTCATCAGAATTTTCGATGACTTAAAGAATTTATGGTCGAGTAAGTTTCCACTGGACCCTAAAACAATTTATAATCTAGTTGAAAACATAAGCAATCATTAGAAATCATTAATACTGAATTACTAACATACGTAGCGGCAACGTGTACAATGATAATACACTATTACGAACATACGTAGCGGCGACGTATATTATGATAATACACTATTACTATCATGTGCTGCTGCGACGTGTATAAAACATTCTACACAAACTATTGTACGTATTAAAGACGTAGTGACTCACCTTATTCATTGTAGAAAACACTAAATATTGCTTAATAACTGTGTTTTCTTGACGGCAACCTGTGGATAACTAAACACAAGAGGCTTACATTGGAGGGGGAACTTCAAACTACGAAAACAAAATGGCCGCAACCGATTTTCCTTTGAAGCCTACGTAGCGGAAACGTATATTAGTATTCTAGGGTTAAGGGAAATCAACTATTGTTGTAGTGATCTGGCTACGGCAATAGGTAGTGGAAGCTGTAAACATGAAAATTCCCAGAACCAAATCACTTTCAAAGAATGTAGGAAAGGTTTCAACAACAATCGGCCAAATTTAAATAAATATCAATTTATTTATAATCAAAAATTCACCAATTATAAAAGTAAAATTGAAAAGGAGATATGCGATAAAATTGGGACATTCGTGTCTAATTAAACTCAATTAAAAAGAAAGAACATGTCTGGTCTCTCTAAGAACAGCCTCTGCCGTGTGGAGGATGTGCAGGCCGACAAAAATATTTATTTATTATAGATGCCGCTACAATGGCGATTCATCTTTTTTGATTTTACAAAATCAAATAAATATTAAAATTTTTACAGAGCAAATTTGGCAAATGTACAAAATAAATGAAATGGACAAAACTAAATATAAATTGTTAGTGTATTTACAATCTCGGGAAGAAAACAAAAAGAAAAAAAAAAAGTTAAACTGGAAGGAGGCAAAACTTATATTCCACGTACAGTGCTTGCTTTATATATATAATATATATATATATATATATATATATATATATATAAAACATTCATAACATTATGGTAAATAATAGCTTTTATATTTCATCAAATATTCCATTATCTCTTTAATACTTAAAAGTCCGTCACGCAGGGGCTGCGTAAACTAAGCAGATTTTCCACGCGAAGTTTAACCATAGAGAAATCTGCCTACTAATAACAGTTGTAGTAACGAATATCTAAACCAATTCACGAGGAACGAACCGTTACGGAAACGGTCGAATTAGCTTTCGGCGAAAATATAGCCGACTTCTGCCGGCTACACACAGAATACAAATGCAAATATCTCGGTAATTATTCAAGATAGAGAATAAAAGTATAGACAATTATTTATAGTAAATTAAATGTTCAATAAGATTGATTCTATACAATATTTTGATCCGAGGCATAATAACGGAGATATTTCGAATTTTCAAAGATCCCCTCCCACTGGCCTGATCTCAGCCGTTAACGAACTCCATCTTCTTTTTTACAAAAAACGATTAAATACCGAGTTTGGTGTCGATTAAACAAAAATTTCGACAGCTAGAGTGTTAGACAAATATATATATATATATATATATATATATATATATATATATATATATATAGTATATTATATATATAGTTTTGAACGGAACTCATTTTCGTCATGTCCTGGGTAGGATCGATGGACATTTGAAGAAATGTTTTAAAATCGCGTCATGAGTACGACCTCAATAGCTGATTTCTTGCCAAGGAAATCTGCTAAAAACTGGCTTATCTTTGCTAGGAGTTCGCATAAATTTGTGGGACCATGTGTACGTTTTTAACTTGTGTACAGTCAGTTAGTAAGTGTTTTACAGTCAGCGTTCTGTTGCACAAGTATCGGCATATAGGTTCATTATTGTCTGATGCTCATTAGATATGAATGCGTTAGACTAGGTGTGTCTTGTAAGTAGTACAATTTCTCCTCTTCTAGAAGGCCCATTTACTTGCAGTCCAGTTGACGCCATATTTAGATTTTTCAATTGTCTCTAAGTTTTACTGTCAGTGTTATACCATAAATTTAGTTCCAGTGCATGTTAATTACGAGCTTTCTTATTTGAGAGATATGGTCTTGTGGTGAGGTTACGTCCGAGAGAAAAAATCTGCTTTGTTCATGGTTTCAGTTGATTGAGTTGTTTGGCTGATTTGTCTAACTATATCACTTTGAGTTATGGTCGCCCACACGGGTCCGGGTAACCAGGATAAACAGTAATAAATGTGTTTTATTTAGGTCTATTAAATTGTTAAAAAATTTCAGAATGATACAGGGCCATTGGTGGATGTAGTATGTCTTCAAGTGACTTTATTGAACTTAATGAGTCTGTACAAATGACTATGTCTCTTATTAGTAGTGTGTTGATGTTCGTGTAGTGTTCCTAAGAGTATAGCCCGCCAATTCTGCAGCGTATGTCAGGCAGGTCAGCTGAGAGGATTAGCGGGATGTTCACCGACCAGAGTCACTCGCCTCGCAGACACGTCAGAAAGTTGAGTGTGGTGTTTCTATCCCAGTCTTTCCCGAAGATCCGGGGGGCCCTTTTATTAGCCTGAACCCATCAACGAACTTTGCCCCCGCCCCGGATATCAAATATTACTCAGAAGGGCTACTGTGTGAAAAAAACGTGATTTTAATTTATTCGTAATTCATTCTGCGAATATTGTTAAGTGTGCGGACTTTAAAGACCCACTGAATGTTATTATAGAATATATTGGACGTTGTTATGGATCGGTTTTTCATTGCATTATTAACCGAAATATTTGCATTTTCTCTGACATCGGTTAAAATCCCCTTTCCTACTTTTTAGGAGATTTCCCTTTAATAAAAGGAAATCAGCTATTCGAGGTCGTTATAGCTAATGACTCCTCGAATTTAGGAAATATGGTCCATCGATCCTACCCAGGGAGATGACGAGAATGAGGGTCCGTTCTAAAATTTAAATATATATATATATATATATATATATGATATATATTATATATATATATATATAATACCTGTTTTTGTTGTGATCGGTTACGAAACTCGATATTTAACCGTTTTATGTAAGAAAGACAGATCAAGTTCGTTAATGGGCTGGAATCGGACTAGAGGGTGCAGTGGTGGGGGTGGGTTTATGAGGGTGGATTTTTCGAAATTGTCCTGAAATATCGTCCGTTATTATGCATCTGGATCAAAAGAAAATTGTATATAACCAATCTTATTGCAAATTAAATTTACTATAAATATTGTTATATATTTATTCTCTATCTTGAATATTAACCTAGATATTTGCCATTTTTCAATTTTCAGCAAGAACCGCCACTTCTACTAATGTACGTAAACAATCACCTCTGCTACATAATAAATCTACGATTATTAGGGAAGTGTTAAATATCCAAATAAATTGTATTCAAGAGACGTTTATTATACGAGATACATGCAAATATGTCCCGGTGACTATCCCCCCCTCCCCATCCAAGTTTTGGGACTACTAAAATTTTATTGATTAAGATTTACAATTATTCTGACTCGCATTATAAATTACACTAGTAGGTATAGTAAATAGTTCTCAATAAAATGAATGTGTTATATTCTGAAATATTTCAGTAATTGTTTTTCTTTCCGGTGTGAGGCAGGCCGACCCGTTTGTTTACATTTCTAACCTAACGCTCCCTGACGGCAGGTTATTGAAATTGGATGAAACATTTGTTTCCGTTTGTATTTATTCACGGTGTTGTTGTGTTAGCAGTATGAATATTTATCTATTACTAAACTTCACGAGGGAAATCTGCTTAGTTTACGCAGCCCCTGCGTGACGGACTTTTTCATATTAGCAATAAGCTGTAGCAATATGAAGCACATTATTTGAAGCCTAAATCTCAAATATTGTTCTCATTGAACTTTTACGTTCTGAGATAAATGAAAAACCTCGACGCGTGTGGGAAAATTGCTAAGTTAACGCAGCCCCTCCGTGACGGAAATTTTAATCATTGCAATCTATAAGCCTTCTAAAAAGTTTAGTTCTCCGCCTAAAAATTAATTATACTTTTCTTAGGAACTAAGGAGACAGTTCCTAAGAAAATATTTTATATAAATAACCCATTTGTAAAATCAGGATAAATAAAAAGGCATCCTACTCTACTATTTTTTTAAATTTTATGCAAAGTGCACTTTCGGAGTCAGCGTTTCATCGTCAGTGCCTGCTAAAAAAAAAAAACCGTAAGTTTATCATAAAACCAATAGAAAATTTAAAAAATAGCCGAATTAATAAAATTAAAAAGTTAAAAACGATAAGCCTGTGTATGCGTGCGAGTTATTTTTTTTAAATTTTCTATTGGTTTCACCCTGGATATGTTTCGGTTTTAATGTTTTTATTTTTTGTTTTTTTTTTTTTTTTTTACACTATTGGCCATGCTATGATTGTTAGATCGACTTAAGGGTTTTTGTTAGTCAGTAAGGCACTGACGATGGGAAGCGCTGACTCTGAAAGTGCAGCTTTGCCTAAAAATAAAAAGTCCGTCACGCAGGGGCTGCGATGAAAACAAAAAACCTTAGCAGATTTCCACGTGAAGTTTTACAATAGAGAAATCTGGCCATACTGGTAACACAATACCACCGTGATTAGATAATGAGAAATCTTGCAGTTTATTAAAAATATAATTCCCAACTGAAAGGCTCTGAATTGTAAGAATAATTTATATTTTAATACTTCAATTTATAGTAGTCCCAGAATAAAGAAGGGGGGGGGGCGGATGAACAGAACGTATTTGCATAAAATCTCACAAAGTAACAAAGGTAAGGTTAAGGTTAGTAACGAAAGGTAAGTTAGAAAAGCTTCCACCTGGACCCGAGATTTACGAAGATGGCCGGTCGTAAATCCAAACTTCGAGTATAGTTTGGACAGACTACATAAAAATGCAAATATCTCCGTTAATATTTCAAGGATTAGAGAATAATGTATATAACAATATTTATAGTAAATTTCATTTACAATAAGATTGGTTCTATACAGGTTTTCGACCCGATGCACAATATACGGAGATTTTTTGATTTTTCAAAAATCTCCCCTTTAAACCCCCCCCCCCTCCCTCTCGTCACGATTTCAACAGTAACGAAATTGATCTTCTTTTTACATAAAACGGTTAAATGTCGAGTTCGTTAACGAACAAACAAAAATTACGACCGCTAGAGCGTTAACAGATATATATTTACTATATATATATATATATATATATATATATATATATATATTTATATATATATATATATATATAATTTTGAACGGACTGCATTTTCGGCATCTCCTGAGTAGGATCGATGGACATTTGAAGAAATATTTCGAAAATCGCGTCATGTGTACGACCTCAATAGTTGATTTCCCTAAAGGGAAATCTGCTAAAAACAATAGTAGAGGACAAGGCATTTTTATTGATCCTGATAAATTGGTTCCTCTACCATTCATAATATTCCAGAGTTATCATTTGTAAGACACCTTTTTTTCAAAATTTAATTCTAGCACACGAATTTATTGAAGTTATTTAATTTTGTTATTTTTAATTTTTACAGTTCATGACGAGCCTCATATCTGCGTACATGGGCTTCAGCAAGATCAAGGAGTTAAGCTGAACTAGTTATTAAAACGTTAAAAATTGATGCAATTTGTTATTATTATTATATAAGGATATACGTAAACTTGCCGCTTGGAATCCTGAAATTTCGGTAAACGGTTTCTTAGTGAGGTAGTCAAATAAAGAAAAACAACATGATCTCTTCTATTTTTTTCTTTCCTTATCCACGTAAGACATTATTAACGTTATCGTTTGATTTACTGTTGAAGTGGCCTGATAATTACTGCGCATCCTGATACAGAATCTAGTGATTATACATAGCAAACCTCGTCAGAAATATTCTTAACAAATCCGGGATTTATGCTGGCTGGTGTGGTTCCTTCATGGACGGAAGGATAAGGAGGTCACACACATCCTCGCTTACCACCCGTTACAAATTCTATATTAACTGCAGAGTATTTTTGGGGTGAACCTCCCCGATCTTCACTGCTCTTACATAACGAATTTACTTTTACAAAGACACATCCAACATAAATTAAAAATATAAGTCAAGTAAAAGGCAAGGTCAAGGTATTAAATAATTTCAAAATCATGAATTATTAATGTCTATATAATCTCTAGAATTTATAAAGTGATGAACTCATTAAATATAGTTATTTTCATCACTAGTACCAAAAGTGGATCTTTTCGGTGCGAGGTCTAGTTTTACGAGCGAGGCGAAGCCGAGCTTGGAAATTGGACCGAGTACCGAAAGGACACTTTTGGTACGTGTTATGAACAATACTTTTCATAATACTGCTCATACTTGACTGCATTAAAACCCTTTTATATTTCATTAATAACTTAAAGATACAATATAAGAAATTAAAGTGACACATTATTTTATTTGAAATAAAACATCTGTTTATTAACCTATAATAGAAGAAAAGTACTTATATAAGAAACTAAATTGACACATTATTTTATTTGGAAAAAACATCTGTCTATTAACCCATAATAGAAGAAACATTACAGATTTACATTAATATTTATAGTACAATTTTGATTATTATTTATGTTAAAATCTTTGTTTGGCATTGCCTTTTGGAATACAGTGAACTTCTAAAACATCTTCTGGTATATCCATGTTGCCTGGCACTTTAAACACACTACTTATTATAAGTAAGCAAATATTAGAATGAATATAACCTCCTTCAAACACATGTTTATTAGTAACAGATAAGGTTAGCGCACCGAAAAGATTTTTCAGTACTAGTCCCGAAAAGAGCTATTTTACGGACTCAAACCTAGTATTGAAAACACATGTTTTTTGACGCAGTATAATGAAAAAGTCTTCAGTCGCGCCCTGGCTAGAAAATAGTGGCAACCTGTAGATAACCCGTTCCCAATTAGACATAGTTGCAAATAGTGGGCGTTAATAAATAAATAATAATAACACGTTCATATTTTTTAATGATTTAGTAAATATATAAAAAATATAAAAATCCTTCAACTTTCTATTTTTCTTTTCTTATAAATTTCAGTCTACATTGAGTCATGTACATACTCATTTAATTACATTTATTATTCATTAAGGAACGAGAAATACATAAAGTAATTAATTTTATATGTAAATAGCTTTTCTTCTTTGGAATGAATTCACTCTCCCATTCCGCTGATTTTGCCGAATCCCATATAAGCTGATATTGTATTCAAAGAAAACTGCAAAATATAAAAAGAATGATAAAATTAGTAAACATGCTTTAATCAATCTAGAGAATATAAAGAAAAACTCATACACTTATTTAAATGATCAAATAACTACTTTTGAAACAATTACAACAAATTGTCAATATTTAAAAAAGGTATTTCACCTTTATTTATTAGTATTCTTCGCAGACCAATTTTGATCATTATTAAATATATAATTTCTGATTAAGAGAAATGTGTCCATCTGTTGTGGCTGTGAAATTAATTTCAATATTTGAATGTCACGTTTTTATTTTAAAACGTTTACTATGAAAGTATTTCTATCTGACACCTTGCAATCAGAATACAATTTAGGAATGGATCTTTCTTTACCTTTTTACTCAAACATTTTTCGTTTCACAAGGGAAATAAAAAATCAGGGCGAAGTTATGTAATCTGATATTAAGCCAGGATGGCAGGCATCATGTACATAGTAGGATCTTTCTAATTTAGATGCCCCACCAAAAGGTTAAGCCCCACATTCACGAAATCATCATCATCAGACAAACAGTTACATTGCCACAAAACCTGGATTCACATCCTTCACGACAGGAGAGATATCTGATTATGGGAAATGAGCTATAAGAATGATATTTGGTATCACAAATGAGAAATGATAGATGGACTGAAGAAGACACTTTCAATCAATTTTGAAACGAAAAGCACAATGTACGTTGTAATTTTAAGAGTCAAAAGTAAATAATAAATTTGAATTTTGCAAAGGTAAATAATTTGTAGTATATTTAATATTGTAACACAAAGTTATTCCATTCATGCCAGTGTTACAGATGTATGTAGTAATTATATTGATAAAACTCTTGCTCGTTATTCATATAGAAAAAAAAAGTTTCAATTTTACTCTGGATTCGTAAATAAATTTAAAAATTTGAATTCTTCAACTGAGATACCTCTCTAATACTGCTAAATACAAATAGTGAATGACGAAAATGGGCCCCTTTCGAAATTATTTATATTTATATCATATATATTAGTATATATATATTATATATATTATTATATATATATATATATATTCAAGCATCTCCTGTATAGGATCGATGGACATTTTTAGTTATTATTCGAAAAACACGTCATGAGTACAACCGCAATCATTGATTTTAGATTTGGGGTATCTGCTAATACATTGAAAGACTAGTACATTAAGCTTTAAACTAACGCATCTTACATATACATATTACTCATAACATTAATAATTTTAGCAGATTTCTCTTGAGGGAAATTATTAATGAGGTCGTACTCATGGCGCGATTTTCGAAAAATACCTTCAAATGTCCATGCGATCCCTACCCAGAGTTGATAATGAAATTGAGGTCCGATCAAAATTATATATCATGTATATATTTATATATATATACTATATATATATATATATATATATAACTACTAAATTACTTACTACCAACGATTTAACATAAAAGACAACAATACCATGCCCCTGTCGATTACTCAACTTTCCACAAACAATGTCAACAACTAATATACGATTGCAGACAACTGACTGACGAACGACAAAAACTAAAACAAGACATTGAACAAAAAAAAAGCGTTATTTCAATGAAAAAAGAAGACAAGTTATTTTGAAAATATAATAATGCTTTTAAAATTATTTGCAGAACAAGTGCTTTTTATAACAATTAATCGGTTGAATTCTTATTATAGCATATACCAACTACCAATACTTAAAATATTTTATAGGATAATCATTATTTCTTTCTCTTTTTCTTTTTAAGATTAATAATTTTCTTTTATATATTGAGTTTTACTTTAATTTTTAACGTTGTTATTGTTAAATTCTTTATATATATATATATATATTTATATATAAAATAAATATATATATATATGTCATTTTAAATTATTTTTGTATATATTAATTGTAACTAACACTACAAATGCAATCTGTGGATATTCTAACTTGCATGGGGGACATGCAGAAACTACATAAACGGCCTTCTTATAGGGTTACTATAGGAAGGAAACAAATAAAAAAATAATAATTAATATATATATATATATATATATATATATATTACATAAAAAGAAAGATAAAGTAGGTTAATGGCTGAAGGAGGACGAGTGAGAGGCGAGGGGTTAGAAGGTAGGAATTTCGAAGATTCGAAATATCTCCGTTACTATACGTCGAGTCGAAAAATTGTATGGAACCAATCTCATTGCAAATCGAAAGATATATAAATGTTCTTATGTATATTTTCTGAATCATGAATACTTTCCGAGATATTTGGATTTTATAGTTTTTTGTTTTCAGTAAATCCCCAGTCCTACTCAGGTAATATTAATAATAAGCTGTTATATCATGAACCAATTCATTGAAAGGTTAATTGACAAGTATTGTTTCAGTGAACAGTTACTTTGTGAGATATATGCAAATATGTACTTCTGGTGCGCCCCCTCTCCTTTTGCTCTTGCATTACTAATATTTGAGTGATTGGGAAAAAAATATTCTGACTCATGCAACGTTTAATTTTGCCAGTAAATAGTTTTTAATAAAATTAATATTCTATATAAAGATATATTTCATTAATTGTTTTTTTCCCGGTCTAGAATATTTCTATCTATTCAGCTCGGAGAGGTTGCCTGACCTGTTTGTTTGTAATTCAGACTCCTTCCATTGTACAAATTATTAACTTGTAAATGGACTGAATGATTTCTCATTACCTTTAGTATTAATTCTCTTAATATTCACGGTGGTGTTGTAGATTTATCTATTTTAAAACTTCATATGGGAAATCTGCTTAGTTTACCTGCCACTGCATGACGGATCTATTTAAGATGTGCCTCGTAAATTAATTTGTGTTTATTTTTGTATATTTTCCAATATGTGTCCATTGTTCAACCACTTTGTGCATTGGCGTGCTTATCGGTAGTGAATGAGTCTGCATCGTATCACTACCTCGATAAATCATTTGATGAATCATTGCGATAAAGAAAAGATTTGAATGCTAATGAGACATTCCTAAGACTTTTCCAGTCTCTATGGAATGTTCATCATGCACTGTAAGTCCAGTCAGTCTTCCCGTTCCTGCTGAAGATTGAAGATCTAGTTGCCATGGGTGTTAACTTCAGCTCGGCGCTTTGCTGTTGGTGTTCTCGAGAATCGCATCCCGAAGTCAAATACAGTTGTGTTGAGCTCGCGGATATGAGACACTCTCAGTTCATGGATTACATGGAGTTGCGCCGATCCGAATACGGGTCTTATTTGAGCGAGAACGTCTTCGAAAGTGACGAGGAAGATGACGGAAAAGAAGAACCTTGGGAAAATAATGTGAGCCCACTGGAACAAGTCACCCAAAGTTTTCGCTCCTATAGCGGAACTGCAAGCTTCACTCTTGACGAGGATAATCGAGTGGCGGAAATCGAAAGAACCGGTTGCGAAGAAGAACTAAAAAGATTCGACGCCTATGACAGCTTAAATTCTTATCAGACATCAGCCGCAGAAGAAGCAGAATCAATCAAAGTGGATACCTCAAGCGAAGAACATACAGCTGAAAAGCCGATTGAAATAGACAGTGGAAATATTTTCTACGACGATCAAATTATCCAGGTAGGTGTTAGAAAAATTGTCAAGAAATTCAAGAGTCTCAGTATCTAAACCAAGTATGGGCAACCTTTGACATGCTGCGGGCCAAACTTTAGTGTGCAAATACGTTCGCGGGCCGCTTTTAAAAGTAGTGCATTTTAAAGTAGTATTCATAATTTTTAACGATACATATCAGACATAACGACAATGTAATTATAATACAATTTATTAAAATAACAAAATGAAATAAAAAAAATAAAACATTATAATTAAATTATTTGGAATTATTACTAACAAAAAAAGTTAAATAGCGACTCCGAAATCGATGAGACACTTGAGCTGGAATTTGGGAAACTAATCCATTGATGTTTAGATTAATTTCACTGATACAAAGACGTAAAGAATTTTCCAAATTATCAGTCAGCCTTGTACGATACCGCCACGGGCCGTGGTTGCCCACAAATGTATCACCTAAATTATCACCAAAATGCAGTGGTTAATTGTAATTGTTAGCCATTGAACGTAGTTATCACTGTTCACATTACAGGCCTCCGCAAGATTTTTATGTTACGTTATGAAAAAAGATCAACCCCCGATATGTGTGGTGTAGTACAAATTTAACAATCTATCACATATTAATAGAATGCCATACGTATACAAATATTCGAAAAGAATAGCAATATTTCCAATAATACAGCAGTTGCCTTTGGGGACAACCCAAAAGAGCTTGATAAATTATTTAATTTTATGAAAACTACTAATTTGTTTAAAGAAATTTAAGTACCAACGAGATATAACATGGTGTATAAATGTAAATAGAAATATATTATTGTAAGTTCATGTATGTATATGGATAAAAAATAGTAAAAAATATATTGAATGTAATTCCTTATTATTATATATTCATTCAGAACTACGCTGAAAAGTTATGCTTTCCCTCTTCATTTAATTTTCTTTACCACATCAACTATTTTTTCGATTTCAATAATGTAAAATTCATGAAACAGAAAGAAAATACGATAAAGTTGAAGAAACGTGTACTTTAATACAATATACATTAAAAAAACGACATAAAAAAGTTGCCTTTACACAATCGGAAAAGCTAACAATTCCAAAATTTTAATATTGAATGTTTATTTCTGTTATTAAGGATTTTTTAACAGAAGATGTAAGGTCGCTAGAATCCCTTTGTCACTATCCACGAAGTTGCCTTGAGGGAGGAAGTTTCTCCAGGACATGGGGTGACAGACTTTTCTTGTTAGTTTGAAGTATTTGTAGCTCTGAAGATGAGTTGAATAATAAGAAACAAGAAAACTTGAATGCTGTTAAGTATTTTTTTCTTTTTTGTTGACCCCTTGCTAACAGTAATAACAGAAATGATTTGGTTTTAGCTGATTTCCCGTAAGAGAAAACAACTATTGAGATCGTGCCCATTACGCTATTTGCGAAAAATGTCCATCGATCTTACCCAGGAGATCTGATGAAACTGAGGTCCGTTCAAAATGATATATATTTGTTTGTTAACGCTCTACCAGTCACAATTGTTGTATGATTGATACCAAACTCCGCGTTTAATCTTTATATGTGAAACGAAAGGTCATGTTCGTTAATAGCTTTAATCGGGCAAGTGGGAGGAGGGGGGTTAGTTGATGAGATTTTCGAAAATTCAAAATATCTCGGTTACTATATGTCGGATAGAAAACTTGTATAGTACCCATCTTATTGCATATTGAAAGATCTATAAATGTTTTTTTTTTTTTGTTTTTTTTTTCCGAATTTTGGCTTTTGGCTTTCAGCAAACCCCACTTCTACCTATATCATATATATAATAAACTGTTATATCATGAACCAATTTGTTCAAAGGTTAAATATCAAATATTTCTTTTTATCGAACTTTTACTATGTAAGATATATGACAATACGTTCTGCTGACCCCTCCCCCCTCCAATTATTTTCTTCTTGGATAACTACAATTTGAGTAATTAGATAAAAAAATATTCTGATTCATTATAAATTACTGCGCTAGATATAGTAAATAGTTTTCAGTAAAATTATTATGTAATATTCAGATATATTTCAGTTTTTTACTTTTTGGTCTAGAATATTTATATCTACCTAATCAGCTCTGAGAGGTTGGCTGACCTGTTTTTTTACAATTCAGACGCTCTCCGTTGTAGAGGTTATTAAATATTTCTTTTTTCTTTTCTTTCAACTTACTACAACAGTTTTTCTAATGTTTGTGTCATGCTCTATAAAGAAAACTTTCCTTCCTCATTTACCTCCTTAAAGGCTTCCTTGTTGAGCGTAAATGTCTGAGCCCTGTAAGACCTCACTGTGAGTGGTCTATTAGCTACACTAATTATGAATCGAAGGAAGCTTCTGTTCTCCGGGGCCATCTTGTACCAGGGAATTGCGTACACTTCTTCTCCCAGTTTAAGAGCCTGAAAATACAAATGATTTTGTAGATAAGAAAACTTGATATCGATTCCAAAAAGGAAGAGTTAATGTTAACATGACATAAAATGGAGAATGCATAAAAGGTTATTTTATTTTATACATAAGGGGAATAGAAGCCATCAGAGAACTTAAAGTAGTTTGATAATTGTATTTGAATTGATCTTTTAAAGTTAATCAAAAAGAATTTTAATTTCCGGTCTTCGAGAACCATATAAACACCTAGAGCGTACCTAAGTGAAAAGTGCAATGCCTAAATGTTTTAATATTAAAATAGTAAGCTACCACTGACTACCATAGAGTTATTTCAGATAAAAAAAAAGTTCTTTGACTTATTGAATATTTCTAAATAAAATGAAGTACATAATGTGACGATTGAAAATTTATTTCTTTATAAATAAATCAATAAATACTTACTTGAGTTGTCATCTCGTCTGCAACATGACATTGTACGTACATATACACTATTGTAACTACCATGTAAATACCCAAGAAATTGGACTGAATAACGTTTGGCTCTTTCGCCTAAAATATAATCACAATGATGCATAACAAAGAAATATAAATTATAAATTGAATAATTTTTCGCTTAGAAAGTATTGAAATTTTAAAACCTTATGCACTAATTCCCCATTAATAAATACTTGTATATCTAGACACTGTTTAAGTAATTTTATTAATCTCACAGTCATTTTTATTTTATTATTTATTTATACAGGAGCACCCG
Source organism: Riptortus pedestris (assembly GCA_019009955.1). Classification (NCBI taxonomy): domain Eukaryota; kingdom Metazoa; phylum Arthropoda; class Insecta; order Hemiptera; family Alydidae; genus Riptortus; species Riptortus pedestris. The sequence goes on from CM032230.1 coordinate 137,605,491, forward strand.
CATCTTGGCGATTTGGCTCAAAGTTTCACAATGTAAAATGAAAACAAAATTATAGAAAAATAACAAAAACTGAAATAACAAATAAAAAATTAAATACAACAAATAATCATTAAATACTAGTATTAAAGACAATTAATAAACATAAGACATAACCAAACATAAATAACCATTAGATAAACAAACATAAATAAACATTTTATTAGTAATAAGGACAATAATTTAAAATGGTTTTAATAAAAAAATTATGCTATTCCTATATACTAGTACATTTATATTATTATTTTTTTTATTTATTAAGTTTTATACCCCATAGCGATGGTGATTTGCATTATTAGGATGATATATTTACTCCTTCCTGTGGTTACCTTTGTTTTGTACTTTTATATTATGGAAATATTTCTTTAATATCTTATTCTTTCTCATATATGTGCCACTGTCATTTTTAATGAGCATTTGGTTCAAACAAGGCCTCTTCAAGTCCTATATTTATTTAAACATTACTAACGTATTGTGGTAAATTCATTTATTTTTAATTTTTTTTTCGGTATAAAGCCCTTTCTTTCGCTGTATATGAAATCTCCCAGACCACATATTTTAAACTAATCACAAAATTCAGCATGAATTAGTACATTGGATATCTATGGTGCAATATTAATATATACTTCGATAAAAACAGCTTTTATTTCTTTAAATATGCTTATTTTCATCTGAATTACTCAAAAAATAATAATATAGTATGTTAGAAATGTAGATAATGAGGAATATAAAACTTCTTTAGGGGACCATGAAATTAATATTAATCATAGCACTGACTTAAATCATGTAAAAAAAGAAAAGAACTCGAACAACAGGAAAATAAGCATGTTATAACAAAAATAGGAAATCTATTTAAAATTTTGACAAGAGCCACCTTTGCTTCTTAGTTTATTTACACATACTTAATAAATATTTAACTAAAAAAAATTGTGTACCAGAATCTTTATGAAAAGTGATATATAACAAACTTACATTTAGCTGATAGAATACACTTCCAGCTACAGTTGTGATTAAACAGGCATAATAGAGGATTATCACAGGTGAAAAAAACGATATAAGTGCGTTGGCATTCCTAAAAGAAAAATATGATTATTATTGCGTACATAGTGATAAGAAATGGTATGATATTTAATGTATGAATTAATTAATATTTATGCTGAGTAGATTTCCTTTCAAGGAGATCAGATTTGAGGTTAAGCTCTTTCCGGGACTAATAAATGTGGAAAATGTTGTTTCCTTAAATTAGTAAATCTTATAAAAATGGTAACCATCATTATCTTTGCAGTGTAAGCATTGGGAATTATTCCAATGAAATAAAAGTTCTCATAAATATGTAAAGAGATTGATTTCTCCTGAGATGCTGGACAGTAGATGAGCCAATTGAGCAGGATTAATAAAGAGCCTTGACATCTACTTGTACTTTAATATGTGAAGTATACTTTCTGAGACAAAGCTCCTTGGACAGTTCCTGGATAGAGTAATGTAGCTAGAACCAAAGCAGCTAGACTCTGACTATGTAGGTTTAACCCAAGGAAGAATGTAGAATTACCTCAAGCAACGAGCAATGATAATCCCAATAAAGAATGTAGGATAACCGCAAGCAACAAGCTGTGATAACCAACATCAAGAATGTAGTATTACCTCAAGCAAGAATGTAGACTCACCTCAAGGCAGAATGAACGTCAATATCAAGCTTCATATAAAGCAGGGATATCTCAATCAACACTATAGGATTAGCTAAAGCAACAAAGTTGGATGACCTCAAGCGATTAGCTATAATAACCTCAATCAAGAATGTATGATTACATCAAGCAAGAATGTAGACTCACCTCAAGGGAGAATGAACGTCAATATCAAGCTTCATATAAAGCAGGGATATCTCAATCTACAATTTAGGATTTGCTAAAGTAACAAAGTTGGACGATCTCAAGCGATGCGCTATAAGAACCTCATTCCAGAATGTAGGATGACATCAAGCAAGAATGTAGACTCACCTCAAGGCAGAATGAACGTCAATATCAAGCTTCATATAAAGCAGGGATATCTCAATCAACAATTTAGGATTAGCTAAAGCAACAAAGTTGGATGATCTCAAGCGATTAGCTATAATAACTTCAATCCAGAATGTAGGATGACATCAAGCAAGAATGTAGACTCACCTCAAGGCAGAATGAACGTCAATATCAAGCTTCTTATAAAGCAGGGATATCTCAATCAACAATTTAGGATTAGCTAAAGCAACAAAGTTGGATGACCTCAAGCAAGGAGCTATGATAACCTCAATCAAGAATGTATGATTACATCAAGCAAGAATGTAAGATTAACTCAATCCAGAATGTAGGATTACATCAAGCCAGAATGTAGTATTACCTCAAGCAAGAATGTAGACTCACCTCAAGGCAGAATGAACGTCAATATCAAGCTTCATATAAAGCAGGGATATCTCAATCAACAATATAGGATTAGCCAAAGCAACAAAGTTGGATGACCTCAAGCAACGAGCTATAATAACCTCAATCCAGAATGTAGGATTATATCAAGCAAGTATGTAGTATTACCTCAATTCAGAATGTACGATTACATCAAGCAAGAATGTAGTATTACCTCAATCCAGAATGTAGACTCACCTCAAGGCAGAATGAACGTCAATATCAAGCTATATATAACGCAGGAATATCACGATCAACAATTTAGGATTAGCTAAAGCAACACAGTAGGATTACCTCAAGCAACAATGTAGGACTGCATCAAGCTAACTACTAATACTAACCTCAATCCAGAATGTAGGATTATATCAAGCAAGAATGTAGTATTGCCTCAATCCAGAATGTAGGATTTCATCAAGCCAGAATGTAGTATTACCTCAAGAAAGAATGTAGAATTACCTCAAGCTAGAATGAACGACAACATCAAGCTTCATATAATGCAGGAATATCTCGAACAACAATGTAGGATTAGATACAGCAACAAAGTAGGATTATCTTAAGCAAAGACCTACGATAACCTCAATCAAGAATCTAAGATTACATCAAGCGAGCATGTTAAATTTACCTAGAGCAAAAATGAACTACAACATCAAGCTTCAAACAATACAGGGATATGTAAAGCAAAACCATAGGATTATCTAAAATAACAAAATACGATTACCTCAAGCAAGCATGTAGGATTACCTCAAGCAAGAATGAAGGACAACATCAAGCCACATATAATGCAGGAATATCTCAAGCAACAGTGAAGGATTAGCTAAAGCAACACAGTAGGATTACCTCAATCAACAATGTAGGACTGCAACAAGCTACATATAATGCAGGAATATCCAAAGCAACAATGTAGGAAAACATCAAGCCACATATAATGCAGGAATATCTGAAGCAACAGTGTAGGATTAGCTAAAGCAACACAGTAGGATTACCTCAATCAACAATGTAGGACTGCAACAAGCTACATATAATGCAGGAATTTCCAAAGCAACAATGTAGGACTACAAAAAGCTACAGGTAATCCAGGAATATTCCAAAAAACACCTTAGGATTACCTAAAACAACAAAGTACGATTGCCTCAAGTAACAATGTAGGTTATCATGAAGTTGCTTGATGGGATGTATCAAGTAACAATGTAGGATTAGCTAAAGCAACAAAGTAGGATTGCCTCCAGTAATTATGTGTGTGTTATTTCAACATGAAGCTACATAAAATGCAGGAATATCCAGCGCAACAATGTTGTATTACCTTAAGCAATGAAATAGGATTCTCATATTTATTTTTAGCTTTAACTTTTTTATGGCTCCTCACAATTTTATTTCTTATAAACGCTGAGCGCTTTCGAGGACTAAATCCCCATCCTCAGAGCGTCAGAGCGTATCTTATAGACTTGCTACACGGCTAAACCCTGCCGATGTGGTAAATAGGATTACCACAATCAAAAATATTGGACAACATCAAGCTACATATAATGCAGGAATATCTCGAGCAACAATGTAGGATTAGCTAAAGCAACGAAGTAGGAATACCTCAAGCAATAATGTAAAACTACACCAATTAACAATATAGTGTAACATCAAGCTCATATAATTCAGGAATATCTCAAGCAAGAATGTAGGATTAGCTAAAGCAATAAAATATTATTTCCTCAAGCAACAATATAGGGCTACGTCAAACTGCATACAATGTAGGATTACCTCTAGCTACATATAATTTAAAAGTGCTTGAAGCAGTAATGCCAGATTACATGAAGCCATAGTTCAATACCTCAAGCATTATCAAACTATAATGTACGATACAGTAAGCAATAATTTAGGATTTCATCAAGTAGTAAAAAATTTATGAATATCTCCGTTAAAAATAAAGTATTACATCAAGCAACAATATGCGAGTAATTCAAGCAATAATGTCACATTACCTCAAGCAGTCCTGGTGAAGTTGAATCCATTTTCTCAATTTGATTTTAACACCAAATTGATTTGATTCCACCTCATGTGAAAGTTGATTCATAGACTTCGCTAAGAACTTGAAATACGCTGATTGAATTTTGAACAGGCCAAGCATGATACACTCGTGTCCCAGTTTTTCGAAACCTGGCAGCATGAATCCAAAAAACTGTAAAATAATTGTAAGTTGGTTTTCTGGCAATGAGTCATATTCCAGGTTGATTAATAAGGGCAATCATCAAAAATAAAGTTTTATTAAAGGGCTTACATCTAAAATTTTATATCCCTGTTTTAAAAGTCAATATTTCACTATCCCATCATACATTTTATCTAACACAGGATAAAGGAAATTATTTAGTGACGAAATTCATTAAATAACGTCCTAAAATCCCACCCTGGTTAGAAAAGGGTGGTAACCTGTAGATAACCCGTCCCGATTAGCCTAAGTTTGCAAAAAGTGGACGTTAATAAATAATAATAATAATAATAATAACACAGATACTAACTGGACCCGGAAATACAAACTCTTACATACACAGATACAAAATTACTGTCTCAAATACTTGTAAATGCGACAGTTACACTGAACAGACATTCACCCACCTGATTTATGAATGTAGGCTGACTCAAGACATAAAAAGACAGTTAAAGTCTTATTTCCCGCTTGGCCTATGAGTCACAGTATCTTATTTTCAAAACACCTAAACTTATTAAAAGCAATAGCCTACGAAATCCTTAAACTGAGAGAGGAAAAGATAATATAAAATTAGTATTATGTATTTTTTATTGGTTATTTAATTGTATTACTGAATTGTTCTAATTAATGTTTTTTGTTTTATTTTGTCATGTTTAATTTACATAATCTTATTTACATTTTTAATATGTATATAATATTATATAAAAAAAATGTTAAAAGTTTTAACAAAATGCGCATATAATGCAAATATACATGGGATGTGCAGAAAAATAAAATCCCTCCACAAAGGGATTTAAGGGAAATCAGCTATTGAGGTTGTACTCATGACAGATCTTTCTTAATTTTTCTTCAAATGTCCATCGATCCTACCTAGTAGATGACGAAAATGAGGTATGTTCAAAACTGTATATATATATATTTGTCTGTTACCGCTCTAGCGGTCGTAATTTTTGTTTAATCGTTACCAAACTCGATATTTAGTAGTTTTATGTAAAAAGAAAGATCAAGTTCGTTAACGGCTGAAATCGGACCAGTGGGAGGGGGGGGTTTAGAGGAGAGGATTTTCGAAAATTCGAAATATCTCCGTTACTATACGTCGGATAGAAAAATTGTACCGAATCAATCTTATTGCAAATTAAATTTACTCTAAATATTGCTATACACATTTATTCTCTATCTTGAATATTAACCGAAATATTAGCATTTTTATTAAATCTGGGCGGCTAACGAACGAGTGACTTTCCCGCCAAAAGCTAGTTCGGCCGTTTCCTTGACTGCTGGGCTCTCGTGAAATTTCTCCATTGTATGACTTCACGTGGGAAATCTGCTTAGTTTACGCAGCCCCTGCATGACGGACTTTGGTTTATTTTCAACAGGACACTGACAATAATGCGCTGCGTTGAAAGCAATTTGTAGCATTAATAAATCTTTATTGTGGAAATTGATCTTTTTAATCAACGTGCAAAGTAAAATAACTCTACTTCTTCTCTTTTAAATTTTGAGTAATATATGTTACATTTAATTGTAATAATTTTAATACATTTATTATTGTATCTTACAATTCAGTAATATAAGATTCTTTTAAAAAATATGTTTCCATTTTGTTATTTTTTAAAACAATAAGGGGCTCAGGTTAGCCATGCGAGTTAAAGCGTTGACCTTTATCTCACATGGTAAACCTAGAGTGGCGAGTTCGATTCTCGCTTGGGCAAAGGAAATTATTTAGTGACGAAATTCATTAAATAACGTTCTGAAATCCCACCCTGGCTAGAAAAGGGTGATAACCTGTAGATAACCCGTCCCGATTAGCCTAAGTTGCAAAAAGTGGACGTTAATAAATAAATAAAAAAACAATAAGAAATTTGCTTGAGGGTGCCAAAAGTGTAATGGCATATGTACTTTTTTTTTTCTTTTTACCCACAGTGTATTATCATAGAAATATTGGTATTCCAAATGAATTTTTCACTAATATTCAGCATGGATAAGGGGCAAAGGTAGGTGGAAGAATAATATTCTATTCTCTAATTAAGCCTTGATCTGCGCTAATTATTTGTTTATTTATTATAATATAAAGCTCCGCAACGTTTCTAAGATTTAAGTCTTCTTAAAGTTGAGGTGCAAAAACGAAAAAGCCCGTCACGTAGCGGCTGCGTAAACTAAGCAGATTTCCCACGTGATGTTTTACAATAGAGAAATTTCACGAGAGCAGAGAAGTTAAGGAAACGCCAAACTAGCTTTTGGCGGGAAAGTCACTGTCCGTTAGCCGCCCAGATTTAATAAAAATGAAAATATCTCGGTTAATATTCAAGATAGAGAATAAATGTATTAACAATATTTATAGTAAATTTAATTTGCAATAAGATTACTTCTGTACAATTTTTCGATCCGACGTATAGTAACGGAAATATTTCGAAAATCGAAAATCATCCCCTCTAAACCCCCTCTCCCAATGGTCTGATTTCAGCTGTTAACTTGATCTTTGTTTTTACATAAAACGACTAAATGTCGAGTTTGGTAACAATCAAACGAAAATTGCGACCGCTAGAGCGGTAACAGACAAATATATATATGTATATTTATATATATATATATATATATATATATATATATATATATATATATATATATATATATAAAGTTTTGAACGGACCTCATTTTCGTCATCTACTGGTGGACATATGAAGAAAAATTTCGAAAATTCCGTCATGAGTACAACCTCAATAGCTGAGGGAGGGAATCTTAAGGGAAATCTGCTAAAAACAAAATAACAAGAGTGTATCACACAAAAGAGTAAAAAGAACAAAACTAACGATACGGAAAAAAAGACATCAAAGGGTAGAGATTAAAAACGAACAGAACATGGAACAAAAAAGAGGAGGGGATAAATAAGATAAAAATAAAATTGAAAGAGAATTTGGTAACTTCTGTAATTGCTATTCATAAAAAACAGGCATAAGGAATGCACATTTAAATATATTTTACATATTCAAACACACACACACAACACACATTACAAATTATAATATTTGAAATTAAATATTATTTAAAGGCCAATAAATTTTAAATATGCACAAACGGTGATAATATTTGGATATCTCTCATGTGGTAAATTTTGGAATGTTAGGTGTTTTAGCAGATTTCCCTTAAGGGAAATCAGCTATTGAGGTCGTACTCATGACGCGATTTTCGAAAATTTTCTTCAAATGTCCATCGATCCTACCCAGGAGATGACGAAAACGAGGTCCGTTCAAAATTATATATATATATATATATATATATATATATATATATATATATATATATATTTGTCTGTTAACGCTCTAGCGGTCGCAATTTTTGTTTGATCGTGACGAAACTCGATATTTAACCGTTTTATGTAAAAAGACAGATCAAGTTCGTTAATGGCTGAAATCGGACCAGAGGGAGGGGGGGGGGGTTAGAGGGGAGAATTTTCAAAAATTCAAAATATCTCCGTTATTATGCATCGGATCGAAAACCTGTATAGAACCAATCTTATTGAAAATTAAATTTACTATAAATATTGTTATATACATTTATTCTCTATCTTGAACATTAACCGAGATATTTGCATTTTTATGAAGTCTGTGGTCGGGTATACTTCGGATTACGTCGGCCATCTTCGTCATTTCTCGGCTCAGGCGGAAGCTTCTTCTAACCTTACCTTACTTTCTTACTTTGTGAGATTTACGAAAATACGTTCTGTTCATCCGCCTCCCCCCTTCTTTAGTTCTTGGACTACTAAAATTTGAGTTATTAAAATATAAATTATTCTTACAATTCAGAAGCCGTTTCTGTTGGGAATTTATTTTTATTAACTGAAAGATTTCTCATTATCTAATCACGGTGGTATTGTGTTATCAATATGCAGATTTCTCTATTGTAATACTTCACGTGGGAAATCTGCTTAGTTTACGCAGCCCCTGTGTGACGGACGTTTTTTAGTAGGAATATCAGCTATTGATGCTCTACTTGGGCCACGATTCCGAAAAATGTCTTCAAAAGTCCATCGATCCTACCCAGATGACGTCGAAAATGGACCGTATTTAGGATCCATATAAATATATCAAACACGAACAAAATGTGTTTGTTTAACTTCTGTTTTTTTTTTTTTTAATTTTACATAGATTTGTTTGAGCATCATCGCCAAATAAATAAAGTATTAACATGATTTCAAGTATTGCCTCCTCAAACGTCACAATATCCCTTACCTGTTGTACGATGAGATATTCGTAAAGTCCTGGATCGTTCGTTTCGAATGGACACCTGTTGTAAACTGGAAGTCGCTCTCCGTAGTTTCCCTCTATGACCCCGAGAATGGGGACCGAAGCACAGAAAGCCAACGGGCATATGATTGTGCAGGGCGTCAGAAACACGGCGAATTTCGTTATCCAGCTCGCATCCCTCTGGTATAGGCCGCTGAAAAAGTCTGTCATTCCCAATCCAGAAGCCAGGATGTCATGGGAAAGGATGTCCATATTCCTGAACAGCTGTTCCAACTCATTCCTTTTCGTCATGTAAAATAAGTTCAAAATAAACCCAAAAGCTTGAAATGCTGAAACTCCACAGCCCCAGGTAATTTCCTAAAAAAGAATATATATATATATAGCATATATACAGTAAAGTAAGTACAAACAAATCGAAGAATTGCAAAGATATTTTATTAAGAGATTATTTGGCCTCCCCTAAAATACGCCAAATTTTGAACTGTATCTGGAGACAAGGGAAGCACCATTATTCATATTTATTTATTTATTTTGTATTGGAGCGTTCGCAGTGAGGCGATATTGCTCAACAAAAAAACAATAAAAAAATGTATATAAACAAAATACAAAAATAGAAACAGTAACAAGAAGAATTAAACAATACAAACTAAGAACGCAAAAAAATAACAAAACTCAACTAAATAACAGAACGAAATCGATTAACAAAACGCAACCAAAGAGACAAAAAAAACACGATTCAACAAATAAACAAAAACAAAACATTAAATTCAAAATAATAATCTTGTAAGGAAACTAGATAATTAAAAATTTTAAAGACTAATACAATTACGTAAACAATTATATACTTTCAATGGTAAAAAACATAACTAAAATGAAATAAATAAAAATTAGTCATTATTCATTTTAACTACTGCTGCACTTCGTCAACTCAAGTGATGAAAGGATAACAATAAAACTAGCGCTAAAAGTTATCAAGAAAAGTATATTCCTAAATGATAAGGTTGCTGAAATTTGAATTGCTGAAACCTTCCCACAGATGAGTTTTTCAAAACTCCTATCTCTGAGAAAAACCGAATTTTAAAGAAATTACTACGTCATTACAGTAAATAAAAATTGATAACTTTAAACAAAACCTTACCAATGACCGTCAATGTTTTAAGGTCGAATATTTTCATAATTGTGTATTATTCCTGAAGAGGCACATAGAAGACACGAAAAACCTGGAGAAAAATTAATCAGTGAAATAGTTCACGTGTTATTATCTATTGACCTTCGGCCATTTTCCCTTCAACTAAGATTGAATTGAGGTCACTTTTCGACTTTATCAATGTTGATAAATTTGAAAACCAAAAACAGATAACATTTATAATTAAAACAGAACCCCTAATTGAAATCCTATTATATATAAACAATAAGCTGTTATATTATGAAAAACCTTAGTTGAAACCTAAATTCCAAATTTTCCTCTCATTGAGCTTTTACGTTTTGAGATAAATGCAAATATGTGACGCACATGGGAAATCTGCTTAGCTAACGCAGCTGCTGCGTGACGGACTTTTGTCTTTTTATAATAAGTGTAATTCTCCTGACGAAGCGACATAGCGGAAGCGACCTATTGCATAATATTCTATTACAATATAATATTCTCGCAGGCTTCTACAGTTTTCTCATTGATACAACTAATATATTTGGGAAATCATCGAGTCTTTATGTTGTTTGCCAACATTTGTGCTGCAGAAACTTTGGGCTTCTTAAGGGCTTTCTCTGGGACTGAAGAGTTCTGTAATTATTGAGAACCAAACCAGACATATATTTCTTGCCCTGTGCTTTGGTCAACAAAGAATTCTCTTCCGAGTACTTTCGGAAACTTGTTCGTTTAAGATTTCGGCTTCCTTGTGAATACATTTCTGTCCAAAACTAGCTTAATCTATTACTATCTTCTCTGTCGATGTTATTTGGGAACTTTACTATCTGTATTGCTTCTTGGTGAGTTAGATCATTTAACGTCAGTACCTAGCTATAGAATACTAGCTCAGATACCCGGCTTCGCCCGGGAATTCATTTGAGGCTGAATGGTGATGGTATTTTTTAGCAGGCTTTACATTACACAATATTTTGACATTTACCCGTCCCAGTGATTAGGATTGATACCCGTCGTTGCCGTGGATTTGCTAATAATAGAATTATTTGTTCGATAAGGCTTCACAGTCTTCGATATTTTTATATTTCCCGTCTCTTATACATGTAAATATGGTGAATTTTTATTTCAGGCCTCCCTTATAACCCCCCTCCCGTTCGAACCTAAAAATTTTAATATAACTTATAATCATGGAAGAATTAATGCTAATTGACATACCGAGTTTTGTTAAGTTCGGTTCAGCCGTTAGTGCCCGCTAAAGTTTTAACGTATAACTCATTTATACTTAGGTATACGACCAAAGTGTATATAACAAAAGTTACTCCAAAAAGCAAAATAAACAACTTTTGCTATGTTTATATTTGCGAAAAAACCAATAGGAAACGAAATATCGCTATTTTTAATTTCAGGCTTCCCTTATAACCCCCACTCCTGCCCGTCCATAGAAATGTTGGTATGGCTTATTATAATGAAGGCCTCACTGATAATACACATACCGAGTTTTATTTAGTTCGGTTGAGTCTTTTTCGGCAAATAATATTGTTGACTCCCGTTATAATTTTTTGCGTATAACGCATTTAAACTTCGATATAAGACAAAAGTGTATATAACAAAAGTTACTCTAAATATCAAAATAACCCCCTCATAACCCCCACTCCTGTTCGTCTCAGAGAAAATTAATATAGCCTAAAGTCTAAGTTGGGTTAGTAGTAATATACATACCAAGTTTCATAAAATTCGGTTCAGCCGTTTATGCGTGAAAAGGTAACAAACAAACAAACATATACGAAAGAAACAAAATGCAGATATGGTGTCTATGACATGTAAAACAAAAAGTTATCGTGAAATTTCGTGAAAAAAATCAATGTACAGACAGAGGTTACAATTTTATATATATATATATATATATATATATATATATATATATATATATATATATATAGATAAGCTAGGACATGTAACTAATGATGGCTGTCATAGTAATTAGCCTGTACAAATATTTACCATTGCTCCTAAAAGTGTCAGTAAATGGTTTGATACCTTGCGCAGGAACTTAGGGTAAGAATAGACGCAGACTCCCTAGAACTCTAGACATTTTTACCTACTCAACGTATCTGATATGCTGAAAGTATATAGTGCTGAAAATGCGTTTTATTTCTGTTTAAATAATTGGAGCTCCCATTAGAAATAAACGGATAAATTCATGAATAAAAAAGAAACAAAATTATTTTGAAAATATTGTTTACCCTACCTCAAAGTTTGGATAGTTTTGGAACGCTAGCGCTGCGCAAATCAGCTTGTAAAATAGAAAAATCTCAACAAATAATTCTCTGCATTTACAAAAAAATCTCATTTTTTGTGTTTCCTTTTTCCAAGGCAGTGGCAGGCCGAAAAATTGTCCAATGTTCAGCACAGTCCTGGTGAAAAAATAATAAAAACATATTGTGTATGGAATGAAGTGCCAGGAAATAAGAAGTAATTCTAGAAATAATAAAAATAGGCCACACTATATTAGTTATTTAATTAAAAAAGATAACCCAAGATTATTGCAATTTAAATTTAACTGTAAAACATGCAGGAGTAGAATAGGAAAAAAATCAAAAATCCATTTGCACTGTAAAATAAATCATAGAATTGACAAATTCTCGGGAAATAACTCTGGAAATGTTTACTTCAAATAACGAAAACCATTTAAATCGTAAATTAGTTTATATTAAATAAATAATTTTCAAAAACAAGTTCTTTCTGGTTTCTGCAAAGTATAAGGTTGAAAATTGAAGATGGTATTGTAGCTGTTATTGTATAAATTTGAATATTAATGATGAAGAGTAGTTAATTTTCCTTTTTTACTCAGTCAACCTACTTTGTTTCTTTATTTTTAGTTAATGATTCCATAAATAGTTTTCTAATATTTCCTTAGTTTTGGATTTTTATAATTTAGTTTTTGCTGCTTTATTGTATTGAATATTTTTATCTTTTTTTTTTAATGGAGTTAACAGTTTTATTTGTTATTTTAGGAGTCACCTTATTATCTGATTTGCTCAATAGCTTACCTGCCAGCTGTGACCTTAAGTATTTATAGATGCTTATACTATATACTTTGCCATTATGTTTCTACAAAATAATTTTTTTATAATCCATAATTTTCCTACAATCGAAATAACAGAGATTAGCCATTATCATTTCCGGCTATTTTTACATTTGTCTATATTATAAATTACTTTAAAATTTATAAATGAGAACTTGTATAGAGTTTTGTTTAATAAATGTGTTTTTACCATATCAGATGATTACATTTTATATCTTAATGTAATAATTTCTTTTTGAAAAATCAACAGTTTTAAATACAAAATAAGTTCTTTTTATAGGATCACGGTTAAAATATTTTGATTTCCCTAGTTTTTAATAATATTAACTATATGATTCGCAAATTCTAGTAATTGAGGCGCTCAACGTAAAAAGGGCGTATGATCTCATCAGCCCTTTTTACGCAAAACGCTTTATTCAATCCGCCGTTTCTTATAGAGTTCAGTGGTGCAACTTTCATCTCAATATCTTGAAAATTGACGTTGGCACACCAGTTTTTGTGGGGTAATATCTGCTGGTTTTCACGTCCAGGCCTTGACTTGGGGTTAGTGGTTATGTTACTATGTGAGTTATGGTTATGTTTTTGATGCAGCTTATTAAGACTGAAAATGAGTGACTCAAGTGAAAGTGAAAAGGTTCAAATTAAGAAGAAAAGAACAAGGAAAATAATAAACAAACATCATGAGGAAGTGAAAATTAAACGTCCAATGGGCCTAGGCTATAAAACGTCCAAGGGTAAAAGTGTAAGTGCCAAAGTTCATTCTGTCATTGATAGCTGCTGTAGTAGTAAATGCTATGAAAATGTACCTTTTGAAAACCAGGTTGAAGCATTTGATGCTTTTTATTGTGGTCAATCGAAAAGCCTTCAAGACACTTATTTGGCTTGTTGTTTGGAAAAGTTGGAAGGCCCTAAGAAACAAAGTGTTAACTTGAAAAGACCAAGAGAAAATTTATAGAACTACGCAATTTTTGTTGGTGGAAATAAGCTATCAGTTTGTAGAAGGTTTATACTTAATTTAGTTCAAATATCAGAGAAACGATTACGTGTCGTACAGAGCAAACTTTTGAAAAATGAATCTTTTGAAGAAAAGCGAGGTTCTCATAATAATAGATCTCGTAGTATTTCTGAAAATGTTATTTCGCTAATGGTGATCATCTTAAGTCAATTCCACATGATGAAAGCCATTATTGTAAGTCTAAAAATAACCTGTTAAACTTTGACAACTGCATGCTCAACATTAAAACGCTATATGAAATGTTCAAGGATTAACAGCAATGTTGGTTCTTCAAGCCTGGGAACCATTTTTAAATAATCTATTCCTGAAGAAACCTGTCTCAAGAAACTAAATAAAATTTACTCTAATGAAATATTTCATTATCAAATCATTGCAAAGTGGTGCTCTGCTGTGCTCAAAAAATTATCTTTGTTTGAAGTGTTCAGTTATTGGCGGCCTACTAATCAGATTGGAGATTTTCGCAACGTTGAGACTCAAAGGTGTCCTTACCCAGCAGTAAACCAACCAAAAAAGTTAAAAGTCTTATATCGGTTTTTACAGGAAGAGGATGTGGACTTTATTGAAAATATGATTTCTCCAAGTTGATAAAGAAAGAGAGATTTTGTACTGATTTCAAACAAACAAACTGAGTTTACTCGGTAGAAGCTGTTTTTTGTTTTTTTTTTCAATTTATTCTTCAAATACATGAAAAATCTTTTCATTTTGATGTTTTGCCTGTTTAAAATGTTAAATAATTATTATTGTAACAAATAAATAAGTTATAATCTATTTAATTATATTCTTTTTAATAACGTTTTTATATAAGAATGTATTCTGGCTAAAAAGGGCGTATAAAGTAACTTATGTTTTTTAATTATTACAAAAACACCAATTACTGAATTATTTTTTTAAATTGTTGAATATTTTTTTAATAGGTGTAATATATATATTTATCAATATTACAGGAATTATAATAAGTATGACAACAGGAGACAACAATGAAATATTCATTTGGTGTTTTCTCAAAACAAGAGTTTTACTTATAAGCCCCTTTTACGTAGACCGCCTCAATTTATAGTAATAACAGATAAAATGTATTAATTAAATGTCCGATTGCAAAGGATATTAATTTAGCCCCCTAAATTTAGTCTCTAATAGGGCAATTATTAAAAGATTCCAGAGTAGAATTAAAATTTGAAGAGATCCCTTATCCATTATGTAATTTTTTTAAAACTTTATACGTGTAAAATAAATATGTATTTAGTCGTTTCCTATTTGCTTTTCTGCGTATGATAACATAAGTTGTTTATTTTTCATTAAGAGTAAATTTGTGTTATAAACCTTTTTTGGCTGAATAATAATCAACTAACAAGATATCCTCATGAAAGAACAATTGACCCCTGATTTCATCAAATTGAATGTTATGCCAATTTTTTTTTTTTTTTTTAAATTGTATACATGTAAAATATATATGCAGTTTGAACCTGTAAGATCTCTCGAAGCTTAGCGCAGCCATTGCAGACAAGATGAACTTGTAATGATTCTGATGAAGAGCTTATACCCTTTGATATTCATGAACTAATCCAGAGCAGAGTGGACTATCCCACGAACGATTTTCCAATTAACATTTCTTTAACTGCCCAATTAACCAAATTATGGGAATCCATTTCTGATTCAGGAGTGAAACTTTAATTCGCTCTCCAAATGAAATCGAAATGCTCAGAGCGGTAGTTAATTGTCGTCAATTTGATTAGGAATTATTAACACCCACATTACCTATTAGTTGAACAATTTTTTTCAGCGATAAAAGTATTTTTTTTTTATCAAGTTTTTTTTATGAAAATATAAATAAAACGGTTTTGATTATTTATGTATTAGCCACGCTCTTTTCGATTTAATACAGTCCAATGTTTAATTTTAGAAGATTTCCCTTAAAGGAAATCAGCTATTGAGGTTGTACTCATGACGCGATTTTCGAATAATTTTCTTCAACTGTCCATCGATCCTACCCAGGAGATGACGAAAATGAGGTCCGTTCAAATATATATATATATATTATATATATATATATATATATATATTATTTGTCTAAACGCTCTAGCAGTCTCAATTTATGTTTGATCGTAACAAACTCCCTATTTAAGCGTTTTATGCAAAAAGAGAGAACAAGTTCGTTAATGGCTGAAATCGGACCAGTGGAAGGGGGGTTTTAGAGGGGGAATTTTCGAAAATTCGAAATATCTCCGTTACCGTACATCGGATCAAAAAATTGAATAGAACTAATCTTACTGCAAATTAAATTTACTATCAATATTAATCTATACATTTATTCACTATCGTGAATATTAACCGAGATAGTTCCATTTTTATTAAATTTGGGCCGAGAAGGGCTGACTGTTTCCCGCCCAAAGCTAGTTCGGCCCTTTGCCGCAACTGTTCGGCTCTCGCATGGAGATTTTACTATTGTATAACTTCACGCGGGAAATCTGCTTAGTTTACGCAGCCCCAGCGTGACGACTTTTCAATGAAAACGTGAGTCGAACCGTCTTAGGGATTCACCCATAAAACTGTCACAATAAAATCTGTGAGAACAATATGCGAAATCAGCTGTTCTCATGACGGGATTTTCAAAGAAAATCCTCAAATACCATAGATACTATATATATATATATATATATATATATATATATATATATATATATCTTTCAATTCGACAGATTCATTCATTTTTAGCAGATTTACCTTCAGGGAAATCAGCTATTGAGTTTGTACTCATGACGGAATTTTCGACATTTTTCTTCAAATGTCCATCGATCCTACTTAGTAGATGACGAAAATGAGGTCCGTTCAAAACTGTATATATATATATTTGTCTGTTACCGCTCTAGCGGTCGCAATTTTTGTTTGATCGTTACCAAACTCAAAATTTAGTCGTTTTATGTAAAAAGAATAATCAAATTCGTTAACGGCTGAAATCGGACGAGTGGGAAGGGGGTTTTAGAGGAGAGGATTTTCAAAAAATCGAAATATCTCCGTTACTATACGTCGGATCCAAAAATTGTATATAATCAATTTTATGGCAAATTACTTTTACTATAAATATTGTTCTATACATATTTTCCGTATAATGATTATTAACCGAGATATTTGTATTTTTTGTAATGAGTTCCGCTTTCAGTAAACCCCTACTCCTACTAGGGACATATTAATAATAAGCTGATATCTAGTGAACCACCTCATTATTAGGTTAAATACAAAATATTGTTTTCAACAAAGCTTTATTTTACGTGGTACAAACATATACGTTTTGTTGACCCCCCCCCCCACTTTTTTTCTTGGACTGGAAATGTTACCTGTATGTATATTTATCTATTGTATAACTTCGCTTGCTAACCTTCTTGTTAATGAATAATGCGAAAATCTCAAAACAGTCTTAATCGTTTTTCCCCCCCCCCTTTCTGTTTTCTTCCCGGATTCCTAAATTTGGAATGGTTGTGATTAAAATTATTCTGGTTTATTATTAATTACAGTACTAGATATAATAAATAGTTATATGAATAAAATTTATAACTTATATTCAAATATATTTCCGTAATTGCTTTTATTTCCTGTAAAAGCTGGCTAACCTGATTGTTTAGAACTCAGACTGTTTGCTATCAGGAAGGTTCATACCATTTGACTTGCCCTTTATTTGTTTACTTAATATCCACAACAGCATTAAGTGTTACAAATAATGGATATTCTGTGGTACTATTTAGTGTTGGTGTAGTAAGTGTTCAGAGCGCTGCTATCATTAACGGTAAGTCCATCTTTTGTGTTCTTGTTGTTTTTTGTGATAGATTTTTTTTTAATTTATTCTCGGAGCCTAACGGACGAAAGTGACTGTCCCTCCAAAAGCTAGTTCGGCCGTTTCCTGACTGCTGGGCTCTCGTGAAATCTGCTTTGTTTACGCAGCCCCTGCGTGATGGACTTTTTTTTTTTTTCGTAACTTGAGTATTCAGGGAGTTACTCTAACTGTTTTGGTGTCTGCATTCAGGAACCCTCCCCCACTCCCTTTTTATCATGTATTATTAACATAGAAATAGGGGATATGTTGTGATATGATATTCATAGTGTGTTATATTAGCACATGGGAAATCACCATATTTTACGCAGCCCCTGCGTGACGTATTTTTTAACATGTTCTTTATAATATCGATTACTCATCGATTGGTGATACCCAGGAAACGATGTTCATAACTATATATATATATATATATATATATATATATATATATATATATATAATTATATTTGTCAGTTAACACTCTAGAGGTCGCAATTTTTATTTGATCGTTCCCAAACTAGATATTTCAACGATTTATGTAAAACTAAAGAGCGACTTCCTTAATGGTTGAAATCCGAGCAGTGGGTGGGAAAGGGGGGGGGAATTCCTAATATCTAAAAAATAAAAATAATAATATATAATATTATAATAAAAATTGTAAAAAACCAATCTTGTTGAAAATATAATTTTTTTTTTTAATTGATGTTATGTGCGTTTTATCACTATATTGATTATTAACGGAGATATTTGCATTATTAAGTTTCCCACATTTAGTTAACCCTCTTTTACTCGTCTCATATTAGCAATAAGCTCTTGTATCAATCTAAGCCTAAATACCAAATATTTTTATCATTGAGCTTTTAGGTTTCGAGATAATTGCAAATACGTGAATACGTGAAGCGTTTGAGAAATCTGCTTAAATATAAATGTGATTGAAATTTCCATCTTTGATGAAAACCCAATAGGAAACGTATTACCGCAATTCGTTATTTCAGGCCTCCTTATAACCCCAACTCCTGACCATCCATAGAATTTTTAATACATCTAATAATCATTGAGGAGTAGGTGATAATTCACATTTTTGTGAATTTTCCTTTCACTATATTTTTTATTTGTAAAACTAGTATCCTTTTCTTTGTATATATGTATATTTATATTTTCCTTGGCCGCTATTTTATTTTCAGTTTTATTTTTATAGAAATGATTAATTTTTTCTTTGAACTAATTTTATTTTCTTGGGATTGGTAATAACGCTACCATCAGCATCGTCGTCAGTACGTTTTCATTTTCTATTAAAATTATGTTCTTTTATTTTAACATTTTTTTTTTTCATTTTTGGACGAGTGATGTTGTTATTATTTAAAATCTTGCCATCTCTTTTTCTCTTGCGTTTGTTGTGAAAATTATCGTCAATAAATTCATTTACAAATTTAAAATAGTTGGATCGAAAGAATACTTTTAATTTTCTGTCTTGATTTGTCCAGTTTCATCTTTTCTCTTGTAGTAGAGATTTGTGTAGTAGAGAAATAAAAATGTTTTGAATACTCATTTGAAGTGTTCATTTTGTGTTTTCGACCTTCCACCATAGCCTAGTGAGTAAAGTTAAATAGGTCATATTTTCACAATTCTATTTTAGCAGATTTCCCTTATATTACAGCTATTATATTTCTACCATGGCTAAGCAAGACTTGGTATTTAATTTATTAAAGTAGACAGCGTTATGATAGCTTGATGTGAAAATCAAATAGGAATGTGATTTCCAGAAGGGCTAAAAAAAATAAATAAAAATAGTAATGCTAATATTGTTGTTAAAACAATCACTCACCCTTCCGGTGTAATTTCATCCACTATAGAATTTGGCAATCAATTTAGCTTGAAACGGATAAAAATTATTTGGTTTACTAAAAAATAATGATCTTTCTCAATAAAGCGGACTTTTCTTGCTGCTCTAGGTGAGAACGTCTTCTGACATCTAGCGGCTTTTTAGTGAACCAACCAAGTTCACTAAAACATTGCTCCTTTGTACACTTGCCACTAGCAGCGCTGGTGTCATTGTCATGAGAAGATTTCTCAGAGTCATCTCAATGTTTTCAACCCATATTCAATATATCGTCAGTTACAACATTTTACAATTGAAATTAGGAATCAAATTCAGAACGAGTTCGAATTGTCATGATTTAGTTTGTAAATTCCCTCAAGAAATTATGAGAAAAGAAGAGAGAATTGATTTGTTTTAATGTGTTTAACAGCCTGAAACATTTAGGAAATAAATTCATTTCGTCTAATTTACAGAAATGAAATGGAAAAAAAGTATCTTTAATATAAATTGCATTGTGATCATCCATACCAAAAATTACGTCGACCCAAATAACGCTAACTGACGTACTGCAAACCACAAATACAAGATTGTACAGAATTAAAAACATGAATGGTAATCACTAGATTGCAAGTTATGGGAAATAAAAACTCACTTGGACGCTTTGTTAGCATATTTAAAACAAGAAAGTCTAAATAAACTTATATAATACTCACCTTTCTTCTATTTCCATAGAATTATAGTCATAAAGGCTTAATTCCAACACAATGAAATACAAAATGTAATGAAAAATTACATTTTATATTATCCTGTGAAAGAGTGAGTCTGTGGGTACGTGCTTGGGTGTGTGTATGTGTGTGTGTGTGTGTGTGTGTGTGTGTGTGTGTGTGTGTGTGTGTGTGTGTGTGTGTGTGTGTGTGTGTGGGTGTGTGTCTGATTATGAAAGCATGTGTAAAAGTTTAGAAACTTTTACATAAATTCTTATTTATTTTTTATTAATTATTACTTACCAATCATTTATTTCTTAACTATCTGGTAATTTTAAAAATCATTTTTATTCTTTTAATTTATTATTACGCTTCGTTTTCCTTTCCTTTTTGTTTTTTTTTGTTTTTTTTACACCTCTGTATTTTTTTGAGTTCTCTGTTTCGTTCATAGTTTTTCTGTTTTAATAGTTTCTGAATAATATTAATTCATGATACATTTTATATGTTCTTTTTACACAAAAAAGGAATTAAATTTAACAATTTTGGTTATTTTTACCATTTGGTTATTTAATGAAAGGTGTAAATTGCTCCAATTGTGTGGCACCAAATAAATAAATTCAGTAAAAAATATTTTCTAACATCCTCAGGTTTGAATAAACTTCTATTTTTCTAGCTTTTAGAAAAGCATGCAATCAGAATTTCATCGTTTCAAAGATACAGTTCCTTTTGAGGAAAAGTCCGTCACGCAGGACCTGCGTAAACTAAGCAGATTTCTCACGTGAAGTTTTACAATAGAGAAATCTGCTTAATAACAACTGTAGTAGTAAGAAACCTCTAAACCTAAAACATTATTTAGGGCGTAATAACCCAGTAGTTTCTAGCGCCAAAAAACAGTTAACCTAACCTCTAAACCTATTCAAGAGGGACGAATAGTTATGGAAACGGCCGCCAGAGCTCTCGGCGGAAAGTCCGAACATAGCCTACTGATGACCACACGCAGAATACAAATGCGAATATCTCGGTTAGTATTCAAGATACAGAATAAATGTATATAACAATATTCCTCTAAACCCCTCCCTGCCACTGGTCCGATTTCAGCCGTTAACGAACTTGATCTTCCTTTTTACATAAAACGATTAAATTCCGAGTTTGGTAACGATCAAACAAAAATTGCGACCGCTAGAGCGATAACACACAAATATATATATATACTAGTGTGTATATTTATATATATATATATATATATATATATATATATATATATACAATTTTGAACGGACCTCATTTTCGTCATCTCCTGAGTAGGATCGATGGACATTTGAAGAAATTCTTTGAAACTCGCATCATGAGTACGACCTCAATAGCTGATTTCCCTTAAGGGAAATCTGCTAAAATTGCATAAAAAATTCTTTACAGGCATATTTAAATAAATATTTACTGGATGGAAAGTCTTGTGCTCAGGAACATAACTGAAATTCTAATTCATACATTTGTTTTGAAGACGTTAAACACGAGCACATCTGCTTCCGAAATAATATAATCGTGGTAACTACAAGCCTATAGATCATGATGGTAAGTACATTTTTATTTGAAGAGCAAATGAAATGAAATTTGTCAAAATGAAGCCACCAGATATGGGTTATAGACCCGCGCAGATAAAAGGTATAATTATTTGTCTACTCTTTTCTGAATTTTACTCCTATCTGGTGAAATTTAATACGAATTACGCGATTTTAATACGAATTGAAATAAATTACGCCGCATTGCGTGGCGAATCACCGGGTGAAGCATGCTATCATGGAGCTTCTGAAAACAAAGAATTTTACATGCTTTGAAGAGGTGTACGCAGGGTCAACGAGGTAAGCGGACATTATAGCCTTCAAGGAGAATTGTAAATTTTCCTACATTCTGGACCCAACAATAAGGTACGAGACCAACGACCCTGATCAAGCGGAGAAGATCCACCAGGAAAAGAAGAATATTTACGACAAATGTACTAAATTTTACTCCGAAAAATCCAGGGAATCATTTGGGGAGCGAGATTGATAGGCTTTGGGAGCGAGGTGATAGGCTTGCGGTTTGGTGCCCGAGGAACGGTCCCTAAACATACACAGACATTTTTTGACGAGGTGGGCATAGAGAAGAACGCTCTGCAAACCTTGGTCGAGTGTATAATTATTGATACCTTAGGGATTATTTCCCACCATATATTTTAATTTTAGTTGTGACCAGTGATCTTATTATAGATCGACGGATCATATTATTACTATATTGGTGTTTCTTATTTATATATAGTGACATTCACCTTTTAGGTTGTTCTCTGTGCTTATTTTAGTTATTGTGTTGACTAAATACAAATTTGTATTGTCTACTATTGTCCTAGGGATTGACTTAAGTTGCTGAGTGCTTCAACATCTCAATGTAATTGAGCAGCCCCACAAATTGTATTTTACAATAAAGTGATTCTCTATGTTCTTTTTTACCCGGAATTTAAAATACATTTCATTCGAAATTTTTGCGCAACATTTTTTTTTTTTTTTTTTTTTTTTTTTTTCATTTTTAGCAGATTTCCCTTCAGGGAAATCAACTATTGAGGTTGTACTCATGACGCAATTTTCGAAATTTTTCTTCAAATGTCCATCGATCCTACCCAGGAGATGACGAAAATGAGGTCCGTTCAAAACTGTATATATATATATATATATATATATATATATATATATATATATATATATATATATATTTGTCTGTTTCCGCTCTAGCGGTCGCAATTATTATTTAATCGTTACCAAACTCGATATTTAGTCGTTTTATGTAAAAAGAAAGATCAAGTTCGTTAACGGCTGAAATCGGACCAGTGCGAGGGGGGGTTTAGAGGAAAGGTTTTTTGAAAATTCGAAATATCTCCGCTACCATACGTCGGATCAAAAAATTGTATAAAACCAATCTTTTGCAAATTAAATGTACTATAAATATTGTTTTATACATTTATTCTCTATCTTCAATATTAACCGAGATATTTGCATTTGTATTGTGTGTGTGGTCGGCAGGAGTCGGCTATGTTCGGGACATTCCGCCGAGAGCTAGGGCGGCCGTTTTCGTCACTAATCGTCCCTCGTGAATAGGTTTAGAGATTCATTACAACTACTGTTGTTATTAGGCAGATTTCTCTATTGTAAAACTTCACGTGGGAAATCTGTTTAGTTTACGCAGCCCCTGCGTGACGGACTTTTTTTAGTAGTTTTTATACGAGATCGCAGTTATTCTTGTATTCCTCATGAAATATATGATCTATCATTTTGAATTTCTCCTGTCTATATCGGTGAAATGTGGCTTAACATCCATGAAGTGTTGCCCGAGTTGCGGTATATTTAATTTCAGAGGGACCTAATGAAACAATAAAATACTAATAAGCGTTGGCATTTCTCCTTTGATTTCATTCATATTACAAAGGTGATGTAAAGGTGAAATAAAATAAAAAATTCGATGGCTCTTTAAATTTTTTTATTTACATCGAGTTTTATATAAATGACAGGGATACAAAAAAAAAAACAAATATATATTTTCATTTAATAGTTTAAATATTTTGTAAGATATATTGCTGCGTCTCCCATTTGTTTGTTGACTACATTTCCTTGATCTTACTAAATCCCATATATGCAGAGATGAGATTTACCATGAACTGTAAAAAGAAACAAATAATAAAATTAATATAGAGTTATACTTTTTGAAGATAAAAGACATTTTAACATTTTTTTATTAAAGTATTTTATAATTGAATACAGTCTTTTGCTATTAGCACTAACTAACACA
The DNA here is from genome assembly GCA_019009955.1 of Riptortus pedestris. Lineage (NCBI taxonomy): Eukaryota > Metazoa > Arthropoda > Insecta > Hemiptera > Alydidae > Riptortus > Riptortus pedestris. Next base: position 137,629,776 of record CM032230.1, read on the forward strand.
CACCTACCTACCATCTAAAAAATATATTAGATCACTCTGTCTAGGCAACAGTATTTTTATCAAGAAGCATCCAGTTAATGCATTCTATTAATTTCTTAGGTGGATCAAAATGTACAAAGTAAGTTTACTTTTGAGATATCCAACTACAATTATCCTACTCATATGTTAGTTTAATCTGGCTCTTTTATTAGCAGATTTCCCCTGTCCATTTCCCAAATGTCCATCGATCCTACCCAGGAGATGACAAAAATGAGGTCCGTTCAAAATTTTATATATATATATATATTTGTCTGTTAACGCTCTAGCCTTTTTAATCGTTTTATGTAAAAAGGAAGATCAAGTTCGTTAATGGCTCGGGCCAGTGGGAGGGAGGGTTTAGAGGGGGGATTTCTGAAAATTAGAAATATCTCCGTTATTATGCGTCGGATTGTATAGAATCAATCTTATTTCAAATTACATTTACTATAAATATTGTTCTATACATTTATTCTGTATCTTGAATATTAGCCGAGATATTTGCATTTGTATTCTGCATTGGTCGGCAGGAGTGAGCTGTTTGGTACTTTCCGAAGAGAGCTCTGGCGGCCGTTTTCATAACTATTCGTCCCTCGTGTATAAGTTTAGTGATCCCTTACTACTTACTACACTTGTTTTTGGGCAAATTTCTCTATTGTAAAACTTCACGTGGGAAATCTGCTTAGTTTACGCAGCCCCTGCGTGACGGACTTTTATTACTAACTATGTTATGTGTAAATATTTTTGGACTCACACTCACATACATATTTGTGTAGTATATTAACTCTCCTGCAACTGAAGTGCTTGTTTGCTAGTCAGCAAATTCGGCATTTAATTTCTTCATTCAGAACTATTTAATTTTGCTAATATTGAAAATTGAGCAAAAAACAGATCTTCAGTGAGTGATTAAATTTAACCCTAGATAACAACACTGCAACTTGGTATGCATTTTGCAACCTGTTCGTCGCTTCGACGAACATAGTTGTAAAACCTTATTATATAGCTCAAGAATGTAATTTACATGCGGAATTTTCCGAATTTCATGAGTAGGATATGACTAAGGAGTAATGTCGCCATACTCTCACTTGATAGTGTATACTGAAGTGATCGTGACGTCATTAAATAGATACTTTATGATTCTTAATATATATATATATATATATATATATATATATATATATATATACTAGCAGACCCGGCAGACGTTGTCCTGCATGATATATCAAGCGATTAGTATATTAAATTTAATTATATTATGTTTAAAAAAAATCTACTTTTAATAACGCAAAACACAACATTTGTTACGTGCACGTTTGCCTAAAAAAAATAGTAAATAAAATATAGCGAAATCTTGGTACGCAAAAAGAAAAGGAAAAATGAGAGAAGGAAAAGAATACGTTTTAGTTCTATGATTATCTGGTAGAATGCGCACTACACGTCCTTAAAAACAAACAGTTGTAGACCAATAATTGAAATAAATCAATACCCTCAACAATAATAATGCAAATTCATAAATATAAATAAAGAAAATAAAATAATTGCAACATTCAAATCAAATTAAAATAAATTTGGACAATAAATAACAATGTCTGAAAGTCAATACCTCTCGCAGCTGAAAACATCTTTATTTAGATGACATACTTAAACTCTAAGGACATACATTAGACAAACATATTAACATTTCATTACATTTACAATAACCTCGCCTTTCGCCCTTCGACCGGAGACTAATAGGAAACGAAATACTGCTATTTTTAATTTCAGGCCTCCCTCACGACCCCCACTCCTGCTCCATCTGCCGGGCCGATCTGCGGCGCTAAACCATCCGGGGCGTCACCCGAACGCGTATTTAAAAATTCAATCAAATCGGTCCATCCGTCTAGGAGGATTTCAGTGACATACACACGCACGCTAGAATTATATATATAAAGATATATATATATATATATATATATATATATATATATATATATATATATATATATATACATATACAACTTTAAAATTTACATTATTATATACAAAAATGTATTTATAACATAAATTGTTATCATTTATTCAGTCTTGCACTAAAAAAAACACTGTGTGCATATTTTTTTCTGATGCTCCCCACAGATAGAGTTGCAACACATATTGCAGACAGATTTCGTCAATCGCCGTTTTTTGTATGAACTCAGTGCTCAAATTTTTCTTATACCTAAATGCTGTTCAATGCAGCTGGCTGTTCCTGTTCCATTTTCTGGCACTCCATAATTTTCCCACTTCAGCTCTTTTGGAATTTGTTGAGCCAATCGTACTTGAAGCCAAGTCGAAGTTAGTTCATGGGCTATGGACATACAATAATCAAAGCGAGGGAGGAGCTATTTGCTCGGATTGTATTTGAAATGGTTACGCGAATATATAACGTAAGAATTGTGCAGAGCCATAATTACTAAATTATAAAAAATGTACATCGGCCATCTTCTAGTTTTCCTTCCGCAATCCATATTATGGGTTAACTGGTCGAACGTGTCTACAGATCCAGGGGTAAACCACTTATCAGATATCACATTCCGGTTAGAATCTTTCATGGGGTCCACTAGCTTCAAGGTATAACATTGAGCTAAAGGTAAATTTTGCGTTTGATTTGACTTGACTTACCCAAATATGGATGGACATTGGACATGTACTTAGTACTGTCACCACAAATCATTATAAATTTGATTCCATATTTTTTGTGCTTACTGGATATATACATCTTGAATGGAGAATGTCTCCTAAAGCCCATTAATCGTCGATTCGACGAATATGTTTTACCTACAATTACAACTTATTCGCCGATTCGACGATGCTACTTTTACAAAGAGAAGGTTATCTTAACTTTGGAAGTCCGAGGCGATTTTCTACTACCGTATGTATGTAGGCTACTAAGTGCTGAAGGAATACCTGGCCGGCTATCCGCCTAGAGTACGCTCTCATCGCAGGAAATAAGAAATCACAATAGCATTCGTCACATCGACGAAGGGGTTGTTATCTAGGGTTAAACTCTCAAATACGCCCATTATTTTTAGTTGCAGTTAAAAAAATATCATACAATCAATCTGTTTAGTGTTGTTACTTCTTGCCGTAACCTAAATATTGTGGAAGTTCTTTGTTATTTTCTATTTACAGCACTTAGTGAACCTCCGTTCTTGCTCATGCTATATTGTCACAATGCTAGCACGTTATGGATTACTTCAGGGCCACCTTAAATGTCAAGTGTTTTCTACGTGAGTTATTTTTTGAGAAGTAGCTACACGAATTTTACTCCGATGTCAAATTACAAGTGCACCAGACATTCAAGGAATAGATCAAATGTTTCTGTTTCAGTAAAAACATTGAATTAAGGAAAAACCGTAGTGTTATCATATACAACATTAGTTAAAGTATATGTCACATGAATACTGATATTTCCAAGTCGACCAAAATTCTATAAATATTAATATTCGATAGATAATATTGTGTTCATAGCTCACCGCTTGAAAAGCTTCTCTATTCACTTTGAAGCTTGGAGCTTTATATGCTGACATACTAACAGTCTTGTTTGCCATGTTCAGTACCATTACGATGAACCAAGAGTTCCCTTTCAATTTGTGCCACGAGATTCTGTACACTGCCACAGAAACCTTCTCTGCCTGAAACACATATATTAATTGATTGAATAAATTAGAAATTGACTGAGAAAACCTCTAACAATCCATCTCTTTCCGCCCTTCATATTTTCATAAAATTTCTTCTTCTAAATAATCAATTTTGAAGTGAGACGAGAAATAATCCATTTTAAGGTGTGACGTGAACGTAATCGATTTGATTCGAAGGGGACGGGCACTTAAGAACATAGTAACACTTAGCAATGCTAAGTTAGCATACATATTGACTTCAAGTCTTTCTTTTAGCAGATTTCCCTTAGGGGAAATCAGCTATTGAGGTCGTACTCATGACGCGAGTTTCGAAAAATTTCTTCAAATGTTCATCGATCCTACCCAGGAGATCACGAAAATGAGGTCCGTTCAAAATTATATATATATATATATATATATATATATATATATATATATATATATATACGTATAACGTCATTTATTGAAAATCAAATTCGGAATAGTATTGTTTGATTTTTATATTGAAAATATTTTGAATTTTCTATATCCCCCACTGACCCCTCCCCCTATTCTATACTCGATTTCAGCCATTAACTAATACTATCTTCAGTTAGGAATGATAAAATTAAATATCGAGTATTGTATAGAAGAAATAAATATTTTCGATTCGCGACCGCAAAATCTTAATGACGTCATCAAACTATGTATTTGCATTATCTCACACGGTAAACTTTAAATTAAGTCAATATTTGGTATTTGAGTTTCGAATAAAGTGATTTACGATGTATCAGCTTATTACAAATATCCCCGTTCATATCAAAAGTTATATAATAAATGTGTATAAGAATATTTATAGTACATTTTATTTTCAATAATGTTTGCTCTATTCACATTTTTGATACGACGTATAATAACGAGTGCATAATAATGAGATATTTCGAATTCTCGGAGTCCCCCCCCACTTCTTCTATTTCGAATTCTCGGAGTCCCCACCCACTTCTTCTATTTCGAATTCTCGGAGTCCCCCCCCACTTCTTCTATTTCGAATTCTCGGAGTCCCCCCACACTTCTTCTATTTCGATTTATCGGAGTCCCCCCCACTTCTTCTATTTCGAATTCTCGGAGTCCCCCCCCACTTCTTCTATTTCATAACATTTAGTTTTTTTATGAAACCCTCATATATCGAGTTTGGTTACGATTAAGAATTACGACCACTAGAGTGGTAACTGGTGTGTGTGCGTGTGCGCGCGTTTGTGTATATGAACGACATCATTTTCGACATCTACTAGGCATCCTTGAAAATTCAAAATATCCGCTACTATACGTCGGATGGTAAAAGTTTATAGAATCAATTATTAACCGAGATATTGACATTTTTCATTTTTCAGCGTAAAAACTGTATAGAACCAATCTTATTGAAAATTAAATTTACTATAAATATTGTTATATACGTATATTCAATATCTTAAATATTACCGAGATATTTGCATTTTTCAGTTTTTAGCCATCAGCAAACACACACTTCTACTCTTGTTACATAAACAATACTCCGTTATGTAATAAACCACATTATTCTAAGCTTAAATACCAAATATTGTTTTCAGGAGACCATTATTACACGATATACATGCAAATATGTTCTTGTGACCCCCTCCCTGTATTACGTTTTTGGACTACTTAAATTTGATTTATTGACATGAAAATTATTCTGATTCATTATAAATTACAGTACTAGATATAGTAAATAGTTTTCAATCAAATTAATATGTTATATTTTGATATATTTCAGTAATTGTTTTTATTTCCGGTGAGAGTCACGTTGGCAGATCTGCTTGGTAACATTTCAGACGCTTCCCGCCTTGAGGGGAATGATTTATTATTACCGTTTGTATTTATGCACTTAATATTCACGGTGTCTGTATATAGATATAGAAATATATATTTGTCTGTTAACGCTCTAGCGGGTCGCTATTTTCGCTTGGTCGGTACCAAACTCGATATTTAAACGTTTTATGTAAAAATAAAGATCAAGTTCGTTAATGGCTGAAATCAAACATGTAAGAGGGGGGGGGTTAGAGGGGAGGATTTTCAAAAATTCGAAATATCTCCGTTACTATACGTTGGATCGAAAAATTATATAGAATTAATCTTATTGTAAATTACTATAAATATTGTGTATACATTTATTCTGTATCTTGAATATTAACCAAGATATTTGCATTTTTATGTTTTCAGCTACAGAGATTAGATCGGCTAACTTCGGGTCTAGTCGTGAGTTTCCGTCAAGAGCTAGTTCGGGCCGTTCCTGTAACTGTTTGGCCCTCTATTCTGAAATGTCTCTATTGTAAAACTTCACGTGGGAAATCTGCTTAGTTTACGCAGCCCCTGCGTGACGGACTTTTTTATTTTTCAAAGTTCTTTCATTGTAATTCACGCATTTTAATATTTAAAAGAAATTTTGTATCGAATAATATATAAAGAATTTAATTATTATTGAATCCATTTAAAAATGACTTGGAATATCGCGCCGACAGATTCACTCTTGAATCTATTATAGTATCACCAGCTAAGGTACCCGGCTTCGCCCGGGAATTCATTTGAGCTTGAATGAAGATGGTAGTTTTTTGGCAAGTCTTTACTTCCCACAATATTTTGACATTTTCCCCGTCACATTCTTTAGGGTTCATACCCGTCGTTGATGTGGATTTTTTCATAATAAAATTATTTGTTATTTATGACTTCCCTCTCCTCAATATACATTTTTTTATATTTCCCGTCTCCTGTGCATGTCGTTTTGTTTTTTCATAAAGTATTGAACAGTATAATTCATAATTGTAGAAAGTATTTTATCTTACAAAGCATGCATGAATAAAAGTTCCTTTCCCTTGATGCGGTACAAAGCTTAATGGTGACAGCTGTTTTAGGTAAGTCATAACCGCTATTAAAAATACTCTTTTGTAAGTCTCTATTGTAAACTGTATATTTATATTGGTATTTAGTAAAGTATATTATACATTAACGGAGCAGAGTTAATAAATACCAGAAATAACTGGGTGCACATCCCCATCGTTCATCCTTTTAAATTATTTATTTATGATTATTAAACAAATTCACATTCCTGAGAATAACACAACATTTCTAAAAGTGTAAGCATCAATTATCATGTAAACATAGACCAATATGAGGTCGGCTGGGAAGCGGCAGAACTGATAGGACAAAGGAAGTAGCTCGACACCTCCCTAGCCTCAGTGCTGCCAACTCCTTTAGGATATCAATTCTGTAATACATTAAATTATATTAACAAATCAGATTACATTATCTTCACAATACGAAAACTGTTTGTTCAAATATTTTTCACGTTCTAATTAAATAATGTATTAAATACTCTTAGAGAAAACCGGCGTTTCTCATGATTTAATGTTTAGGATAAGAGAAGGGGGGGGGGCAGTATACTTTATTTGGTGCAAACTGTTACTGGCGTTAAAAAATAACATAGTTTTGTATTGTTAAGGATAAAATTCTAACATGGATTTGAGTTACTTATCCAGGTGAGGTACCGAGTAGTTCATATTGGAATGAATTGTTGAGTATATCAATATTTCTACACAAATTACTTGCTTCATACCTTATTTCCCAAAAAAAAAAAGTATAAAACAAAAGTTAATCTAATTATATATTAAAATATAAAATAATCCAAAAAGTAAACAGCTTTTGTTATGTCCACGATTGCCGAAAAATAAGTAGAAGATGAAATATCCCGAATTTTTATTTCAGGGCTCCTTATAACCCCCACTCCCGTCTGAACCAAAAAATTTTAATATAGCTTATAATTTTGGGAGAATTAGTGCTAATTCACATACAGAGTTTTGATACGTTCGGTTCAATCGTTGATGCCAAATAAAATAGTTGGCTCCCGCTTTAGTTTTTTGTGTATATCTCGTGTATACGTTGTTTTAAAACAAAAGAGAATATACAAAACTTACTTGAAGCAACAAAATAAACAACTTTTGTCATGTGCGTATTTGCAGAAAACCCAATAGAAAACGAAATACCGCAATTTTTTATTTCAGACCTCCCCTACAATCTCCACTCCTGCCCGTCCCTAGAAATGTTGGTATGGCTTATTATAATGAAGTCGTTAGTCCTAATACACCACGTTTTCCTAATACACCACGTACCAAGTTTTATTTAGTTCGGTTGATTCTTATGTGCCAAATAAAATTGTTGACTCCCGCTATAACTTTTAGCTTAAAGTCTATGTTGGGCTAGTAGTAATATACATATCAAGTTTCATAAAATTCGGTTCAGCCGTTTATGCGTGAAAAGGTAACAAACAAAGATACAAACAAACAAACATACACGAAAGAAACAAAATGGAGTTATGGTGTCTATGACATGTGAAACGAAAAGTTATCGTGAAATTTCGCGAAAAAAAATCAATGTACAGACAGAGGTTACACTTTTATATATATATATATATATATATATATATATATATATATATATATATATATAGAGAGAGAGAGAGAGAGAGAGAGAGAGAGATTTAGTCCACTGTATATTTTAATTGTAGTCGTGCAAATCAATGTTAAGAGGAGAGAAAAATACACTTATCTTTGGATACCCTGTTTTTTTGGGTAAATCCCTTTTGTATTGCATCATAAAAAGTTGAATATATTGTTATGAAACTGTGTACTTGAAAAATAAATCAGGTAGTTAATCACGTATTTAAGAAGTACATAGTAAATGAAAGAAACTTCCCGGGACTGATGGCATAAGTAATATTCTAGGTGGCACCAGTTGGGACCTAGACCAGTCTGGGTCCTTTCCATTGATCTCGCCGCCCGTCTATAAAAGCGGTCCAACTCGCCCGCCTGTTAATTTGATCTCAGTTCTCTTCTAGTGAATAACTTTTATGAACAATTCATTTTAGTTTATGTGTGGTACAGTGATGAGAAGAACAGTGTAGTGCCATGCTTATGTGAAGATCAGTGCAGTGCCGTGTTTTGTGATCTTCAGTGATTCGTGTTATCGTGAGTTATTGTACCGGGCAATAAGAAGTGTATTTATTAGTGAATACTGTGAGTACTATTTAAGATAGTTTTCTAAGTGTGCAGTGCATTGTCAAATAAATTGTGCAGTGATCGAAACTGAAAAGCTTGTGTGTATATTATTTTTGCAATTTTGTAAAAGTAACAACATGATTTCTAGTTGCTATTGAGCAGAGAATAATAAGGAGCTTACTCCGATTTAGTATTCATTTGTAAGATAAAATATTTGATTAAAGTTTACTACTACTACATACTTCAGTTGCCATCTCTTCCGCAAGATGGCAAAGCAGGAAAAATTGAACTATTGTTATCGTCATGTAGAGTCCAACGCTATACTCCTGCATGATGTTGGCGTCCTCTGCCTAGAAATGGTACATACAATTATAGTTAGCTATTAAGGTAGCATAGATTACAACGATTACTTATATAAGATAAATTAATATTTTTAGTTTAACTAATTTAAGTTTTCTTCTTTGCTTATTAGAATAATGTTAACTCTTCGTTCAGATTAGTGAGTCATCGTTTACTGGAATCTTTCTTGGTGAAGGTCACTAGTTTGTTTAAGGATGGTATGTTAAAATCTAACCTCTGGGTGTTATTAAGCTAAGAGTTATAAAGTTATGTTCTGCAAGCTATCTAGCTATGCGTTTTAAAAAAAAAGTTTTCAATAAAATTAATATATCACATTCAGATATATTTCAGTAATTGTTTTTCTTTCCTGTAAAAAATACTTCTATATATTTATTTATTCATCTCTGAGAGGTTGGTTGACCATTTTGTTTATAATTTCTGTTGCGGAGGATGGGTTACAAAAAAAGGCACACACTCAGGGGCTGCGTAAACTAAACAGATTTCCCACGTGAAGTTCAGTAATAGATAAATATACATACTGGTAACACAGCAACAACGTGAATAAATACAAACGGAAATAAGAAATGTTTCATCCAATTTCAATAGCCTGCCGACAGGAAGCGTTAGGTTAGAAATGTAAACCAACTGGTCGGCCCGCTTCACTCCGGAAAGAAAAACAATTACTGAAATATATCAGAATATAACACATTAATTTTATTGAGAACTATTTACTATATCTAGTACTGTAATTAATAATGAGTTAGAATAATTGTTATCTCAATCAATAAAATTTTAGTAGTCCAAAACTTCAAGATGGCGGGGGGGGGAGCCACCAGGACATATTTGCATGTATCTCGTATAATAAAGGTATCTTGAATACAATTTTTGGTATTTAAACTTCCAGTAATGTGATTTATTATGTAGCAGAGTATTGTTTATGTAACATGAGTAAAAGTGGCAGTTTGCTGATGGCTAAAAACTGAAAAATGCAAATATCTCGGTAATGTTTAAGATATTGAATATACGTATATAACAATATTTATAGTAAATTTAATTTTCAATAGGATTGATTCTATACAGTTTTCGATCCAACCTATGGTAACGGAGATATTTCGAATTTTCAAAAATCCTCCCCTCTAAACCCCCCCTCCCCCTTGCCCGATTTCAGCCGTTAACGAACTTGATCTTTCTTTTTACATAAAACGACTAAATATCGGGTTTGGTAACGATTAAACAATAATTGCGACCGCTAGAGCGGTAACAGACAAATATATATATAGATATGTATACAGTTTTGAACGGACCTCATTTTCGTCATCTACTAGGTAGGATCGATGGACATTTGAAGAAAAATGTTGAAAATTCCGTTATGAGTACAACCTCAATAGCTGATTTCCCTTAAGTGAAATCTGCTAAAACAGTAGAGGACAAGGCCTTTTTATTGACCCTTATCAATTGGTTCCTATACCATCCAGCATACTCCAGAGATATCAACGTACTTTACCAAAAACATCAATTTTGGTGCGCTGAAAGCAAGTGAACTGAAATGCACAAGATGAAGGAAAATCATGATTTTGTTTAGTTACAGGTTGAGGAGCTAAAAATTAAATTTGACTTCATAACATCGAAGAGGAACATTAATATCAAAGGCGGTGGATGACCTCTCGATAATACGCCAGCGAGCCGTCCAAGTCAACATGCAGGACGTGTGGTAGGCTCCCTCTCTCTTCGTTACTTTGAGAAATAATATATTTAAGATTTTACTTTAACTTTATTATTCGGTGTTTAGGTGTAACTGTTTTAATCAACCCACAATATAATTTTTTTTTTCATGGTCTTTTCACATGGAAAGAATTTAGTTTACTAATACATTTTGCTCAATTTTCTAAAATGCAGCCCCTTCTATTATATCCCTTGAGTTTTTTTGGTCAATAGCCTTCAAAAATCGTTTATCAACCACTATTTCAGCATCAATGTTTTTACTACAGAGAAAATCCTTTAACATTGTCTCACATCGTTATATATCTAATTTTTCAGTAATATTTGATAGTAATTAAAATTTGTTTAATGACGTGAAAGTTAGTATACTCACGTTCAACTGATAGAAGAAACCTCCAGACGTAATGCCTATCAAACTAAGGTAATAAAGTACTATTACTGGAGAATGTGCTTTCTGCAATTGTTGAATGTTCCTGGAAATCATCAGTAGATTATAAACAATTTGAACATTAGATGTGCGATTAATTTCCATAATTATCATCATTTTCCATAATTATTTTAGCAGATATCTGTCGAGGGAAATCAGCTATACAGGTCGTACTCATGACGCGATTTTCGAAACATTTCCTCAAATGTCTATCGGATGAAGAAAATGAGGTCCATTCAAAACTATATCTATATATACATATAAAATTGTAACCTCTGTCTGTACATTGATTTTTTTCGCAAAATTTCACGATAAGTTTTCGTTTCACATGTCATAGACACCATTACTGCATTTTGTTTCTTTCGTGGGTGTTTGTTTGTTTGTTTGTTACCTTTTCACGCATAAACGGCTGAACTGAATTTTATGAAACTTGGTATGTATATTACTACTAGCCCAACTTAGACTTTAGGCTAATATTCTCTAAGACAAAAAGGAGTGGGGGTTATAAGGGAGGCCTGAAATTAAAAATAGCCATATTTCGTTTCTTATTGGTTTTTCGGCAAATATGCACATAACAAACGTTATTTATTTGGTTATTTAGAGTAACTTTTGTTATATACACTTTCGTTGTATACCGAAGTATAAATGAGTTATACGCTAAAAATTATAGCGGGAGTCAACAATTTTATTTGGCACAAAAGAATCAACCGAACTAAATAAAACTCGGTATGTGTATTAGCACTAATGCCTTCATTAAAACAAGCATTACTAACATTTCTAGGGACGGGCAGGAGTGGGGGTTGTAGGGAGGCCTGAAACTAAAAATAGGGATATTTCGTTTCCTATTGGTTTTTTCGAAAATATGCATATAACAAAAGTTGTTTATTTTGTTATTTAGAGTAACATTTGTTATATTCACTTTTGTTTTATAACAAAGTATAAACAAGGTATTCACCAAAAACTAAAGCGGGAGCCAACTATTTTATTGGACACTAACGATTGAACCGAATTTTACAAAACTCGGTATTTGAATTAGCATTAATCCTTCTATGATTATAAGCTATATTAAAATTTTTAGGTTCGAACGGGAGTAGGAGTTATAAGTGAGGCCTGAAGTAAAAATTTGCCTGAAGTAACAATTTTCTATTTGTTCTTTACTTTGTTATTTAGAGCAACTTTTATTCCATTCACTTTTGTTGTATAATGAAATAAATACGGGATATAAGCTAAATCTATAGAGGGAGTCGACGATTTTATTAGTACTTATATGTGTTTTTAATATAGGCATATTATGACAAATAATGTTATGTTTTAGTCTTATCTATTTCGATTATTTAGTTCTAAATATGAATGAACCTAACTCGATAATTAAAGGTTTTATGTAAAAGTAAAGATGAAGATCGTTAATGGTTGAATACCGACCAGAGGGACGGGGTTTTAAAGGAGAAAATTTCGAAAATTTGAAATAACTTCGTTACTATGCTTCGGATCGAAGACGTGATCGATTAAGAGTTTTGTTTTCTTTATTGAAAAATATGTATTTTATCTACAAAATACTCGATATTTAACCGTTTTAGTTGAAACTAATTGTCATATTTGTTATTGGCGGAAATCTGACTTGGAATAGTGTTATTATATTGTTGAGAAAATGAAGGATTAGCAGAGAGAGTCGCTATTTGGGAAGTGCGAGATAGATCAAAGAAGCCGACAGAATGGCCGAGCTCCTACCAGTACCTTCCAGCCAGACGTCGAAGAGTCCAGACAATTGCCCTTTGATTTATGCTGACGACCTATATAAGGAACGGCCAGTCGCGAGCGAGTTAGTTTTATTCTCACCTGTCTTGATATTCACATCAGTGCTTCAGTGGGACTTCGTGCAGTGCGGTAAAGTGTTTTTATGTGAAGAACAGTGTTGTGCCGTGGCTGTATGTAACAATTTAGTGCCGTGTTAAGACAGTGCAGTGCCGCGAAGTACAGGACAGTGCAGTGCCGTCCTTCTGTGAATTTCAGTGACCATGAGTGAATTATTGAACTGTGTAATCTGAAGAACAGTGAAGCTATCAGTGCATATTGTGAGTAGTAATTAAGAATAATTATCCAAATAAATTGTGCAGTGATAGAAACTGTGAAACTTGTGAGTATTTAATTTTGCAATCCAAAAAGAACTCTTATTAAAAACGTTTATTACTGGTTTTGCTAATGAAAAAAGGTAACAATATAATCTGGAATTCTGATTCTTATAGTAAAATGTTATTATACGACTGAGGATTTTTGAACGGATGATGAATTATTCAAATAGGCGCAACTCTGGTATTAAGAAATTAGTAAATATTGAGTGTGGAAACATTGACAGTAAAATGTGTGGAAATAATTTCTTAATATTTTTTATATTTTGGAATGGAATGGTCAAATGTGTTGTTTGTCATAATGCACACATGCAAAAACGGTTAGTACTAATCTTTTTTTTTTTTTTAATATTACAGAAGATAGTTTTGATTTCCTCCTTACTGTATTGCTTTTTGATGTAGCTTTATCCATCTTATCAGTTTTCTGTTTATAACTGCCTTAGACTCAGTATTAATGCTCATTTCTACATCTTCCAAAGACTTGGCCAAATATTTTAAATAAGCTGATTGAATTTTGTATAAGCTGAACATCATGAATTCATTCCCCAATTTCTGCATTGCCGGCGTTGCTAAGCCTAAAAACTAAAATGTACATTAGCAGTTAACCACAATAACATACATTGTTGAACAATATAATATATTTAAAAATTCCGTCACGCAGGGGTTGCGTAAACTCAGCAGATATGCTACGGGAAGGTTTACAACAAATATATCTACATACTGGTGACACCACCGTGAATGTTACGGAAATAAATAAAAACGATAAGAAGAATCTTCCAGTCGACTTACAAGTTAATAATATTTACAACGGCAAGCATCGGAAAAGTAAACAAACAAGGCAGCCAATATTGCATCGTTGAATAGATAGAATTATTCTAGACCGTATAGAAGGGCAATTAATATGATATATCTGAATATAACATATTAATCTTTTTTAAAACTATTTACTATATGTAGTAATGTAAATTATAATCAATCAGGATAATTTTAGTAGTCCAAAACTTTAGGACTATAAGAAAACGAACTAAGCATGCTATACTAATATAGGAGAAATTGCTAAAAAAGAAGAATCAAGGGCCTCATGACCAAATAACTAAAAAAATGTGGGATTATAAGTTTGGTAAGGTATCACAACAATAATATGGTGATTATAGCTTGAACATCGACATACTACTTTAGTACTAATAGACCAACCATATTTTGTAGCCAGAACAATAAATGTGTGGGCAGAGTGAACAGGTTAATTGAAAATATGCCTAAACCCAGAATAAAGAGGTGATGAAAAATATGGTATACATCATTTTATGGATGCGACATTATTTAATGTGACGTAATTATTTATTATTATGGGTATGGTAAAGGTCTATTGGTCTTTTGTGAATAGAAATCATTTTACAGTATATTTATTAATTTTTAATGGACTCCTACCCTTCCATTCCTACTGGACCAATTTTTACGCGGGGGACGAACCCCCCCCCCTCTCTAGGGGGTGTTTTGAGTTGATACCTTGCATACACACTACTAATGAGCTAATTTCATTGTGTAAGGAGTTTAAACCTGAAATATTAATTTTTGAAAAGTAGGGATGAAATAGGTTAATTTCTAATGACATTCGCTTATTATATACTAAAAGGGGGAGGTTTCATCTCCTGGTAAGGATCGGTGGACATTCGAGGAAATTTCTCCTAAATCGCGAAACACGTACGACCTCAAAAGCTGATTTGCTTCTAGGGAGATCTGCTAAAACAAATAAATAAATCTGTAAAATAACAATAAAAAGATAAATATTTGCACAATATTTACCTGAAGAAAAACGAACATCCCATACAGCTCATTTATCTTGAGTTCAAACGAACAGTTGGTAGGAACAGGCAGATCGGTTACCGGAGTGCCGACAATATAAGCGCTCAGTGGAACCGAGATACAATGGAGGAAAGGACACAGTCCGGTCATTGTGCAGACCAGGTTGCTCAGCGACGAAAGCAATCTTGAGTCTTGGAGGTACAACTCTGAAAAGTATTGTTCCTTGCCGAAAGAGCTCTTCAGAACGTTCTTAGTCAAGTCGTCTGCGTTTGAAATGAGATCGACGAAGCTTTTTCTCCAAACTGCATAGAAGTAACTGATCACAAGCCCTGTGGCAGTCACCATTGCCACGCATTGGCACAGCATCATATCCTAGAAGAAAAGAAAAAAAAAAGAATTTCGATTTCAGGAACATTTTGAATTGGAATAACATTTTTGTACAAAATAATGTTTGTTTTTTTTTTAATTTCTGTCGAGATTCATGACTTGCAATATAGCTCAAAAATACATCTCTTGAACTGTTATAAGAAACCCCTCAATGAAACACAAATGAACTTAAATATCTTAAAAAATTCCCAAAAAAATCTACTTCAATACTAATAATGAATGTCACAAGAGCAATCTACAAAAAAATAAATAAATAATAGAATATTTGGTTAGAATTCGGATTATTGCAATGTAACTGTACTAAAATAATTTAAATGCTGAGGCAAACTGGCTTATTGTAAAAGTGCGAAAATTCAAATATCTAAATAAAAATGTCCGTCAAACAGGTGCTTTGTAAACTAAGTTGATTTCTCACGTTTGCTAGGTATTTTCAATTATCTAGAAAACTAAACGTTCAATTTGGACTATATTAGGTATTTATGCTTCAAATGATATGATTCATAATATAACAGGTTATTGTTAATATGTCATGAGTAGAAAGGGGGGGGGGGTGTATATAATGAAAAAAAATCGGTTAATAATCTAGATGTGAAAAAACGTTTATTAAAACATTTATAGAAAATATTCTGAGTTGGAAATCTGGCAGGTGGAAGTGACTAAGTAGGCAGATGAAAGAATTGGCTACGCTTCCACTGCAACAATTTATTAAAAAGTCCGTCACGCAGGGGCTGCGTAAACTAAGCAGATTTCCCTCGTGAAGTTTAGTAATAGATAAATATACATACTGCTAACACAACAACACCGTGAATAAATACAAACGGACTCATAAATAAACTCCTTGAGCCCACCCTGGCTAGAAAAGGGTGGTAACCTGTAGATAACCCGTCCCGATTGGCCATAGTAGCACAAAGTGGACGTAAATAATAATAATCAGAATAATAAACAGAATAAATACAAACGGAAATAAGAAATGTTTCAGGACAGGAAGCGTTTGGTTAGAAATTTAAACAAACGGGCCTGCCCGCCTCACACCGGAAAGAAAAACAATTTCTGAAATATATCAGAATATAACATACTAATTTTATTGAGAACTATTTACTATATCCTAGTACTGTAATTAATAATGAGTCAGAATAATAGTTATCTCAATCAATCAAATTTTAGTAGTCCAAAACCTTAAGACGGGGGGGGGGCACCAGAACATATTTGCATGTATCTCGTATAATAAAGGTCTCATCAATACAATTTTTGGTATTTAAACTTCGAATAATGTGATTTATCATGTAACAGAGTATTGTTAATGTAACATGAGTAGAAGTGGCGGTTTGCTGATGGCTAAAAACTGAAAAATGCAAATATCTCGGTAATATTTAAGATATTGAATATACGTATATAACAATATTTATAGTAAATTTAATTTTCAATAAGATTGGTTCTATACAGTTTTTCGATCCGACCTATGGTAACGGAGATATTTCGAATTTTCGAAAATCCTCCCCTCTAAATCCCCCCCCCCTTCCCCTCGCCCGATTTCAGCCGTTAACGAACTTGATCTTTCTTTTTACATAAAACGACTAAATATCGAGTTTGGTAACGATTAAACAATAATTGCGACCGCTAGAGCGGTAACAGACAAATATATATATATATATATATATATATATATATATATATATATATATATATATATATATATATATATACAGTTTTGAACGGACCTCATTTTCGTCATCTACTAGGTAGGATCGATGGACAATTGAAGAAAAATGTCGAAAATTCCGTCATGAGTACAACCTCAATAGCTGATTTCCCTCAAGTGAAATCTGCTAAAACGGCAGAGCCCTTTCGATGCAGTGCATCATCGTCAGTGCCCAAAGGTCTTGGATGTTGACCTGATGGCTCTTAGTACCAAACTCAGCCTGATGATGCATCGAAAGCGCTCTGTCGTTTTAATAAATTAATACAATGGAAGCGTAGCCGTTTTTTTCATCTACCTACATTTATATACAATTACAATAAGATTGATTCCATATAATTTTTCGAAACGACGCATAACAACAGTGATATTAAGAATTTTCACCATTTTTTCCCTCTAAACTCCCACCTCCCACTAAGCTAATTTGTCAGAAAATCGTATGATAAAACGACCATAGTGTCATCGATAAATTTAGGGTGCCATTGGATGATAGTGTATTTGATAATTCTTCTTTAGGAGTATTCATATTCATAATTATTGACCAAAATCAAGTAAAGTAAGGTAAACTCAAATTAAAATGAAAAAAAAAAAAAAAATGAAATCATTTACCTCAAAATTCCTTATGAACATCGCCAATGTTGCACATGTTAGTTTCCAAATGAGAAATAATGCCACCAATAAGTCGTATGAGATGTATAACAACTTAGAAGTTGAAAAGCTATCATCCAGTGGAACAAGCCCAGACAACTTAGCATTTCGAATTATAGTCCTGAAGAACCAATTTATATTGTTAGTTTTTTTATAAGACACACAAGGGAGTGACACACAAAACACAAAACACAAACTCACGCACACACAAGAGACAAATGCATAAATGTATATGTGTGTATAGTGTGGTCGGTTTGTATTCGTATATATATATATATATATATATATATATATATATATATATATATACTAGCTCAGATACCCGGCTTTATTTGGTACCCCATTATTGGTAGATACCCGGTATTTTTTTGGCCAGGCTTTACTTTGCACAATATTTTGACATTTACCCGTCCTAGTGTTTAGTGTAAATACCCGTCGTTTCTGTGGATTTGTTAATAATAAAATTATTTTTTATGTAAGACTTCACTGCCCTCCATATTGTCATATTACCCGTTTCCAGTGCATTATGCATAGATTTGAATTATTAAGCACAAAATAATAACATACATTTGAATTAATTTTTCCTGGTGAGGTTCCTGGTAGTTCCAAAGAATTGTTGAGCAAATTTCTCTAAATAACAAAATAAACAACTTTTGTTATGTGCATATTTGGCAAAACCCCAATAGGAAACGAAATATCACTATTTTTAATTTCAGGCCTCCCTTATAACCCCCACTCCTGCCCGTCCCTAGAAATGTTAGTATGGCTTATTATAAGGAAGTTGTTAGTGCTAATTGACATACCGAGTTTGGTTTAGTTCGGTTGAGTTTTTGTGCCAAATAAAATTGGTGACTTCCGCAGTAGTTTTTAACGTATAACTCATTTACATTTGAGTATATGACAAAAAAATATATAACAAAAGTTACTCCACATAACAAAATAAACAACTTTTGTTATGTGCATAATTGCCGAAAATGCAATAGGAAACGAAATATCGCTATTTTTAATTCCAGGCCTCTCTTATAACCCCCACTCCTGTTCGTCTCAGAGAATATTAACGTAGCCTAAAGTCTAAGTTGGTTTAGTAGTAATATACATACCAAGTTTCATAAAGTTCGGTTTAGCCGTTTATCCGTGATAAGGTAACAAACAAACACACACGAAAGAAACAAAATGCAGTTATGGTGTCTATGACATGTGAAACGAAAAGTTATCGTGAAATTTCGCAAAAAAAATCAATGTACAGACAGAGCTTACAATTTTATATATATATATATATATATATATATATATATATATATATATATTCAATGCAAATCTTTTACTTCAAGTAATAAGTATTGTTAACTCCATTATATATTATTCGTTATAACGATTATAAAGAGAATCTTATTATGGCAGGCCTCCTCTTAACAAAATATTTTAGTAATTATACTTGGACGATTTTTATCACAGTATTGTTACCTTTGGTGCCGTGTTTTTGTGAACTTCAGTGACCGTGAGTGAGTTGTTGGACTGTGCAAAAGAAGAACACTGAAGCTATCAGTGCATACTGTGAGTAGTAGTTTTGAATAATTTACCAAGTGTGTAGAGCATTGTTAAATAAATTTGTTTATTAGAGCTCTTTTAGATTGAAAAATTAAACACTCAAGCTTTTGAGTTTTTGTCACTGCACAATTTATTTAACAATGCACTACACACTTGGTTAACCCTAGTATTACCGACCTCTCCCAGGTCGCATGGATTACCAAGGGGGGGGGGCTCCTCGAGCCCACAACCTTAAAAACCTTTTATTTTGGTTCTATAATTTTTTTTAAAAACCTGTGAAAAAAAAATTAAATACACAAATAAAAATAAATTAAAAAAAAAAAGTGTGGATGGGGAAAAAAGGATGACTTTAAATTAAATGTAATTTTATTCTACTAGAGGAACATATCTAAACATTGTTGGAATAAAAAGTTATCTATATCTAAGCTACCATTATAATAGAATAATAATTTAAGAAATTCTAATTATCAGATTCGTAATTGCAATTATCGGTGATTTTGCACAATAATTTTTTTTTCCGAGTGTTTGTTATACACATTTGAAGCAACGCTGCTTAGATTTTGATAGGTTGTTGTATTTTTCTTTTTTTGATTTGGCTTCTCTAACCTTAGCCTTCGACTTGATGAACTTTGTTCCTCCAATTGGGGATAAATCAGTTCTCGCCCTAGAACATGCTCCATGGCCTTCACTGAAGATCTAGAAATGCTCACAAGATTTTCACTCCTTTCAGCAACACACAATTTTACTAAACTCTCAGATAGTTCAAATAAAAAGTACTTTCTTTGGGCAGCACTATTTCTTCTCCATGTTGTGTCCAGGATGCAGCATGGACTAACTGTTCCCCTAGTTGGGAACAACCTAGAAAATCTTCTCTTTTCTAAAAAAGTACCTATCAGGAGCAATAATTATAACCATCTCAGTAATATATTTTTTATATGAAAAAAAATTATATGGGGAGAATATATATATTTTTTATTGAGAAAAAAAACTTGAGAAGGTTTGTGTATGTTAAAATTACATCAAAGTAATTATTATTTGAGCAATATAATTAATAACACTTGAATTACTAGTTAAAAGTAGTATTAAATATCAGTGGGCTCGAGGAGCCCCCCCCCTTGGTACGTAAGTGTATAACTACCCCTTGCAATACCAAGGGGGGGGGGCTCCTCGAGCCCATACGTCAAAAATTTTTTTTTTTGGAATGTTTAAATTAAAAACAATAAAAATTGTTACAGAAGAAAACTGCTGAAAACTATTAATGCTAAAAGACTTTCCCAATTAATTCTTAGTATATAAATGATGTTCGAATGTTCTTATAACTATATTTCTTTATTATGATATGAACCCTGGAACCATTACTCAAGAATTTGCTTGATATGTTTAGACATTAAAGAGTATTTAGGACAAAAATTAACATCGACAGACTATTACTTGACACAATTATTAACAGGACTTGTTCCGTGTCCTCCAATCTCATATTTTAATCGTTTGGGCCAAACAGATCAACCAAACTGTTACAGCGACTTCACTACTGAACAGACTTACAGACACTTACTGTATGACTGCAGACTACTAGCGGACAAAAGAGAAGACTTTAAACCCGAATTAAAATGCCGACAAGATAATAGGCATGTTGTGGAAAAGCTTTTATTTTATAAACACAATAAACAATTTAAAAAAATTGCTAAAGAAATGTATTACTACCTGAACTATTTAAAACTGAAATACAGTTAAAGTAATTATTTATTCATCATTAAAACCTAAATTTGTTTTCTTTACAAATTGTGGTACGAGACGTGTGGCTAATAAACTCCCTTCCTGTAGGACCACACTCCAAATTAAACACACTCATACTGGATGAAAAAGACTGGAAGACCGACGTTTTCCATACATTAACAATATATTCTGGTACCTACACAAAATTCAAATTTACGACAAAATGTAATATACAAATTTAGTCTGTGGTATACAACTAGATTTCAAATTATATGAAATTATTGACGCTTACATGTGTGTGTGCTTGTATATGGCTTATATGTATATATATATATATATATATATATATATATATATATATATACATATATATATATTAGAAAAATTCCAATTTTCAACCACTGAATTTCTATTAATCATTCACCAACTATCCTCACCACCACTTTTATTTATATTCCTTATTTTTAATCATATTTTTATTATATGTTTGTAGTTCATTTGCTTATCAGTTCATTTTTAATATTTTAATTAGTTAGCTAATGCAATTAACTTGTTATATCTTAAATTCATGTAACCTATTATTTATTTGTAAATATGTTTATAATTTTTTTTTCATTTCACATATTTCAAATTTTGTTTAACATGGTTATAGTGTTACTTTTGGAAAGTATCTTTGTTGTTTTCTCTTCTGGCATTTGGTTAAAATTAGTGGGTTTCTATTTTTGTGTGTTGTAGTGGGTTACTACCTATTATTTTATATCTTGTTGTTTTCTTTTTTTTCTTTTTTTTTTTTTTGTTGTATTTTTATTCCATTGTTTTAACAGATTTCTCTCAAGAGAAATCAGCTATTGAGGTCGTACTCTTGACGTGATTTTCGATTTCAAATGCCCATCGATCCTACCTAGGATATGACGAAAATGTGGTATGTTCAAAACTGTATATATATATATATATATATATATATATATATATATATATATATATATATATATATATGTTTGAACTTTGAAGATGTGAGATATATGCAAATACGTGCTGTTGGTCCCCCCCCCCTTCTTCTGTTGTTCTTTGATTACTAAAATGTGAGTGATTGGGATAAAACTATGTCCGATTCATTACAAATTACAGCACTAGTTCTAGTAAATGGAATTCAATAAAGTTAACATGTATATTCAGATATATATATTACATTAATTGTTTCTCTTTCCGGTCTATCTACATATTCTACAGGTTGGCTGGCCTGTTAGTTAACAATGCAGCCACTTTCCATAGTAGAGATTTACTTCTATTGTAAATTGACTGAAAGATTTCTCATGACCATTTGTATTTATTCACTTAACATTTACGGTGGTATTACCTGTATTCATATTTATCTATTGTAAACTTCGGAAATCTGCTTAGTTTATTAAGCCCCTGCGTGACGGACTTTATTTTTATCTGTTGTTGTTTTTTTTTGTCAAGTACAACAAAACTAGAAAGCTCCGAAATATATAAATAAAAATAATATTTTTTTTTTCTTTATTTTAGCTTAGCAGACCTGATGTATGGTGGTATTTAATAAATAATTTTCAAAAATAAGTTCTTTCTGGTTTCTGCTAAGTGTAAAGTTGAAATTTTAAGATGATATTGGTGGCTGCTATTGTACAAATTTGAATATTAATGATAAAAAGAAGTTTATTTTCCTTTATTACTTATTCAACCTACTTTGTTTCCTTATTTTTAGTTAATGATTCTGTAAATATTTTTCAAATGTTTTCTTAGTCAATCAGCTATTTGAGGTCGTACTCATGATGCGAGTTTCGAAAAATTTCTTCAAATGTCCATCGATCCTACCCAGGAGATGACGAAAATGAGGTCCGTTCAAAATTATATATATATATATATATATATATATATATATATATATATATATATATTTGTCTGTTAACGCTCTAGCGGTCGCAATTTTTGTTTGATCTTTACCAAACTCAGAATTTAATCGTTTTATGTAAAAAGGAAGATCAAGTTCGTTAATGGCTGAAATCGGACCAGTGGGAGGGGGGGTTTAGAGGGAGGGATTTTTGAAAATTCAAAATATCTCCGTTATTATGCGTCGGATCGAAAAATTGTATAAAACAAATCTTATTGCAAATTAAATTTACTATAAATATTGTTCAATACATTTATTCTGTATCTTGAATATTAACCGAGATATTTGCATTTGTATTCTGTGTGTGGTCACCAGTAGGCTATGTTCGGACTTTCCGCCGAGAGCTCTGGCGGCCGTTTCTATAACTATTCGTCCCTCGTGAATAGGTTTAGAGGTTAGGTTAACTGTTTTTTGGGGCTAGAAACTACTGGGTTATTACGCCCTAAATAATGTTTTAGGTTTAGAGGTTTCTTACTACTACAGTTGTTATTAGGCAGATTTCTCTATTGTAAAACTTCTCGTGGGAAATCTGCTTAGCTTACCCAGCCCCTGCGTGACGGACTTTTTATAATTTAGGTTTTTGTTGGTTTATTACATCGAATAATTTAATCTTTTTTTTTAATGGAGTTAAGATTTTTTTCGGTGTATTCCGTTCTTTTAGGAATCACCTTATCATCTTCTTTGCTCAATAGCTTACCTGCCTGCTATGACCTTAAATATTTATAGATGTTTACAACAAATTTAGTATGTGGAAACATAATCCATATACTAAATGTAAATACGTAAGTCATAATCTTCCTATAACCGAAATAACTGAGCCCACGCAATATCATTGCAGGCTATTTTTACATTTGTCTTGTTATACACCAGCTTTAAAATTACTTATAATGCTTTAAAATTACTTATAATGCTTTAAAATAACTTATAATGCTTTAAAATTACTTATAATGCTTTAAAATTACTTATAATGCTTTAAAATTACTTATATTGCTTTAAAATTACTTATAATGCTTTAAAATTACTTATAATGCTTTAAAATTACTTATAATGCTTTAAAATTACTTATAATGCTTTAAAACTACTTATAATGCTGTGATTGAGGGCTTGTATAGAGTTATGTTTAAAAAAAAGTGTTTCACTATATCAGATGATTTCATTTATGTAGAAATTCTAAAATCCATCATAATGAAGTCATTTGTTTATGAAAATCAACATTTTAAAATTTGGTTTTCAGTGCTATACATGTTATGGTAACCGTATAACATGTATTTTGAATCACCGGGTCTTTAAACTTCATCTAAATATCAATTATTTAAATTTTCTTATTTCTATTTTATAATTATTTTCGTTCATATTTTATTATGATTATTTATAGTTAGAAAACTTGTTAATTTAATTTACTGTTTATAATACTTACTTTTATTTATTTCTATTTTTTTAATATGAAAATTGTAATTTGATTTGATGCTGTTTGAAAAAAGATAGTTAGTTATATGCCATGCATTTTAGCAGATTTCCCTTAAGGGAAATCAGCCATTGAGGTTGTACTCATGACGAAATTTTCGAAATTTTTCTTCAAATGTCCATCGATCCTACCTAGTAGATGACGAAAACGAGGTCCGTTCAAAACTGTATATATATATATATATATTGTCTGTTACCGCTCTAGCGGTCGTAATTTTTGTTTGATCGTTACCAAACTCGGTATTTAGTCGTTTTATGTTAAAAGGAAGATCAAGTTCGTTAACGGCTGAAATCGGACCAGTGGGAGGGGGGGTTAGAGGGGAGAATTTTCGAAAATTCGAAATATCTCCGTTATTATGCGTCGGATCGAAAAATTGTATAGAATCAATCTTATTGCAAATTAAATTTACAATGAATATTGTTATATACATTTATTATCTATCTTGAATATTAACCGAGATATTTGCATTTTGTAAAATCGGGGTGTTGTATTTTTATGAAATCGGGGCGGATAACGGATGAGAGCAAAACTTCACGTGGGAAATCTGCTTAGTTTACGCAGCCCCTGCGTGACGGACTTTTATTTATTCCTAGCGAGATAAATCTTTGTATTAGTTTGAGTTTGTTCAAATTATAACTTCAGTCCGATATTTCAAATTGCAATCCTGTACGCAAAGAGAGTACTCAATCATAAAAAATATTTTCTCTTTTTGTCCCCTTGTATTCTAAGCTACATGAGACAAATCGGTAATGAGTTTTATTAATTTTATTTGAACACATTTATTAAGTAATTTCTCATTGAGTTTTTCTTGTTGTTAGCCCAAAGTATTTCATAGTTTTCACTCTGGATTTGGCATTTGTGTAAATTTGAAATTCTTAGATTTGTCTCTTCTTTGTAAATACCATATAAGTTGTTTTTTTTTTCTCGACCAACGGTTAAAATATTTTGATTCCCCTAGTTTTTAATCATATTAACACAAAAATCTAACATAATTCGCAAATTCTTGTTATTTATAGGAATAAGAGACTAATGGTATTAATTGAAAGGTAACTTGCAGAGGATATTTATTTAGCCCCCTTCGGAAATTTAGTCTCTAAAAGGGCATTTATTATAAGATTCCAGAATAGAATTTAAATTTATATTAAATTTGAGATGTCCATTAAGTAATTTTTTTTTAAATTTTATACGTGTAAAATAAATATTTATTTAATCGTTTCCTATTTGATTTTCTGTATACACAATCATAAAATGTTTAATTTTTCATCTAGAGTAACTTTAGTTATAAATCTTTTTGCCCATATAATGATCAAGAAACAAGTTATGTTCATGAATGTACATTGAGTCGACTTTTGAACCCTCATTTCATCAAATTGAATGTTATACCAATTAACCTTCCAGTGGTAACGTTGGGTCCCACAGACCCATAATTTCTTTTTTCGTCATAATTACACCCTTAAAAATTGTCTTATTGTTATAATCTCTCATATAGCCTCTTTGGAACTCCAGTCAAAACCTGGCATGATTTCATTTATTGTTTACCCCCTATCAGTTATCAGCAATCGTCCATTGAAGTGTGTCTAGGGTCCCACAGACCCGACGTTACCACTAAGGTGACTTATTTTCAAAATTGCTTCATCATCAAAACTAGAAATTTTCGATCTAAATAAAGAAGGATGCGTTACTAAACTTCATAAAATGTTAGAAGAAGAAGAAATGGCATTGAATGAAATTTTATTATCAAGTGATGATGAGGATACTGATCCTAATTATTGTGAAGTTTCTGATCCACGATTCGGAGAGTGAAGAAGAGTATCATGTAAGTATTATATTCATTTGCATTTATAATCCTTAGTTAGCCACCAAACAAAACTGTTTGTCACAGTAATACTATTGTTAAATTGTAATTTTTAAATAAGAGGTATTAAAAATACCAGGGCCCTTCCTCAAAAGTATAACGGCTCTACATCGCCGAAATTGCAGCCTCCTGAACCAAGCAAGCGTGGGCCATGTGCTTATTGCAATGACATCAAAAGCAGATATTATTGTTCCAAATGTTAGGTATATATATGCCTAAAACATGCAGATATGATTTGCCCTGATTGTAATAAAGATAATTAATTAATTAAATGTTTGAGTAAACTATTTGTAAAATAAAACATTTATATAAATTTCATATCTTTTGTTTATTTTTAATTTTTCCTTCTGAGAAGAGAACTTAGCATATTAAAATAGTTAATGAATTACATCAAGTTTTTTTTAAATATTTACAACCATTTCCTACTAAGAAGATTTTTTATGGCATGGGTCTCTTGGACCCAACGTTACCACAGGCGGGATTTCTTTTCATGTTACCACTAAAGGGTTAATTAACTTTAGGCGATACGATTTTTTTTTAATTGTATACATGTAAAATATATATGCAGTTTGAACCTGTAAGAGCTCTCAAAGCTTAGCGCAGCCATTGCAGACAAGATGAGCTTGTAATGATTCCGATGAAGAGCTTATGCCCTTTGATATTCATGAACTAATCCAGAGCAGAGTGGACTATCCCACGAACGATTTTCCATTTAACATTTCTTCAACTGCCCAATTAACCAAATTATGGGAATCCATTTCTGATTCAGGAGTGAATCTTTAATTGGCTCCCCAAATGAAATAGAAATGCCCAGAGCGCTAGTTAATTGTCTTCAATTTGATTAGGAATTATTAACTGCAACAGTTGAATTCCAACGATAAAAGATTTTTTTATCAGCCTCCTTATGAAAAAATAAATAAAATATTTTTTGATTATTTTTATATAAGCCATGTTCTTTTCCATTTATTACCCTTTAATGTTTTATTTTATGAAAACCTGAGTCAAGCCGTCTTAACCCTAGAATGGTAGTGATATTATTTCCCGCTTATTGGTATTGATACGTAAATTTTACGTGTGCAACTGGTAATTGGTGAAATTATTCAAAATTTGTTAATGTTTGTGACTATTTTTTTTTTATTTTATTAAAACATACACTTATCTTTCACTTATATCTACGTTAATATCTAATAATGTGCACGGCATTCCTTTCAGGCGCTTTGTTCGAAACACGTTCCGGAGGTTGCGTGCTCCATTCTTACTAAGCACAACCCCACCTTCTACATTTATTGTGACTGATCTGTCAAAATTGAGTGGTTGAGAGGTTTTTGGTTTTTTTCCCTCTGTGTTTGTTCTCTTTCTTCGATTGCCTTGATGCCTTCTAAAATTTTCTCACTCTCATCGCTATCTAGCCCACTCTGTGTTGCTATTATTTCCGGAGGCTCAACCTCCTCATCACTTGGAGAATACTCCGGATCATCATCGCTCTCCTATCCATAACCATTTATTTCATAATTGTTATTTTCCCCATCTGAGTCATCGGAGAGTTCTTTCAACAAATTTCTGATTTCTTCATCCAATGAATATTTTTTCTCCATTTTTCTGAAACTATAAACAGATTATTTATATTCTTTTTATACATCTTTGTATTTTTTATATTCAAAAATAAATGTTAAAAACATTAAGAGAAAATAAATTATAATATAAAAAATAAATTGGAAGAAAATAAATTGAGAATAACATTAACTAAGTTATGGCATAAAAACCGGTTATTAGTAGCGATACGTAAATTTTACGTGCCAAAAAGTTGCGGTTAATGGTATTGATACGTAAATATTACGTGTCGTTTTTATTTCAAAAAATAGTATTGGATGAGTGTGAAGGTTCACTTAGCATTTGGCGGAGTTCAAGTCCAAACTGTCTGGAGGGCTCATAGCTGAGGGATGAGGGTGGTGGGGTCGTTAACGGCCCTTTGATAACTGTTCAAACCAGATCATACGTAATTTTTACGTTCACTACCATTCTAGGGTAAGGACTCACCCATAAAACAATCACAATAAAATCTGTGAGAGAATTATGCGAAATCAGGTATTGAGGCTGTTCTCATAAATACATAACACACACACACACACACACACACACATATATATATATATATATATATAATAATGAAATGTTAATTATAATTATTATTATTTAAATTTTATCTATTTACCGGCTACTTCTCAGGGTCATATATTGCCCGGCAAGCATTCCCGTTTCCACCATCTCTGCTATAAGAGCTAATTTATCTATTTAATCAGAGATATAGCACAATTAGGCTAGATAACTAAAGAAACACTTACTCTCTTTGCACCTTGGGAGTCGACTCCCGATTCCGGTCCTGCTCAAGTTACCTTTGGATTCACAGGGCTCCGCTGTCAGTCCCTTGACAGGTGCTGCTACCTCTTTTAAAGCCTAGTACTAATCACTCTGATCTCATAGATATAGAGAGACAGCGGAGTACCTCTAAGGCTCGACCGTTAAATATGCCCCCCCCCCAGAGAGAAAACATAAATTTTATATTATAATTTTTTTTTTTATTTAATTTTTAGTTTATTTTCATTTTACTTATTTATTATTTTTTTTTATGGCAATAAATATATTATATATTTTTATTTATTTTAATATTGCTATTATTATTTTTTATTTATAGCAATAAATATATTATATAATTTTATTTATTTTAATATTACTATTTTTTTTTTATTTATAACAATAAATATATTATATATTTCTATATTACTAATTTAATGTTTTTTTTTTTGTTTTTTTTTGGTTTTTTTTATTGCTTTAGTTTGGTATCCATAATTTCCCTATAAATTTTTAGTTCCTGGATATTAAATTTTCCCTTAGTATTACCGGACTTTATATATGTCAATAAATATGCTCCGTTACCATAACTTTTCTTAATCTCATATAAATGTCACGCAGGGGCTGCGAAAACAAAGCAGATTTCCCACGTGTGCCACGTATTTGCAATTCGTCTCAAAATGTAAAACTAAAGAACCAATAGCTAATATCTCTGTTAATGATTTTTATCAAAAAGGGATATTATACCAATTTTGTTTAAAACGTAATGTTCTATAAATGTTGTTATATACGTATTTTCGCTATCTTGATTATTAATCGAGATATTTAGCATTTTTTAGTTTTCGACATTTAGTAAACCCCTACTTCTACTCATGTCGTATTAACAATACGCTGTTATAACATTTGAGACCTATAAACTAAATATTGTTCTCATTGAGCTTTTAAGTTTTTAGATAAATGCAGATACGTGAGGCAATTGAGAAATCTGCTTAGTTAACGCAACCCCTGCGTGACGGACTTTTATTACTCAATAAATTGTTTTCTACTTCTTGTTAACGTCCACTTTTTTCCACTTTTGTTAATTGCGACAGGTTATCTACAGGTTACCGCCCTTTTCTAACAAGGGCGGGACTAAAGATTTTATTTAATGAGTTCGTCTCTAAATAAATTCCTATTGGCCAGGCGGGAATCGAATTCGCCACTTTAGTTTTACCATAGGCCTTCTCTTGCTGAATACCTCCCAAATTTGCGCCATACAAAATACCAATTTGTCATATAATATATAAATACATTTTATAAAAGATATTATCAATTAACTTAAATAGCATGTATAATGTACATATTTCCTTTCCATAACCAATCCGAGCTTACTTATATATATATATATATATATATATATATATATATATATATATATATATATATATATATATATATAGTGAGTTCCAACGCATATTGTCATTTGTTATAATTAAATTAGCAAGTAACGTTTAATATTTATTAGTAATAGTAGATAATACACAGTCATTTCAATAACGTCAACAAATTGGAGGAAATATGATAATATTTACCCCAATTACTGAGTTTGATTCCGCACATTCTTCCGCTATCACACGTTGTGCAAATTCAAAATGACTTTGTTTGAATAATACATTATACAAAATAAATAATAGAAATGCTCTTATAGTTCAAATTTCTATTGGAAATAAATAACAATTGAAGAGGAGACGGGGCGGAGATTTGTTACCTCCCTAATCCAAATCATACTTAGAACTATCATGTAAGTATAAAACATAACATGATTTGTAATGATACGCCTATATTAAAAAAAAAAATGTAATGAATAATAATAAAATTTTTCACTCCTGCTCTTTTGTGCCTAATAACTTGTTTAACTCCGGCCATAGTTTTTAGCGTATATCTCATTTACACTTCTGCATACGACAAAAGGGAACATATCAAAACTACTTTAAATCTTATATATAAAAATCAATGTTTGTTTGTATGTCCTTTATAGAACCGTAAACGGCTGAACCGAATTTTATGAAACTTGATATGTATATTACCACTAAAACAGGTTAGGTTTCTGGTAAAACAGGATTGGGGGTTATAAGAGATGCCTGAAATTAAAAATAGCGATATTTCGTCTCCTATCTGTTTTTCGGCAAATACGCACATCACAAAAGTTGTTAATTTTCTTATTTAGAGTGAATTTTGTAATATACCCTTTTATCGTATACCGAAGTATAAATGAGCTATACGCTAAAAACAATAGTGGGAGTCAACAATTTTATATGGCTCAAAAGACTCAACCAAATTAAACGAAACTCTGTATGTGAATTAGTATTAACACCTCCCTGATTATATGTTATATTAAAATTTCGAGGTACGAAT
Organism: Riptortus pedestris; assembly: GCA_019009955.1. Lineage (NCBI taxonomy): Eukaryota > Metazoa > Arthropoda > Insecta > Hemiptera > Alydidae > Riptortus > Riptortus pedestris. The sequence continues at coordinate 137,660,855 of CM032230.1, forward strand.
AGGAGTGGGAGTTGTAGGGGAGGTCTGAAATTAACCCTCCGTCGGGCGCAGCTAGCCTGAGAGGCTAGGAAAACATACTTTTTGATACCACGCCTCATTCTGTTTCCCCTGTGAGGGGCCATTCCCAGTAATTTCCTGATTTGTGTTCATGCTTAGAATCCCCTACTTTAGTCTATTGCCATCCTTCATCCAGACCGACTGGTCCCTAGGTGGCTTGTGAGGCCGACTGCGCCCAATTGCTCCTTAATTTCGAAGATGATTTTTTTTCAAGATATATCTATTGCAATCGTCCCTTTTACTAAGATTAATGCTATTCTATATGGAAGTTCGTCGATATCTTGAGAAATAATTGCTAGTCTAACTCTGGCCTCTCAGGCCGAATGCGCCTGATCAATTTTATTGTTTTAATATAAGCTTCATTCTATTCTAATAAAAACAATATTTTACGTTCTAAATATTATATTTGGTTTCCAAAGATCCTAGCGAAGTCTGTCCTACCAGCGTTTTAAATTAAAATTAATTAGTTGGGTAGTGGGGGTTTAAAATATGTGAGCGGCCTCTCAGGCCGGGTGCATCCGATTTTGTTTCGTCCAGAGGTGCGCCTCGTCGGAGGATTAAAAATAGCTATATTTTGGTTCCTATTGGTTTTTTGGCAATTATGCACATAACAAAAGTTGTTTATTTTGTTTTTTAAAGTTACTCTTGGTAAATGGACGTTTTCCATATTAACGTATATAAGTATAAATGAGGTAAACACGAAAAACTATAGTAGGGTTTAACAATGTTATGGGACTCGAAAGACTAAATTGAAATCAACGAAACTCCGTATTTTTGACTATAAGCTATATAAACATTTTTAGTAACGAACAGGAGTGGGGGTTGTTAGGGAGGCATGAACGAAAAATTGTCGTATTTCGTTTCCTATTGTTTTTTTTTTGGTGTGTTTTTTGTGGTGCACATGACAAAAGATATTTAATTTGATATTTAGAGTATTATTTTTTATATAAATCTTGATCTTAATTTAGTATTTTAGTTAGTGGCGTAGCAACGCGCGCAGGCTGCAGCTAGTTACACAATAAATAACGTTTGTTATGTCCATATTTGCTGAAAAACCAATAGAATACGGAATATCGCAATTTTTTTATTTCAGGCCTCCTTTATAACCCCTAATTCCTATCCTTCCATAGAAATTGTAATTCAGCTAATAATCATGGAGGAGTAGATAATAATTCACATACCGAGTTTTTTTTTTAGTTTGGTTTAGTCATTAGTACCCAATAAAATTTTTGACTCCCACTATAGTTGTAGAAAGAATTTTAATTTATCTTCTATAAGGATGAAGCTATTTTTTACTCTGTTTGGATATTTCTAAGGGATTTGTCCAATTCAATGTACAGTAAATTTTCATTTCACTATATTTTTTATTTGTAAAATTAGTATCCGATTGTTTGTCTGTATGAATATTTATATTCTCCTTGGCCGCTATTTTATTTTCAGTTTTATTTTTACAGCATGATTAATTTTTCTTTGAACTAATTTTATTGATTGGTAATAACGCCACCGTCCGAATCGTAGTCAATACCTTTACATTTCCTGTTAAAATGATGTTCATTTATTTTATGATTATTTTTGCTTTTTTGGACGATTTATGTTTTCATTATTTAAAACCTAGTCAACTCTTTTTCGCTTGCGTTGGTTGTGAAGATTAAAGTCAATAAATTCATCTAAACATATAAAAACAGTTGGATTGAAGGAATATTATTTTTCTATCTTTATATTCAAGTTTGATCTTTTCTATTGGAGTAGAGAAATAAAAATGATTTGAATAATCATTTGAAGTGTTCATTTTAGCAGATGTCCCTTAAGGGAAATCAGCTACTGAGGTCGTACTCATGACGCGAGTTTCGAAAAATTTCTTCAAATGTCCATCGATCCTACCCAGGAGATGAAAATGAGGTCCGTTGAAAATTATATATATATATATATATATATATATATATATATATATATATTTGTCTGTTAACGCTCTAGCGGTCGCAATTATCGTTTGAACGTTACCAAACTCGATATTTAAACGTTTTATGCAAAAATAAAGATCAAGTTCGTTAATGGCTGAAATCGGACTAGTGGGAGGGGGGGTTTAGAGGGGAGGATTTTCGAAAATTCGAAACATCTCCGTTACTATACGTCGGATCGAAAAATTATATAGAATCAACCTTATTGCAAATTAAATTTACTATAAATAATGTACATTTATTCTGTATCTTGAATATTAACCGAGATATTTGCATTTTTCTGTTTTCAGCTTCTGAGATGAGATCGGCTAACTTCGGGTCTAGTCGTGAGTTTCCGTCAAGAGCTAGTTCGGGCCGTTCCCGTAACTGTTTGACTCTCTATTCTGAAATTTCTGTATTGTAAAACTTCTCGTGGGAAATCTGCTTAGTTTACGCAGCCCCTGCGTGACGGACTTTTATGTATTTCACCTTCCGCCATTGACTAATTAAGTAAAGTTAAATAGGTCATATTTTCACAATTCTATTTTGTAATGCTTCCCTGGTAAAACAGGACTTGGTATTTAATTTATTCAAGTTATCAGCGTAATGATTGCTTAATTTTGAAAATCCAATAGGAATGTGATTTTCAGATGAGGTAAAAGAAGAGCTAATATTTGTGTCAAAAGAAGTTATAATTACTCATCCTTCTTGTGGAATTTCATCCACTTTGGAATTTGATATTATGTTCAGCATGAAACGGATAAAACTTGATAGCAGATTACCCAAAGTTGAAATCAGCCATGAGGTCGTTCACATGACGCGATTTTCGAAATTTTTCTTCAAATGTCCATCGTCCATGATCCCGCCTTGGAGATGAGGTCCGTTCAAAACTGTATTTATATAAAGTACTAGCTCAGATACCCGGCTTCGCCCGGGAATTCATTTGAGGCTGAATGGTGATGGTATTTTTTAGCAGGCTTTACATTGCACAATATTTTGACATTTACCCGTCTCAGTGTTTAGGATTGATACCCGTCGTTGCCGTGGATTTGCTAATAATAGAATATTTGTTCGATAAGGCTTCACTGTCTTCGATATTTTTATATTTCCCGTCTCTTATACATGTAAATATGGTGAATTTTTATTTCAGGCCTCCCTTATAACCCCCCTCCCGTTCGAACCTAAAAATTTTAATATAACTTATAATCATGGAAGAATTAATGCTTATTGACATACCAAGCTTTGTTAAGTTCGGTTCAGCCGTTAGTGCCCAATAAAATTGTTGGCTCCCGCTAATGTTTTAACGTATAACTCATTTATACTTAGGTATACGACAAAAGTGTATATAAGAAACGTTACTCCAAATAACAAAATAAACAACTTTTGTTATGTTTATATTTGCGGAAAAACCAATAGGAAGCGAAATATCGCTATTTTTAATTTCAGGCTTCCCTTATAACCCCCACTCATGCCCGTCCATGGAAATGTTGGTATGGCTTATTATAATGAAGGCCTCACTGCTAATACACATACCGAGTTTTAATTAGTTCGGTTGAGTCTTTTTTGGCAAATAGTATTATTGACTCCCTCTATAATTTTTAGCGTATAACGCATTTAAACTTCGGTATACGACAAAGGTGTACATAACAAAAGTTACTCTAAATAACAAAATAAACAACTTTTGTTATGTGCATATTTGCCGAAGAACCAATGGAAAACGAAATATCGCTATTTTTAATTTCAGGCTTCCTTTATAACCCCAACTCCTGCCCGTCCATAGAAATGTTGGTATGGCTTATTATAATGAAGGCCTCACTGCTAATACACATACCGAGTTTTATTTAGTTCGGTTGAGTCTTTTTTGGCAAATAATATTGTTGACTCCCGCTATAATTTTTAGCGTATAACGCATTTAAACTTCGGTATACGACAAAAGTGTGTATAACAAAAGTTACTCTAAATAACAAAATAAACAACTTTTATTATGTGCATATGTACTGAAAAACCAATAGAAAACGAAATATCGCTATTTTTAATTTCATGCTTCCCTTATAACCCCCACTCCTGTTCGTCTCAGAGAAAATTAATATAGCCTAAAGTCTAAGTTGGGTTAGTAGTAATATACTTACCAAGTTTCATAAAATTCGGTTCAGCCGTTTATGTGTGAAAAGGTAACAAACAAACAAACATACACGAAAGAAACAAAATGCAGATATGGTGTCTATGACATGTGAAACGAAAAGTTATCGTGAAATTTCGCAAAAAAAATCAATGTACAGACAGAGGTTACGATTTTATATATATATAGATATACATGGCTGTTACCGCTCTAGCGGTCGCAATTGAGGCGGTCTACGTAAAAAGGGCTTATAAGTAAAACTCTTGTTTTGAGAAAACATAAAATGAATATTTCATTGTTGTCTCCTGTTGTCATACTAATTATAATTCCTGTAATATTAATAGATATTGATATTAGACCTATTAAAAAAATATTCAGCAATTAAAAAAATAATTCAGTAACTGGTGTTTTGTAATAATTAACACGTTAAGGACGGCACGGGTTCAATTGACCCCGTACGTAACTGTCTCCCAGGACGAGTTGGTTTTGAAGATAAATGTTCAAAAAATACTTTGACGGTTTTTGCTTTGTACTAGTAAATATAATTAAAAATAGTACGTTTATGCATTTCAAATCCAAAAAATACGTTGTATATCATTGAAAAAATGCACGGGGCTTTATGACCCCGTGCCGGCCTGGAGAGTGGTATTTGGGCTCTAGTCCGGCACGGGCTCATATAGCCCCGTGTTATTTCCCGTGCTTTTCCTGTGAACCACTTGTCCTATAATTTACAAGGCTTATGTAAATAACAGAACGCGTCCCTCCCATTTCAGTTTGGTTTTTGCTGTCGTTTTGGAACATTAATCTGTATAATGTGCAAATCACGTGGCCGACAATTAGTGGATTTAGCTTTATTAAAAAAGTGTTCCGGGTGTTTCGAAAAATTAAGAAAAACATTGTCCTCTAAAGAAGCAGACAAAAAAGTTAGAACGTATTGTGAAGAGTGCAACATGAAGTCACTTTGTCTACAATGCTTCAACAACTGTCATAAATCTATGTTCTAACCATTGTGATAATGAAGAATTGTTAATTACAAAATAATTATTTGTTTATTCATATTTTTTCTTTATTATGTTTATTTTCCAATTATTTGTTTAAACTAAACTCCTAGTTAATAGTTTGTTTTTTTCGTTTTGTAATTTTATCTTTATAAACTAATAAATTTTTATTGTAATGTGTCGTAATTTAAAGATAATTCATATTCACCCATTTTAATGCATAACAAAAACTAAAATCCTTTGTTGGTCACCAAAATTATCACACAAAGGAGAAAAAAAAGTTCCCAACAAGGTGAAAAATGTAAGGTAAATATTCATTTCTAAGTCACGTAACAAAAATTGATGAAAACACGGCCTGCGACTGCCATATATTTTTTTATGTCCAAAGAGTAAAAAATGTTTGAATATTGCAATTTAGTTCATTTTTCGAGTTGTAGTAGCACATTAAAAGGGGACATAAGTACGGGGTCGATTGACCCCGTGCCGTACTTGTGGATAGTTGCACCACGGGGTCAATTGACCCCGTGCCATACTTGTGGATAGACGAACTTTTGAAGTCCGTACTGAACGTGTTAAAAAACATAAGTTACTTTATACGCCCTTTTTAGCCAGAATACATTCTTATATAAAAACGTTATTAAAAAGAATAGAATTAAATAGATTATAATGTATTTATTTGTTACAATAATAATTATTTAACATTTTAAACAGAATATGAAAAGATTTATGTATTTGAAGAATAAATTGAAAAAAAAAACAAAAAAAAACATCTTCTACCCAGTGAACTCAGTTTGTTTGTTTGAAATCAGTACAAAATCTCTCTTTATCAACTTTGAAAAATCATATTTTCAATAAAGTCCACATCCTCTTCCTGTAAAAACCGATATAAGACTTTTAACTTTAAGTTGGTTTTATGCTGGGTAAGGACATCTTTGAGTCGCAACGTTGTGAAAATCTCCAATCTGATTAGTAGGCCGCCAATAACTGAACACTTCAAACTGTCCTGGTTTGCCTGCACTCTACCATTGCTGTTAATCCTTGAACATTTCATATAGCGTTTTAATGTTGAGCATGCAGTTGTCAAAGTATAACAGGTTATTTTTAGTTACAACAATGGCTTTTATCATGGGGAATTGACTTGAGATGATAACCATTAGCGAAATAACATTTTCAGAAATACTACGAGGTCTATTATTATGAGAACCTCGCTTTTCTTCAAAATATTCATTTTTCTGAAGTTTGCTCTGTACGACACGTAATCGTTTCTGTGATATTTGAAATAAATTAAGTATAAACCTTCTACAAACTGATAGCTTATTTCCACCAACAAAAATTGCGTAGTTCTATAAATTTTCTCTTGGTCTTTTCAAGTTAACACTTTGTTTCTTAGGACCATCCAACTTTTCCAAACAACGAGCCAAATAAGTGTCCTGAAGGCTTTTTGATTGACCACAATAAAAAGCATCAAATGCTTCAACCACGTTTTCAAAAGGTACATTTTCATAGCATTTACTACTACAGCAGCTATCAATGACAGAATGAACTTTGGCACTTACACTTTTACCCTTGGACGTTTTATAGCCTAGGTCCATTGAACATTTAATTTTCACTTCCTCATGATGTTAGTTTTTCTGTTTGTTTATTGAAGTGAAAACTTCTTTAGGCACGTTGTGCACCTCGTAAGGAAGCATTTGCGGGAGAGGAAAAAAGTATGAAATCGCGACACCGCCACCACCACCGCTAGTACTAAGTTTTAGAAATAAAATCATATGGTATTTTATAACCTAATCATTTGATAGTTTATTTACAATTGAAGTGAAAACTTCTTTAGGCATGTTGTGCGCCCCGTAAGGAAGCATTTGCGGGAGAGGAAAAAAGTATGAAATCGCGACACCGCCACCGCTACCGCTAGTACTCAACTCAAAGCTAAAGGAGCTTCTTTTCTTCATAACTCCTGAACCAAATTAGCTAGAGTTTTCGTTCGCATACCATTTTAAAGATGACAAAACCAGCATCATTTCGTCTTCAGATACTATATACCTACCATTTTTGCTTTCATAGATATTTTAATCCGAAGTTTAAATAAATTCGAATATTTAAATAAATTCCGGTATTTAAATAAATTCGAATCAAAACTGTTTGTATCCTACTTTAGCTACCATAAACTGATTGCATCAGTTTTAGAAATTGGTGATGATGCTGGCAGTGATGATGGTGCAAGAGTTGTTGAAATTATGGATAGAAATTGATTTTTCTGAGTGTACTTAACTTATTTTTGTAAAGCATTTGTAATAATTCTGAAATGTAATTTTTTTCTTTTATGTAAAATAACTGAAATAATTATGTATAGTATTTCAAAACAAACAATTCGTGGTACATTATTTTTTTTTTATCACTATTATTTTTGTCATTTCATTTTTTCATGTAAAATAGAACATAACTGTTATTTATTGATAAATAACTAAAAATATTTTTAAAATAAGACTTAGTAAAAAAAATGTCTCAGCAATGCCAAAATTGAGCGATCAAAGCTAAAGGAGTTTTCAATTTTACCGGCAGTCCCCTGACTGCTTTTTTTTATTTTCCTTGTTCTTTTCTTCTTAATTTGAACCTTTTCACTTTCACTTGTGTGACTCATTTTCAGTCTTAATAAGCTACATCAAAAACATAACTATAACTCACATAGTAACATAACCACTAACCCCAAGTCAAGGCCTGGACGTGAAAACCAGCTGACATTACCCCACAAAAACTGGTGTGCCAACGTCAATTTTCAAGATATTCTGATGAAACTTGCACTACTGAACTCTATATGAAACGGCGGATTGAATAAAGCGTTCTGCGTAAAAAGGGCTGATGAGCCCATACGCCCTTTTTACGTTGACCATCTCAATTGTTGTTTAATCGTTACCAAAGTTGATGTTTAGTCGTTTTATGTAAAAAGAAAGATCAAGTTCGTTAATGGCTGAAATCGGGGGGATTAGAGGGGAGGAATGCCTAAAATTCGAAATAACTCGGTTACTATACGTCAAATCGAAAAACTATATGAAAACAATATTATTGCAAATTAAATTTACTATTAATACTGTCCCATACATATTTTCCGTATAATCAGTATTAACCGAGATATTTTGATTTTTTAGTTTTGCGCTTTCAATAAACCTCCACTCCTACTAGTGTCATATTAATAAGCTGTTATATCATGAAACACTTCATTAAAAGGCTAAATACCAAAGACTGTTTTCATTGTACTTTTATTTTGTGAGATATATGCAAATACATTCTGTTGACCTCACCCCATTTTTTGTTCTTTGAGTACTAAAATTTAAGTGATTGAGATGAAACTGATTCTGATTCATTAAAAATTTGGTAATTTGTTTTCAATAAAATTAATGTTATAGTCAGATATATTTCGTTAATTGTTTGTCTTTCTGCTCTATCTATTCAGCGCTACGGGGTTGGCTGGCCTGTTTGATTACATCTCAACAGCTTTTCGTTGTAGAGATTATTAACTTGTATTGTAAATTGACTGAAAGATAATTACCGTTTGTATTTATTCACTTAACATTCAAGGTAGTCTATATTTATCTATTATAAACCTTTGTGTTAAAAATCTGCTTAGTTTACGCAGCCCCTGCGTTTGGTTTACTCAATGAGAATGATCTTGTCAATAGAGTGGACTTTTCTTGCCGCACTAAATGAGAGCTCCCTCTGCCATCTAGCGGCTTATTAGTTAACCAGCAAGGCTCGTTTGTCCACTTGCCACTTGCAGCGCTGGTGTCATTTTCATGAGCAGATTTCTCCAGAGTCCACTATATGTTCTCAACCCTTATTCAATTTATCGTCAGTTAACATTTTACAATTGAAATTAGGAAACAAATTGAGAACGAGTTCGAATATTCAAGATTGAGTTTGAAAATCCCCTCAAGAAGTTACGAGAAATGAAGAGGTAATTGTTTTACTTAAATGTGTTTAAAAACCTGAAGCATTTAGGAGTTTAAAGCCAATTCATCTAATTTACACAAATTAAACTTAAAAAAAGTATCTTTAATATAAATTGCACTTTGATCATTCTGACCAAAAGTGACGTCGACCCAAAAAACACTTATCTGACGTACTAGATAACCACGTAAACAAGATTTTTCAGAACTGGGAACCCGAATGGTTATCACTATATTGCAAGTTAAGAGATATAAAAAACGCAACGGTGGAATGGTCATAAACATCAAGAAGAGAAGATCTGGTTTTTGCCCAACTGAGACTTGGCCATTCCCGTCTAACACATAAATACCTTATGACAAAATCTGAACCACCAACATGTTCCCTATGTTATTGACTATTCACTATAAGACACTTACTGACTGCAGAAGACGATTTTATATAGGCCTACCTTACAATCTGGACGAACTACGTAATGTTAACTCACTTGGACGCTTTGTTAACATACGTAAAACAAGAAAGTCTATACAAAATTATATAATACTCACCTTTCTTTAATTTCCATAGATTTATAGTCATAAAGGCTTAATTCCAACACAATGAAATCAAAATGTAGTGCAAAATTACATTTTATATTATCATTTGTGAGGGTGAGTCTGTGTGTGCGTGCTTGTGTAGGTATGCGCGTTTGTGGTGTGTGTGTGTGTGTGTGTGTGTGTGTGTGTGTGTGTGTGTGTGTGTGTGTGTGTGTGTGTGAGTGTGCGTGCTTGTGATTATAAAAGCGTGAATAACATTTTAGGAACTTATAAATAAATTCTTATTTCTTTCTTATTAATTATTACTCATCAAAGTAACATAATTTAGTTTACCAGATAGTTAGGTAATTTTATCCCTCTACTGGTGACGTGCATGTAGAGAAACTTAACTGGTGATGTCGGGTCAGAATGACGGCTTAAAAGGCGTTGAAAGAAATTTTTTATAAAGAAAAATCATATTTATTATAACTAAACCAAGACTTAAGTATATGATAAAATTCTTAAATTGGTGAGATTAATTTTAATATTCTTATTAAAAAATTATGAAAATGAAAATCTTAGTTTTTTTTTTTTTTTTTTTTTTATATTTTACAATAATAAACATATATTATTTATTAAACAAGTGATTTTAAAATAATTCTGTTTTATTTCTCAATTAATAATACAATATTAATATGATAAAAAATAGTTTAATATTATAGGTTTTGACATTTTCTGCAAATAGGTGTGGTAGAGCTGTTGCATACTGGCATTTTACACTTTCCGCAGCTGCTGGATGTCTTCCGGTCACTGCTGGATGGACAAATGTAGCACCTTTTCCTTTTTGTTAGTCTACTGGTTGTCTCAATTGGCTTCTGAAGTTCTAGTGGTCCAAGAACGTCTTAGATCAGTGTGCGGAAGGCTACATGAAGTCTTCCAATGTAGACACTCCTCTTTAGCTGGTGAAGTAAGGGTTCTCTAGGGCGCATTTCAAGTTAGGGAACTCTGGGTCTCCACACAACAACGCGAATCACTACTATTCAGTGCCATTTCAAATATGTTGTACAAAAAAATAGTTTCACAAACGGTGACCTTGGGTCAAAGATGACCTGAGGAGATGGATAACTAAAAGACTTTGAAAATTACAAGGCCAAGAGTACCCTGAAGCGAGAGGGTGTGGAAAGGGGGGGAGGTACTGAGAATAACAGAATTTTCTCTGAAAATGTCTGATCCTGAAAGTGAAACCATTTCTAGCTCCGGTCAATTTGACCCGTACGTCACCAGTTAAGGGTTAAAAAATATTTTTACTTCTTTGAATTTATTGTTGTGCTTTTTTCTCCTTTCCGTTTTTTTTTTTACCTCTTTGTTGATTTATTCACGTTCTGTATTTTTTTGAGTTTTCTGTTCCATTTATAGTTTTTCTTTTTTAGTAGTTTCTGAATAATATTAATTCTTGTTACATTCTATATGCTCTTTTTACACATATAGTGAATTTATTTAACAATTTTGATTATTTTCACTAATTGGTTGATTAGTGAAAGGTGTAAATTGCTCCAATTGTGTGACACCAAACAAAAAAATAAATAAATTCAGTAAAAAATATTTTCAAACATCTTCAGATTTGTATAAACTTTTGTTTTTCTAGCTTTTAGAAAATCTTGCAATCAGAATTTCATAGTCTGACAAGTACAGAATGATTTGAAAAATTGCATAAAAAATCCTTTAACTTCTTTAATTAAATATTTACTGGATAGAAAAGTCCAGTGCTTAGAAATACGTAACTGAAATTCTAATTAATACATTTGTTTTCAAGACATAAAACCGAATCCTTTTTTTAAAAACATCAAATTAATTATAAAATTATATTATTATTAATTATTAATTCGGTGGTTATAGTAATATGAAAAGACCAGCTTCTGAAAGAATATAATCGTGGTAACTACAAGATCGCGACGATCAGTACATTTTTATTTGAAGAACAATTGACAGTTTTTTTTTTTTTTTTTTTTTTTTTTTTTTTTTTTTTTTTTTTTTTTTTTTTTTTTTTTATACAAGATAGCAGATATTCTTCTTTTTTTCATAAATTATATAATCTATTATTTTGAATTTCTTCTGTGTTTCATATTTGGCATAAAATCCATGGAATATTGCCTGGGTTCAGGTATATTCAATTTCAGAGGGACCTAATGAAACAATAAAATCCTTTATTATTGCCAACACTTATAGCGTTGACATATCTCCTTTGATGTCATCCATATTGCATGAAGATGTGAAGATAAAATAGAAAAACAAATATTCTGTGGCTCTTCAGATTTCTTTATTTAACTCGAATTTTATATAAATAACAGGAATACAAAAAAACAAATATATATTCTCATTTAATAGTTTAAATATTTTGTAAAATATATTGCTGCGTCTTCCATTTCTTTATGGACTACTACATTTGTTTGATCTTACTAAATCCCATGTATGCAGAGACGAGATTAACCATGAACTGTAAAAAGAAAACAAATAATAATAAAATTAATATAGAGTTATAATTTTTGAAATATAAAACACATGTTTGTATTAACACCTTCACTGCGGAGCCTCGCAGCATATGCGAGGTCCGGAGTCACTCCCTGGTGCGGGCCTCGCATACGTTGCGAGGAGCGTCGCCCTGCCCTCCATTCGTTCTAGAGACCTGAAGGTTGGAGTGGGGAGAACCTCCGCACTCACAAGCATTCAGTAGTGTTCTGACCACCGTCTGGCCAAGTCGTTTGCAGTTTCAAAAATTTTTGGGGTTATTATTTTTTATGGGCCAACTTGTCTCTCCATCAGAGGCTCATTCATTATTGGAGGTCCATATTCCCCTATAGTACCCCTGCTTTCCCTTCAATGATGTCACGAGACACGTTTCTCCGTATACTGAGAAGCCTGCACTTCGTCACAGAACCACAAGACCCGAACGTTGAGCATGATCCGCTGTATAAAATTCGGCCTCTGTTAAATTTTTTTGTTGAGAGGATGAAAGAGATATACTACCCCTTTCAAAGAATTAAGTTTGGACGAGTCCATGATGCTTTGGAGGGGTAGGCTATTCTTTCGCCAGTATATCGCTAATAAGCGCCACAAATATGGAATAAAGATTTATATGCTGACTCAACCTGACGGTCTTGTGCTGAAGACGTTAGTCTACTCTGGGCCAAGGGATCCACAAGTTGGAGGGAAAGGACACTTGTATAAAGTTGTCAGACATTTGGTTGATGACTATCTCGGCCACGGCCATGCCATTTATGCTGACAACTTTTATACGTCTGTCCCCATGGCCCACGAGCTTCTGGATCAGGGTACCTATCTTACTGGTACTCTGAGAAAGACTCGGAAGGGCAACCCAGCTAATATAGTGGGGGCTAAGCTCAAAAAAGGAGAGATAAAAGAGAAGTGTACTGTTAAGGGTGTGTCCGTTTTCAAATGGCGCCACAAACGAGATGTCATTATTATTTCATCGGAGTTTGATGCCCAGATAAAGGCGGTCACGAGCAAGGGGAAGACCGTCGAGAAGCCCGAGGCAATTATTAATTATAATAAATATATGGGCGGTATTGACAGGTCCGATTTATGATTTCATAACCAATTACGAAATAAAGAAATTTCCCATTACTAAACGAAAGTTTCTGTTCAGGTGGTGTATTTTCAGCTATATAAGTTCATTTTGGATCAATATGATTTTCATATAGATCTATTCCATTATTATGTTTACTTTATATGCATTTGTAACCTAATAATCGTATTTCTTCCTCCCTATGCGACGTATGCAATGTCCTCACACGACAGTGCACTAGGTAGGGAAATACACACAAAATGTTCTGTCTTGAGGGTTTGCCTACCTAATTCACTGCCGTGTGCGGACCTCGCATACGTTGCGAGGTTAAAAAAAATACGATTATCGTTGTTAAAAATGCATAAAAATTACCACAAATAGGTTTTTACTTAGTTTGAACAACTTTAAAACAGAAAACAAAAAAAAAAAAAATTCGTTTTTTGGAAGTGAATTTCGGTTCGGGCATCCGCAGCGAAAGTGTTAAAGTATTTTAAAATTGAATACAGCCTTTTGCAATTAGCAATAGTAATATAAAACGTAATTAAAAAAATAACAGGATGAAAATATAGCGTGAATATAGAAATCACACTAGAATTATCATACTCATATGTTAGTTTGTTCTGTTTCTTTTATTGTAAATTATGTTTAATTTGATGGCTTGACGTATTATCTATCAGAGAAATAATCACGAGTTCAGCGCCATAAGTTTACTGAGACTTTTCTGCAGGTGTTGTGTACATTGCGTACCCATATCGAGGTGTGGCTGCAATGTAGGAGGCACCTAGCCGTGAGGCCTTAATCCATCCTACACCAATCCAACAACCTCATGGTGACTGAGGATTCGCTACGATGGTCAGAAGCGAATCCTATGGAAGGGACAGTCTCCTACTACCCCGCTCCCACACGAGAGAACAGCTCCCACACATGTACCAGTTTACCTGGCATGTATGTCCTCGTGCTTTGAACACACGGCCACTACGTCTATGACCGGCAGTGAAGGCAAGCCTCCACTCCGGACACCACCCAGCCCGTAGTTCACATTGAGTAAGCCGCTAGAACGTACCCCATTTAGACAGGAGTGATCCCCTGCCCGGAACAGCAAAGCCGACTAAGGACCTACTGTTCCTACGGTTCCCCTACCCAGCAGCTACACACCGGGGGCTTACTGCTGCCACTGGGGAGGGCCGGCCCCGTGCCGGGTGGTGTTGTGTACAGCTCAAAGATAAAAGATGTTAGTGTTAGAGAGCTAAATATTTTCGGACACACACATACACATTTGTGTAGTATTTTTACTCTCCTGCAACTGAAGTGCTTCTTTGCTAGTCAGCAAATCCTCCATTTAATATCTTCATTTAAAACTATTAAATTTTGCTAACATTGAAAATAGGACAAAAAACAGATCTTTAATGAGTGATATAATTTAAACTCTTAAATACATCCATTATTTTTAGTTGCATTTTAAAAAAAAAATTATACAAGTTCACGTTATGGATTACCTCAGGGCCACCTTAAATGCCGTCTTTTCTATGTGAGTTATTACTAAAAATGTCAGTTCATTTTTTGAGAAGTACCTTTACTAATTTTACTCCGATGCTAAATTACAAGTGCACCAGAAATTCAAGGAATAGATCAAATGTTTCTATTTCCATAAAAATTTCGAATTAGGGAAAAACCTTAGTAATGTCATATACAACATTAGTTTAAGTATATGTCACATGGCATTCGGTATATAATATTGTGTTGATAGCTCACCGCTAGAAAAGCTTCTCTATTCACTTTGAAGCTTGGAGCTTTATATGCTGACATACTAACAGTCTTGTTTGCCATGTTCAGTACCATTACGATAAACCAAGAGTTCCCTTTCAATTTGTGCCACGAGATTCGGTACACTGCTACAGAAACCTTCTCTGCCTGAAACACACATATTAATTGACTAAATAAATTATAAATAAATTATAAATTAACGGAGAATATCTTGAATTTTTATAAAATTCCTTCTTTTAAATAATCAATTTAGAAGTGAGACAGAAAAAAACGATTTTAATGTGTGACGTGAATGTAATCGATTTGATTCGAAGGGGACGAGCACTTAATACCTGTATGTGAACCGTATTAATTAAATTAGATACATACGCTTGCCCCGTATGGAGCTATATATCAAACACTAATTTAAGAAAACTACAAATATTTCAAAACAAATGCCTGAGAATGATGTATAATCTTCCCTATCATACAAGAATAAGAAAATTACATCAAATTTCAAACTTACCAATGGTAGAGACATATATCCGTAAACTAACCACTAAATTTTTCCAAACTTGCAAACACAAAAACAACCCACTCATCAATGAAATAGGTAATTATAACAAACAAAGCACTGCAAGGTACGTACACAAACGAACGAAGCACATCTTACTCTAACACAAGAAACTGGCTGAATCAATGCCCAGCAGGCTAGGCTAAAGACATGTAACACCTTTATCTTAATACCTATTTTACCTCTAATCATATTAAATAATCATAAGAAAGTCTGTACTTGTTATTATTATTAGCTCATAAGGTCTCTTAAATTTGTAAATATTTAAAATAACTGTTATCATTAAGTTGCAATATGACTGCCTACTATTAGTCAATTGCATTTCAACAATCCTCTTCTTAAATAGAAATTTTTATTTTATGTTTCTTTTTGTAAATTGCAGTGGTCACAAGGAACACTATGAATTATCTTGTAAAAATTCTTGTTATTCAATAAAGGATTATTATAAAAAAAAAAAAAATTAAATTAGATAAGTATATTACTTTAGGTAAAATTTTTAATTGCTTTAATGTAAATGAATACTATTATTTAGTTCTGTGGGTCCCGTTGGTCTTGCAAGAATTTTTCATTTATATTCGCAAGAAGGAGGAGTTTGATACAATGTCAAGAAAAAGATTATAGTTTCGATTTCTTTTAAACATACTGTGATCATATTGATAAAGTAAATGTTGTACTTATGTCTGTAAAAAATAAATTCTAAACATTAAACGTACAATGCGTTAAGAAGATGGTAATACTTAGCATGCATATTTGATTCATGTCTTTTTTATTTTTCAAAATTTTATGTAATAATATATAAACTATTTGATTATTATTATATCCATTTAAAAATGACTTGGAATATCGTGCCACTAACAGATCTGAATGGATTATAGTATCATTTAGTCCTGTGCATCTTTTAATTAAGCAAATCAATGTTAATTGGTGAGAACTTCCCATTGATAACCATACATTTATCTTTGGATACACTGTTTTTTTGGGCAAATACCTTTCGTTTTATTGAAAAGTTGAATATATTGTTGCGAAACTGCGCACTTGAACAATTACACGGAGTTGATCACGTATTTAAGAAGTGCAAAGTAAATGAAAGCAACCCTCCGGGACTAATGGCACCAGTAATGATCTAGGCGGCACCAGTTGGGACGTAGACCAGTCTGGGTCCTTTCCATTGATCTCGCCGCCCGTCTATAAAAGCTGCCCAACTCGCTCGACAGTTAATTTGTTCTCAGTTCTCTTCTAGTGAATAACTTTAGTGACCAGTTCATTTTAGTTTTAGTGTGGTTTACAGTGTTTAATGCGAAGAACAGTGTAGTGTCATGCTTATGTGAAGAACAGTGCGGTCCCGTGTTCTTTGTGAAGATCAGTGCAGTGCTGTGTTTTGTGATCTTCAGTGATTCGTGTGATCGAGAGTTCTTGTACTGTGCAATTAGAACTGTAATTATCAGTGCATACTGTGAGTATTAGTTAAGAATAATTTTCTAAGTGTGCAGTGCATTATAAAATAAATTGTGCATTCATCAAAACTCCAAAGTGTGTTTATTATTTTTGTAATTTTGTAAACGTAACAACGTGCTATCTAGTTCATCAGAACATTTCCATTGAGCAGAAAATAATAAGGGAATTACTCCGATTTATTATATGTATTTAAAATAAAATATTTTAATATAGTTTACTCTAGACTACATACTTCAGTTGCCATTTCTTCCGCAAGATGGCAAAGCAGGAAAAATTGAACTATTGTTATCATCATGTAGAGTCCAACTGTATACTCCTGCATGATGTTGGCGTCCTCTGCCTGGAAATGGTAGATAGATTACAACCATTACGTATATAAGCTCAGTTAATATCTAAAGTTTAAGTAATTTTAGCAACGTTAAATTTCATTCAGATTAGTGAGTCGTCGTTTACAGGAATCTCCCTTAGTGAAGAGCAGGTCATTAGTTTGTTTGAGGATGGTATGTTAACATCTTAACTCTGGGCGTTATTTAGGTAGGAGTTATATAGTTATCATCTGGAAGTTATCTAGCTATGAGTTTTAGTAAATTGTTTTCAATAAAATTAATATATTACTTTCAGATATATTTCTGAAATTGTTTTTCTTTATAGTCAAAAATACTTTTATATTTATATCTATTCATCTCTGAGAGGTTGGTCTTGCATATAAGTCAAACGCTTTCTGTTGCCGAGGATATTCAAATATAAATTCACTGACGGACTTTATTGGTTATCAGCTTGACTTTAAAAATATGAGTCCAAATTGGAATTGGTCAATTATAAGATATGATTCTATTTACAGCAACCACCTTTCCCAAATCATCAATTTTGTTGCACTTCGAAAGCAAGTGAACTGAAATGCAAAAGATGAAGGAAAATCATGATTTTTTTCAGTTACAGATTGAGGGGCAAGAAATTAAATTTGACTTCTTAACATCGAAGAGGAATATTGATATCAAAGGCGATTCTGGACGCCCGCTCAATTTTACCCCAGCAAGCCCTCCAAGTCAACATCCAGGAAGTAGGTAGACTCTCTATTCCTTACTTTTAGAAATAATATATTTAATACATTGCTTTAAGTTTGTTATTCAATATAGCCCAATGTTTTAGTGTTACTGTATTCCTCAACCCGCAATATCATTTTTTTTTGTCATGGTCTTTTCAGGTGGAAATAATTTAGTTTATTAATACATTTTGCTCAATTAACATTTTTTTTTAATGACTTGAAAGTCAGTATACTCACGTTCAACTGATAGAAGAAACCTCCAGCTACGATGACTATCATACTAAGGTAATAGAGTACTATTACTGGAGAATGTACTTTCTGCAATTGTTGAATGTTCCTGGAAATCGTGAGTAGATTATAAGCAATTTATACGATGAAAGTGCAATTATCAACATTTTCCATAATTATTTTATCACATTTCTGACATGAGAAATCCGCTATTCAGGTCGTAATCATGACATGATTTTCGAAACATTTCCTCAAATGTCCATCGATCCTACCCGTGACGAAAATGAGGTCCGTTCAAAACCATATATGTATTTGTCTATTAAATATGTTTAAATCTCTAACAGACTATTTCTCTGTTAAGCTCTTGCAGTCGGAGTTTGGTCGCTACCAAACTCTGTACTTAAAGGTTTTGTGTAAAACGAAAGATCAAGTTCGTTAATTGTTGAAATCCGACCAGTGGGAGGGGGGTTTTAAAGGAGAAAAATTTCGAAAATTCGAAAAAACTTCTTTACTATGCTTCGGATCGAAGATGTATTTAAATGTAATCTTATCGGAAATTTAATGTTCTGTAAGTATTGTTATATTTGTTTTCACGATTTTCTTTATTAACCGAGATATTTGCATTTTTGTACCTTCGCCTTCAGTAAACCCACAATCCTACTTATATCATATTAACAAGAAGCTGATATATCATGGACCACTTCATTTTTTATTTATTTATACAGGAGCACCCGCATCTTGGCGATTTGGCTCAAAGTTTTACAATGTAAAATGAAAACAAAATTACAAAAACTGAAACAACAAATAAAAATTAAATACTAGTTATAAAGGCAATTAATAAACATAAGACATGAACAACATAAATAAACATTAGATAAATAAACATTAGACTAGTAATTAGGACAATAATTTAAAATGGTTTTAATAAAAAAAATTATGTTATTCCTTTATACTAGTACATTTATATTATTATTTTAGTACCCTTCAGCGATGCTTACTTTTTTTTTTTTTATATTATGGAAAATCTTTCTTTAGCATCTGATTCTTTCTCATATCCGTGCTTTGTCTAAAGAATATAATAAAAGTTAATCCTTTTAAATATTTTTAGGTATGCTGTAGACCTATTCTATTTTGTGTTGAACTTATACACGGAGGGAAGAAGTGATTTTAACAAGGCTCCGCATTGGCCACTCTCTCCTTACTCATAGCTTTTTAATGAAAAAAAGAGAGCAGCCCAAATGCCATGTATGCAATTTGACTCTTACAATAAAACACATACTGACAGACTGCAAGAGACGAGATCATTTACAGATACCCCACGACCTACATGACTTACTCACTGAAGGTAGCCCATACATACCCACTATACTACAACAAAAGACATTAACATATACCAAAACTTTGAATATACAATACTCACAATTAATACTTGCATTTTAAAAGAGATTTTATAATTTTCTAATAAATGTATGCTGCGATTCTAGTCTTTTTGTGAATGTTTTGTCTGCGAGCGCGCGCGCGTGTGTGTGTGTGTGTGTGTGTGTGTGTGTGTGTGTGTGTGTGTGTGTGTGTGTGTGTGCTTGTATGTTTGCTGAGCCCTTTATAAACTCTTTGAATATATGTAAAGTAAATATTTCACCGTTTCTATTTGTCTAGCAAAAATGAAAGTTTTTCCCCCTTCCCGCCATAATGCAATTCATGACTTACGTTGTTCAGTAACTCATATTGAGTATGCAACTCCGCTGATACGAGCTTTATATCTGATCTAAATCTCAATTATTTTAAATTCATTTTAGACACATATTCCATTTTATTCAACAATTTATATATTTTATTATATCTTTTTTAATATTTTTTGTTTTGGATTCTTTATTATGTTTGTCAATTTGTTGTGTTGGATTTCCATTTATTGTTTGATTTCTACTTATTGTTCAATTTCTATTATTTGAGTTCCATTTTTGTTTTCTATTTCTGTTTTGCGTTCCATTTCTGTTTTTGTTTTTCCATTTCTGTTTTTATGTTTCATTTCTGTTTTTGTTTCCCATTGTGGTTTTGTGTTCCATCTCTGTTTTTGTTCTATTTCTGTTTTTGCTTTCCATTTCTTCTTTTTTTGTTTCCCATTTTAGTTTTATATTCTATTTCTGTATTTTGTTTTTGTGTTCCATTTCTGTTTTTGTTTTTCCATTTTGTTTTTGTGTTCCATTCCTGGTTTTTGTTTTCCATTTTGTTTTGATTTCCATATCTGTGTTTTGTTTTTCCATTTGGTACTGTGATCCATTCCAGCCCTGTTTTTTGTATCAGTTCTGTTTGTCTGTTTCTGTTCTTTGTTCCATTCCTGTTTTTGTGTTCCATTTCTGTTTTGTGTTACTTTTCTATTTTTCATGTTATATTTCTGTTATGTTATTTTATGTTCGTTTAAATTAATTTTGTTGCGTTTCGTTTTGTTTTTTTTTTTATACAGGTTTTTTTCCCGAGCAACATCGCCAAAGCTGCGAAGCTCCAAATAAATAAATAAAAATATTTTGTGTTGTATGTTTTTGTAAATGTTGATGTGTTTTAGATATGTTAGT
The DNA here is from genome assembly GCA_019009955.1 of Riptortus pedestris. NCBI lineage: Eukaryota > Metazoa > Arthropoda > Insecta > Hemiptera > Alydidae > Riptortus > Riptortus pedestris. The sequence continues at coordinate 137,681,618 of CM032230.1, forward strand.
ATTTGTGGAATATATTGGCTGCTGTCAGTTAATTGTTCTGTCATATCGTGGGGTATGTAAGGTTTTCTCGTTGGATGCAGTCTGTCAGTGTGTGTTTTATCGTAAGGTGTTGCACTATTTTCAGATAGGGTTATCTATATGCAAATACTGCAACCCTATGCAGGGATAACCCCATTAGAACCACTTTATTCAGAGGTTAAATATCAAATATGGGTTTCAATGAACTTTTTTTTTGTAAGATACATGCAAGTGCGTTATGTGATGACGTCATCGATTAAGATTTTTGTTTTATTTACTGTAAAATATGTATTTTATCTTTAAAATACTGGATATTTAAGCGTTTTAGTTGAAAATAATTGTCATATTTGTTATTAGTGGAAATTGGATTTGGAATAATGTTATTATATAATCTAGAATTCTGATTCTGATAGTAAAATGTTATTTTAAGACTGAGAATTTTTGAACGGATGATGAATTAGTCATATAGGCGCAACCTTGGTCTTGGTCAAGAAATTAGTAAATATTGAGTATGGAAACATTGACAGTAAAGTGTGTGGAAATAATTTCTTATTATTTTTCATATTTTGGAATGGAATTGTCAAATGTGTTGTTTGCCATAATGCACACAAAATAACTACTTACCTATCCAAAACTTAAGTATCTAACCATTTTTTTTTAATATTAAAGAAGATAGTTTTGATTTCCTCCTTACTGTATTGCTTTTTGATGTAGCTGTATCCATCTTATCAGTTTTCTGTTTATAACTGCCTTAGACTCTGTATTAATACTCATTTCTATATCTTCCAAAGACTTGGCCAAATATTTTAAATAAGCTGATTGAATTTTGTATAAGCTGAACATCATGAATTCATTCCCCAATTTCTGCATTGCCGGCGTTGCTAAGCCTAAAAACTAAAATATACAGCAGCTGTTAAACACAATAACATACATTGTGTACATAATATATTTAAATTGTCAGTCATGCAGGGGCAGCGTAAACTAAGCAGATTTGCTAAGAGAAGGTTTACAACAGCTAAATCTGTATACTAGTAACACCACCGTGAAAAACGGTAAGAAGAAATCTTTCAGTGAATTTACAAGTTAATAACATCTACAAAGAAAAGCCTCTGAATTGTAAACAAAAAGGGTAGCGAACAAAGCAGTGCCGAATAATCAGAATCTATACCGGAAAGAAGACCAATTAATTAAATATATCTGAATAAACAGATTAATTTTTTTAAAAACTATTTACTATATCTAGCTAGTACTGTAAATTATAATGAATCAGAATAATTTTTATCTCAATAAATGAAATTTTTGTAGTCCAAAAACTTAAGACGGGTTGTGGGGGTCGCAATAACATATTTACAAGTACCTCGTATAATAAATGTCTCTTGAAAACAATATTTCGCATTTAAGCTTTCCAATAATGTGGTTTATTTAATACACAGAATATTGTTTATGTAACATGAGTAGAAGTGGGTGTTTGCTGAAGACTGCAAATATGCAAAACTAAAAAATGCAAATGTCTTGGATAATGTTCAAGATAGAGAATAAATGTATGAATATTTATAGACGATTGCATTTTCAAGAAGATTGGCTCTATACAATTTTTCGATACGACTTATAGTAAGAGAGATATTTTATAATTTTCAAAAATCCCCCCCCTAAACCCCCCCCCTCTTACTGGTCCCATTTTAGCTATTAACGAACTCGATCTTTCTTTTGGTATAAAACGATTAAATATCGAGTTTAAATCTGCTAATAATAATGATGAAAATGAGAACAATTAAATAAATTTGGCCTACCAAAGAATCACTGTTAGCCACATTTTTCCTGTTTCCCAGTTACAATACATATATTTTTATATATGTTATATGTTTTCCAGTATACTATGGACCAAAGAAATATGTCTGCACCTTTACATTTTAGCAGATTTCCCTTAAGGGAAATCAGCTATTGAGGTCGTACTCATGACGCGAGTTTCGAAAAATGTCCTCAAATGTCCATCGATCCTACCCAGGAGATGACGAAAATGAGGTCCGTTCAAAATTTTATATATATATATATATATATATATATATATATATATATATATATATATATATATATATATGTCTGTTAACGCTCTAGTGGTCGCAATTTTGGTTTGATCGTTACCAAATTTGGAATTTAATCGTTTTATGTAAAAAGGTAGATCAAGTTCGTTAACCCTAGAACGGTAGTGATATTATTTCCCGCTTAATGGTATTGATACGTAAATTTTACGTGTGCAACTGATAATTGGTGAAATTATTCAAAATTTGTTAATATTTGGGACTATTTTTTTTCATTTTATTAAAAGATACACTTTTCTTTAACTTATATCTAAGTTAATATCTACTAATGTGCACGACAATCCTTTCAGGCGCTTGGTTTGAAACACGTTCCGGAGGTTGTGTGCTCCATTCATATCCATTCTTACCAAGCACAAACCCACCTTCTACATTTATTGTAACTGATCTGTCAATATTGTGTGGTTGAGAGGTTTTAGATTTTTTTTTCCTCTGTATTTCTTCTCTTTCTACGATTGCCTTGATGTTTTCTAAAATTTGCTGACTCTCATCGCTATCTAGCCCACTCTATGTTGCAATCATTTCCGAAGGCTCAACCTCCTCATCACTTGGAGAATACTCCGGATCATCATCGGATTATCAATATCCATCTATTTCATAATTGTCATTTTCCCCATCTGACCAATCGGAGAGTTCTTTCAACAAATTTCTTCGTCCGTTGAATATTTTTTGTCCATTTTTCTGAGACTATAAACAGATTATTATTATTTATATTCTCTCTATACATCTTTGTCTTTTTTATATTAAAAAATAAAAGTTAAAAACATTAAAAGAAAATAAATTAGAATATAAAAATAAATTGGAAGAAAATAAATTGAGAATAATATTAACTAAGTTATAGCATAAAAACCGGTTATTAGTAGCGATACGTAAATTTTACGTGCCAAAAAGTTGCGGTTAATAGTATTGATACGTAAATATTACGTGTCCTTTTTATTTCAAAAAATTGTATTGGACGAGTGGGAAGGTTCACTTAGCTGCACTTGGCGGAGGTCAAGGCCGAACTGTCTGGAGGGCTCATTGCTGAGGGATGGGGGTGGTGGGGTCGTTAACGGTGTTATTGGGCAGATTTATCTACTGGAAAACGTCACGTGGGAAATCTGCTTAGTTTACGCAGCCCCTGCGTGACAGACTTTTTTATCAAATCGTTTAGGGTAAGATTGAAATGGTTTTATTGGTTAAAATGTGGTAAAATGAGACATATTTTCCAGCAAAAATAGCTTATGACTACACGAAGGAATTTTTGAATGGAATCAGTGTTTTTAGAATTAATGCACTAAGCTGTTTAGTGAGTGCATTTATTAGTGAGGTTGCTTAAATTTGGCAAATAAACACTTATCATTCATACAGGAAAAACATCGTATCGTTTTTCAATGATTCAGGAAATCAGCTGATGAGTTTCAACAACAAGACACAGTATTAACAATTTTCTGTAATTCTGATGATATTCCGCGATTTATTCGCTTATTATTAAATGTGATAACTAAAAGCAGAAGTTTTCATCTCCTGGGTAGGATCAGTTGATATTCGAGGAAATGTCTCCAAAATCGCGTAACTTGTACGACCTCAATAGCTGATTTTCTTCAAGGGAAATATACTAAAAAAATAAAACAATAAATAAATCTGTAAAATAGCTATATAAAGATAAATATGTGCACAAAATTTACCTGAAGAAAAACGAACATCCCATACAGTTCATTTATCTTTAGTTCAAACGAACAGTTGGTAGGAACAGGTAGATCGGTTACAGGTGTGCCGACAATATAAGCGCTCAGTGGAACCGAGATACAATACACGAAAGGACACAGTCCGGTCATCGTGTACATCAGCTTGTTCAGCGACGAAAGCAATCTTGAGTCTTGGACGTACAACTCTGAAAAGTATTGTTCCTTGCCGAAAGAGCTCTTGAGAACGCTCTTCGTCAAGTCGTCTGCGTTTGAAATGAGATCGACGAAGCTTCTTCTCCAAGCTGCATAGAAGTAGCTGATGACAAGCCCTGTGGCAGTCAGCATTGCTATGCATTGGGACAGCATCATATCCTAGAAAAGAAAAGTTGAAGTGGAATAACATTTTTGTACTAAATAGTGTTATTTTTTAATTTCTGTCGAGATTCACGACTTGAAATATTGCTCAAAAATTCATTTCTAGAACTATTACAAGAACCCCCTCAAACAAAAGCAAATGAACTTAAATATATTAAAAAAATTACAAACAAATAAACTGCAATACTAATAAAGAATGTCACAAGAGAAATCTACAAAAAAATAAATAATATAACATTTGGTTAGAGACCTCCGATTTTTGCACTGTAACTGTACTTAAATAATTTAAATGCCATGGCATGATATACTGGCTTATTGTAAAAGTGCGAAAATTCAAATATCTGAATAAAAAAGTCCGTCACGCAGGTGCTGTGTAAACTAAGTAGATTTCCCACGTGTACCATGTATTTTCATTTATCTCAAAAAGTAAAAGTAAAATGAGAGCAATATTTGGTATTTATGCTTCAAATAATGTGGTTCATAATATAACAGGTTATTGTTAATATGACATGAGTAGGAGTGGGGGGGGTGTTACTGAAGGCTGAGAACTACATAATGGAAATATCTCGGCTAATAATCAAGATAGTGAAAAAACGTTTATAATAACGTTTATAGAAAATTACATTTGCAATAAGGTTGGTTATATATAATTGTTTGATCCGATTCGTAATAACGGTGATATTATGAATTTTCGAAATTCATCCCCTCTAAACCCCCCCCCTCCCTCCCACAAGATGGATATCAACCATTAACGAACATGATCTTTCTTTTTACATAAAACGTTTAAATATCAGGTTTGATAACGATTAAAACAAAATTGCGAACGCTAGAATGGTAAAAGCCAAATTCATAGATCGATAGATTATATATATATATAATTTTGATATATTCATTTTAGTCTTCTATAGGTAGGATCGGTGGACAATTGAAGACATTTTTCGAAAACTGAGCAATGAGTACAACCTCAATAGCTGATTTCCCTTAAGGAAAATCAACTGAAATTTACAGGAAATTATATTTTCATTTAGATTGCATTCATAAAATATTTCCATCTGAGACATAATGAGGGAGTTATTTTGATTTTCCTACTTTTCTACTGATAAACCTCTCCTACCCCTAGATATTAAACCTTTAGTTTCGCCTGAAAACACCTTCATATTGATTTTGGTAAAGATAAAACAAAAATTACGGCAACTTGAGCTGAGCTAAATATAAAATCTATTGCTAGGTATAAAATTTTGAACGAAAATCATTTTCGTTTTTTGAGGAAATTGTATGAAAATATCGTCATGAGTACAAACTTAATAGCTGACTTCCCTTAAATGAGGTCTGCTAAAAAGGAAGAACATCTGCAATAAGTCATAAAAGTGTGGAGTATTCTGAAAACAGTACGAGTGAACACAAACACACACGTGCACACTTGTTTGTTTTTCCTTAGTACCTTCTACATTTGATTAAGTATATTTGAAAAAATCGAGTTTAAGTTTGATAATATTCTAAATTAGGGCACTTAAACGCGCGCACACCTTCCCATAGGGTATGCTTTGAACACTGTTCTCTAGCTAATACAACATCAAAAGTATTTTGTGCAAAACATATTGTTACGTTTTTATTACAAAACCAATAATAAACGTTGTTAATAAGCGTTCTTTGGATTGCAAAATTAAACACACACAAGTTTCACAGTTTATCACTGCACAATTTATTTCACAATGCACAATACTCTTGTTTAACTATTACTACTCACAGTATTACTCTGATAGTGTCACTGTTCTTCAGATTTCACAGTCCAATAATTCACTCGCGGTCACTGAACTTCACATAAAACGACGGCCCTGCACTGTCCTTTACTTCGCGGCACTGCACTGTCCTTTACTTCGAGCACTAAACTGTTACTTACAGTCACGGTACAACACTTTTCTTCACGGCACAACACTTTACCGCACTGCACTAAGTCGCACTGTAGCGCTGAACATCCCTCGATGACCATCGAGCGTCCACTGAACTACGGTACTGGCAGGGTCTCTTATAAATGCATTGAGAAGGGACTTGGCAAGAAGGTCTAGACTAGAAGTTCCAGGAAGATAATTAGATTCGCTCGTTCCACTAGTCTTTGTTCCTCCTTTCACGCGGCTCTCTCTTTGTGTATTCGCCCACTCATCCAATTCTCGCAACAATATTGTTGCGAAAATTAAATACATGAATAATCCTTCAGAGAGAGCCGCGTATGTGGGAAGAAGCGAGATAGATCAAAGAAGCCGACAGAGGGTCAAGCTCCTACTAGACCCGTCCAGTCCAGAGTCGAATGGCCCAGCCAATTCCCCTTTGATGTATGCCGACGACCTATATAAACGACCGGCCAGCCACGAGCGAGTCAGTTTTTCTTCTCAAGTGCCCATATGTGCGTTTGGTGCTACAGTGCGACTTAGTGCAGTGGGGTAAAGTGTTTTTATAAGAAGAACAGTGTTGAGCTGTGACTGTAAGTAACAGTTTAGTGCCGTGCAATGCCGCTAAGTAAAGGACAGTGCAGTGCCGTCTTTTGGTGTACTTCAGTGACCGTGAGTGAATTATTGGATTGTGTAATCTGAAGAACAGTGACGCTATCAGTGTATACTGAGAGTAGTAATTAAGAATAATTATCAAGTGTAATGTGCACTCTGAAATAAATTGTGCAGCGATAAAAACTGTGAAACTACTGAGTATTTAATTTTGCAATCCAAAAGAACTCCTGTTAACAACGTTTATTACTGGTTTTGTAATAAAACGTAACAATATCTTAATTCCTTATCTATGTTTAGATTTTCGGTAAACATTTTTTTAAATTGCTCTTGAATTCAACAACATTTTCAACTATCTGGATACTTCCAAATACTCGTTTTTTTGAAGAAAATAGTTAATTCTTTATTTCGAAATGCAAATCTAAAGCTAATTTATCAGAAAATCCAATCCATATAACGACCATTGAGTCATAAAGTAATTAATGGTGCCATTGGATGATAGTAAATTGATTTTTTTGAGGTGCTGGATGGTGAAGGAATTATTATCTCAGGTAAGAAAAAACGCCTCTTCCCTTCACTGTTCTTGATTCGTTGCGACAGAGCGCTTTCAGAGCATACGCTCCATCATCAGTGCCTTGCTCTTCACAATGATGTGACAAGAACCAAGGATTCCCTGTGACTGCCTGAGGACTTCCTGTGTGGAGTCACAGGGAATCTTTGGTTCCTGTCACATCATTGTGAATAGGGCACTGATGATGGAGCGTATGCTCTGAAAGCGCTCTGTCACAACGAATAAAGAACAGTGAAGGAAAGAGGCGTTTTTTCTTACCTGAGATAGTAAATTGAATTCTAATAGGATGTGAATGTATTCAATAATTCTTCTTTTGGTGTATTCTATGTTCATAATTATTAATCAAAATCAAGTAAAGTGAGGTAAATAAACCACATCTATTTGGAAAAAAAAATGAAAATATTTACCTCGAAATTCCTCTTGAATATCGCCAATGTTGCACATGTCAGTTTCCAAATTAGAAACAACGTCACCAATAAGTCGTATGAGATGTATAACAACTTGGAAGTTGAAAAGCTATCATCCAGTGGAACAAGCCCAGACAACTTAGCATTTCGAATTATAGTCCTGAAGAACCAATTTATATTGTTAGTTTTTTTATTAATATTAGAATGGAAAGTGATTCATATAACACTTGAATTCAAGAAAGAATATATGCAAATTTCATCTTCTCTCTCTCTTCTTTCTCTCTCTCTCTCTCTCTCTCTCTCTCTCTCTCTCCCCCCCCCCTTCTCTCTCTCTCTCTCTCTCTCTCTCTCTCTCTCTCTCTTCTCTCTCTCTCTCTCTCTCTCTCTCTCTCCTCTCTCTCTCTCTTCTCTCTCTCTCTCTCTCTCTCTCTCTCTCTCTCTCTCTCTCTCTCTCTCTCTCTCTCTCTCTCTCTCCTCTAGCTCTCTCTTTCTCTCTCTCTCTCTCTCTCTCTCTCTCTCTCTCACTCTCTCTCTCTCTCACTCTCTCTCTCTCACTCTCTCACACACACACACACACACACACACACACACACACACACAGACGCGCGCACACAAAAGACACATACACACTGCCATTTACATAAACACGGCACAACACTGAAACTAAAATGCACTGTGTTTACTAAAGCTGCACTGAATGCATTGTTATTCATAAGAAGAAAACTGAGAACAAACTATATTCTCTGGACGAGCTGGTCCGCTTTTATAGCCTAGCGACTAACTTCAAAAAGAAGACCAAGAATTGGCTAGAGGGCTTAGTATAGACACTTCCAACGCCATCGGTAGGTTCCTTTCATCTCTGTGTACTTCTTAAATATGTAATTAACTCTGTTTAATTTTTCATAGTTTTCGCAACAATATATACAGATCAAAAAAAAACAGTCAACATTTTTAAAGACAGCAAATCTAGATAGATTTTTTTTTTTATTGGCTAATATATGCATATTTTAGCCTGAGTCTGGCCCATTTAGTGGTTGTAACCTTACTAGTAATATACAAAAAGAAAAAATAAATATAAGAACTAGTGACAGAATATTAACCTACTATATACAATAAAATAATACATATTCCATTTTTTTTTATTAAATGTTTTCAGGTACTTAAACTTCTAAAATTCTTTATAATTTAATCTGATTAGTACTATTCAACATATAAGTAGTTACTTTTGTTTATTTGTTTACTGTGAAGCGTTAATTGACTTCGTTGGACATTTCTTAATTATTGTGTTTAATTTTCATGGTAATGGTATAAACTATGTCGTTGCCTAGTTGCATACTGCTGACAGGAATGAGTAAATCATGTTCAATTTATAAATTTCCTCAATGTGAAGGATATTTTCCAGTGACATTAAGTCATCACTTGTGGCTATAAACTTCTTCAAGTATTGCTCTCTATAATAGCTGTATTCCGAGCATTGCAATAATAAATGTTTTAATCCATCAGATATAAATTCCTGGCGGAATTCACAAATTTCTCCAGATTTTATTACTTTCATTTTTTTTATTGTGATGCAGAAGACAGTAAATCTACATTAATGCCATAACAAAATTTCACTTTCCAAAGCCCGGAAACTGAGAAAAAACGACTAATCTGCTTCTCGAGACTCAAATATTCCAGAATGTTACAACAAAAATAACAAAAAATGAACTTGAAAAAACAGTCACTAACAAACAGACCACATAAATGGCAACAGTAATGGACAATTATCAACAATGGATGAACCCTTAAAACATTTTATACCAAACAATGAATATTTTAACAAACCGGTCACAAAAACTAACTTTTATACAACATAAGTTCAAACGGGACATCTAACTACTATTTATACAGTTTTGGATTGACCAACAAACCTAACTGTTTCTGTGATTTTACAACGGAACTAACCTACCAAATAAGTTAAAAATTATATTTTGTTGACAAATTACCACTTGGTTTAAATCTGATTATATCATGATTATTATTCTCCCCGGAAGATTTGAGGTTTTATTGATTTAGAGAAATAATTTTAAAACATTGTTAATGTACAAGAAGACAATACGTCTGCTTAGTGATAAGATAATAAAAGTCCTGCGTGACGGACTTTTATTATCTTTTCACTAAGCTAAGGGGCTACGTAAACTAAGCAGATTTCCCACGTGAAGTTATACAATAGAGAAATTTCAGAATAGAGAGCCGAACAGTTATGGGAACGGCCCGAACTAGCTCTTGACGGAAACTCACGACTAGACCCGCAGTTAGCCGATCTCATCTCAGAAGCTGAAAACAGAAAAATGCAAATATCTCGGTTAATATTCAAGATACGGAATAAATGTATATAACACTATTTATAGTAAATTAAATTTGCAATAAGATTTATTCATTCTATATAATTTTTTGATCCGACGTATAGTAACGGAGATATTTCGAATTTTCGAAAATCCTCCCCTCTAAATTCCCCCTCCCACGGGTCCGATTTCAGCCATTAATGAACTTGATCTTTATTTTTACATGAAACGTTTAAATATCGAGTTTAGTAACAATCAAACGAAAATTGCGACCGCTAGAGCGTTAACAGACAAATATATATATATATATATATATATATATATATATATATATATATAATTTTGAACGGACCTCATTTTCGTCGTCTCCTGGGTAGGATCGATAGGCACTTGAAGAAATTTTTCGAAAATCGCGTCATGAGTACGACCTCAATAGCTGATTTCCCTTAAGGGAAATCTGCTAAAAAATCAATTAGTTTGAGATCTTTAGATCCTTTATTTTTTTTGAAATTGTTAATTTGGTCTCCGAAAGGATTATGTGCAATTAAACCTACCAACATTCACTGTACAACAAAGAAATTTCTTCCAGAGTGAAGTTAAAATAATGTCCGTCACGCAGGGGCTGAATTAACTAAGCGTATTTGCATATATCTCGTGACGTAAAAGCTCAATGAGAACAATATTTGTTTTTTTAGGATTCAAATAATGTGCTCATAATATAACAGCCTATTGTTGATAATACATGAGTAGGAGTGGGTTTTACTGAAAGCCGAAAACTATAAATCGCAAACGTCTCGGTCAATATTAAAGGAAATGAAAAAACGCACTTAACAACATTTATAGAACATTACATTTGCAATAAGATTGGTTTTATACAATTTTTTGATCTGACGTGAAATAACGGAGATATTAAGAATTTTCGAAATTCCTCACCTCTAAACCCCCCTTCTCCCAGTCCAATATGAGCTCTTAGCGAAGTTGATCTTTATTTTTACATAATAATAAAAATACTTGTATATTGAGTTTTGTAACGATCAGACGAAAATTGCGACTGCTAGAGCGGTTACAGACAAATATAAATACAATTTTGAACGGACCTCATTTTCGTCATCTAAGAGGTAGGACATTTGAAGAAGGTTTTTGGAAATCTCGTCATTTGCACAACCTCATTAGTTTTTTCCTCAAGGGAAATCTGCTAATAAAATGGGGAAGGTTGCCTGTTCAGGAACAATAGTTTTGAAGAAATTTATCAATTACTAGAAAATAGGGAACTTCTTATGGATGAGGAATATTATGTGCTATTTATTCTCATTAACTTACTTGTTTATATTTTTTATTTACTATTTATTTTATTTTTCAAAAAGTTTTAAAAATATTAAAATTATTTTAATGCATGTTAAATACTTATATTGAATTTAACAATTAAGTATTCCCAATTAGTTGCAAAAAGTGGTCGTTAATACATAATAATAATAATAACAATTATTATTGTTACTCGGACCATGGCTGGGTCCGAATACTTACAAAGGCACAATAACGAGGCAAAAATATACCATCAAGCTCTAGCAGAAAAATTTGGGATGGTGGACAGAAAGGTCGCTTATTATCGCTATAATCCTGAAAAATTATAGGAAAAAGATAATATAAAGATGTATTGGGATGAAGCGATGATAACTGACCATACTGTGCACCATAACAAACCGGATATTCTCATTATTGACAAGATCAATAAGACTGCTGATATTATTGACATTGCAGTGCCCAATGATGAGAATATTCGAAAATCCCATGCCGAAAAGTTAAGAAAATATCAAGAATTGGCTATTGAGCTCAAAGAGGTATACAAACTGAAATCTGCCATAGTTACGCCTATTAAAGTAAGTTCAAATGGACTAGTGCCAAAAACAACGATAGCAGGCACCAAGAACTTGAATCTGGCAACAGCAATTATAAAAGAAGCACAGCAAGGGGTACTTCTTGATACTGCCAGAATAGTTCAAAAATTTTAAATTCCCCATAACATGTGACAATTACAAACTCCATATCTGTTGGATTTTCCCCCGATATGGATTTTACTCCAGTTTTTCACTGAGAATAAGCCTCCCAAAAATAATAAATACTTATATTGAATTTAACAATTAAATATTGCGTAAATGTGTTGTACGGTGGTTGTAGACCATTAACTATCTTTTCGTAGGTTAACTTCCAGTAGAAAATCTATAAAAGTCCGTCACGCAGAGGCTGCGTAAACTAAGCAGATTTCCCTCGGGAAGTTTAGTAATAGATAAATATACATACTGGTAACACAACAACACCGTGAATAAATACAAACGGAAATAAGAAATGTTTCATCCAATTTTAATAACCTGCCGACAGGAAGCGTTAGGTTAGAAATGTAAACAAACGGGCCCGGCCCGGCTCACACCGGAAAGAAAAACAATTACTGAAATATATCAGAATATAACACATTATTTTATTGAGAACTATTTACTATATCTAGTACTGTAATTAATAATGAGTCAGAATAATTGTTATCTCAATCAATAAAATTTTAGTAGTCAAAAACTTTAAGAGGGGGGGGGGGGTCACCAGGGCATATTTGCATGTATCTCGTATAATAAAGGTCTCTTGAATACAATTTTTGGTATTTAAACTTCCAATAATGTGATTTATAATGTAGCAGAGTATTGTTTACGTAACATGAGTAGAAGTGGCGGTTTGCTGAAAACTGAAAAATGCAAATATCTCGGTTAATATTCAAGATAGAGAATAAACGTATATAACAATATTTATAGTAAATTTAATTTGGAATAAGTTCGGTTATATAAAATTTTTCGATCCGATGCATAGTAACGGAGATATTTCGAATTTTCGAAAATCCCCCCCTTTAAACCCCCCCTCCCTCTGGTCCGATTTCAGCGATTAACGAACTTGATCTGTCTTTTTACATAAAACGGCTAAATATCAAGTTTTGTAACGATTAAACAAAAATTGCGACCGCTAGAGCGGTAACAGACAAATATATAGATAGATAGATAGATAGATAGATAGATAGATATATATATATATAGATATATATATACAGTTTTGAACGGACCTCATTTTCGTCATCTACTAGGTAGGATCGATGGACATTTGAAGAAAAATTTCGAAAATTCCGTCATGAGTACAACCTCAATAGCTGATTTCCCTTAAGGGAAATCTGCTAAAAAATACACACACTTACGCAAATGTGTGTGCATGTATATAGAAGTAATAGTAACACTAAAATAATTTAACAGACCTCGAGAAAATAAGTTAGTCCTTAAACATGTTAAGCGTCTAGGATAATATCTTAGAACGTTCCAACAGACTGCCAAATGTATGAATGACTTTTGTATGTTTTTGTACGTATATTTATGATAATCTTGATCCATTACTTAAGTATTGTTGCTTAACGAGTTTTATCATAGATTTTTTATTTTTTATTATATTTTCAAACTATTTCATTTTCTTTTCATGAAAATAAATATAGTTTCTAAGTAAGCTACATAAAAATGCGGGTGCTTTTGATTTTTGTTATAAATCCGTACAAGAGCGAGTACTCGGAAATTTAGGATATTTTTTTGGACATGTTAATACAAATTATACGAGTTAAGAAATAAAGTTTGAGACGAAAACAAAAAAAAATTTGAACTGCAAAAGCGATTTTATAACTTTTGAAACAGCGAAATAGAAACCTGTATGAAATTTTGAAGAGAAGTGTTGGCATTTCGCGTCGGGTTCTGATGAAGCAATGAACTGAGCACAAGCGAGCATTGGTTTATCGAGCTAAGAATTCCGAAGCAGAGCGTCCATTCCCACGGCCGGTTTGATAATTAAGTCAACAAAACTGCTCAATTAACCCAATTATTGGGCAGGCCAAACCGATTCCTGCTTTAACATTTCAAAGTTCCGCCAGGTCCGTTTGGACGAACTGGTGGGAACCAATCCAGACTTCTTTCAATCTGGAAATCCCGAGATCCAATTACATCGATTCACCTGCTTTATCGTACTATCAAAATTTTTCTCAATGAAGTAATGATTGAAATATTAATAAAATGATTCGATATTGTTACAGTTCTTGTTGTTAAAAGAAAAATAGTCATTACTTAAGAGTTTTTTTAATATTAAGATCTTCTTTTCACGAAATGTGTCACTAGATAAAAATCACAGCTAATTTCCATCGATATTCCGAAAAACATTTGTCATATATTTCAGATTATTTCAACTTATACGAATTATATTTTTAATACGTAAATCAAAAGCACTTATAGACATATGTATTTTAATAAAAATTTGTACTTTCACTACCTGTTATTCTAAATCTCTCCTCCCCTCCCACTGGTGGAATTTCAGTCGTTAATGAACTTGATCATTAGTTATACATAAAGCGATTAAAACTAAACTCGATATTTAAACATTTTATGTAAAACTAAAGATCAAGTTCGGTAATGGTCAAACGAAAATTGCAACCTCTAGAGCGTTAACTGACGTATATATACAGGCGCGCGAGCACACACGATACACGCACACAAGATATTTTCAGATATAAATAAGCTCACAACAATTTCGGGTTTGCCACCTTCTCACCTTGTTTCTAAGTCTCACATAAATAAAAAAAATATTAGTTAAAAATAGTTGGCTTGAAGTTCGCGTTTTCAGAAACTCTTGGAGAGAGTAAGTAGTTCTCTCGAGTCGTAGAATTGGCCACACCAAATTAAAAAAATCAAACTTAATGACAAAGACAGACAGACTTACTATTTTTGTACTTACACAAAATTCAAATATACGAAAATGTAATATATAAATTAAGTCTGTGGTGTACAACTACATTTCAAATTATATGCAATAATAAACATCTGTGTGTGTGTGTGTGTGCTTGTATATCAGCATATATAAAATTGTAACTTCGGTCTGTACATTGATTTTGCTGTCGCTGTATTTTGATATATGTATATGTATGACAACAGCAACCTTAAGGAGGACATCACGACAAACATTAGAAAAATTCCAAAATTCAACCACTGAATTTCTATTGATCAGCAATTTTATTTATATTCCTCATTTTTAATCATATTTTTATTATATGTTTGTAGTTCTTCGGCTTATTAGTTCATTTTTAATATTTTAATTAATATCCTAACGCATTTAACTGTTAATATTTAAAATTCATTTTAACTTATTACATTAATTCTTTGTAAATTTGTATACATTTTTTCGTTTCGCTTCTTTCAGATTTTGTTTAGTTTGGTTATAGTGTTATTTTTGAAAAGTATTCGTTGTTTTCTCATCTTGCATTTTAGCACATTTCCTTCAAGGGACAATATATAAAAAGATTGTATACAATATATAAACAAACAAACAAACAAAATAAGCTGTCCTCATTCTGAGGGTACCTGTATATTCAGCCTCCTAATCTTGGTAATAATGTTTTGTTTATTTTAATTTTTTTTTAAATTGTATATGAAAATTTGGAATAAATTGGATGGTGCAAATTAGGGGGGTATATCAGGTGAAAGTGCAGCATAATATTTTCATCTTTATTTTTTATATAAATGATGATTGACGATTCTTATAGATGATTTTAGGATAAGTGTGGACAAGTCCTTCAGGTCATCTTTTGTCAGCCCATATTCTATTAATATCTTCACAGTTTTTTGGTAGAGGACTCCTCTTGAGCCGAACAGTAGTCCCATAACCGTCCAGTCTTGGATTTGGTATTTTTCTGAGAAATAAAGACAACATGGTTCATATATTGATTTCTTCTCTTGGTCCACCTCGTCTGCTTGATTTTTGTGCATCACAAAACGGACAGCGGAAACCAGAATTAATCTCTTTTTTTCATTTTTCTTGGTGGCTACAATATTTGCCGTTTTCGGAGTGCCGCCGTGAGTCACCTCTTCGAATATATACCAATCTGGGTGCTTCTTTTGCTCTTGAATGAATTCCGCATCTGCTCACCCCATTGGTAACAACCTAGGACATGGGGAACGGTTTCAATCTCACTGCAATGCCTAATGTGGGTGTTACCTAGGTTCCTTCCTGGGACAGAGCGAACTGGCACTAGATTCACGTTTATCTTCACCGCTGGTGTCAATTCTGATGATATATAACTTATAATCATGGAAGAATTAATGCTAATTCACATACCGAGTTTTGTTAAATTCGCTTCAACCGTTAGTGCCCAATAAAATAGTTGCTCCCGCTTTAGGTTTTGGTGTATATCTCGTTTGTACTTTGTTATACAGCAAAAGTGAATATAACAAAGGTTACTCTAAATAAAAGAATAACAATTTTTGTCATGAGCGTATCTGCCGAAAAACCAATAGGAAAAGAAATATCGCTATTTTTAATTTCAGGCCTCCCTTACAACCCCCACTCCAGCCCGTCCGTAGAAATGTTGATACGGCTTATTATAATGAAGGCATTAGTGCTAAAACGCATACCAAGTTTTATTTAGTTCGGTTGAATCTTTTGGGCCAAATAAAATTGTTGCCTCACGCTATAATTTTTAGCGTACAACGCATTCATACTTCGGTATAAGACAAAAGTGTATATCAGAAAAGTTTCTCTAAATAACTAAACAAACAACTTTTATTATGTGCATATTTGCCGAAAAACCAATAGGAATCGAAATATCGCTATTTTTATTTTCAGGCTTCCCACATAACCCCCACTTCTGTTCGTCTCAGAGAATATTAATATAGCCTAGTTTAAGATGGGATAGTAGTAATATACATACTAAGTTTCATAAAATTTGGTTTAGCCGTTTATGCGTGAAAAGGTAAGAAACAAATAAACAAACAAACAGACACGAAAGAAACAAAATGCAGTTATGGTGTCTATGACATGTGAAACGTAAAGTTATCGTGAAATTTCGCGAAAAAATTCAATGTACAGACAGAGGTTACAATTTTGTATATATATATATATATATATATATATATATATATATATATATATATATATATACTAGCTCAGGTACCCGGCTTCGCCCGGGAATTCATTTCAGGCTGAATGAAGATGGTATTTTTTTGTCAAGGCTTTACATTCCACAATATTTTGATATTTCCCCATCCCAGTGTTTTCAATTTATACCCATCGTTGCTGTTGATTTGTTAATAATATTATTTGTTATATAAGACTTCACTGTCCTCAATATTTTTATATTTCCCGTCTCCTGTGCATGCAGTATTTTAATATCGTAATGGACCATATAATTCATAATCGTAAAAAGTATTTTATCATCCAAACCACGTACGAATAAATATTCCTTTCCCTTCATTCATTCGGTGACAGCTGTTTTAGGTACGTCATAGCCGCTATTAAAATACTCTTTCATAAGTCTCGATGGTAAACTGTATATTCATATTGGTTTTCAGTAAAGTGTATCATAATATTATTGTCATACCTCTCGGTGGAGACCGTCGTCATTGGCTGATGGTTGAGTACCGCTGGCAAGCGCTTTCGATGCAATGGCATCATCTTCAAGCCTGTTGATAGTGTACTGAGTTGCTTGTCCGTCAGTCAGTGGGTTTTAAGAACTGTTCACCGTATTAGTTGTTTACGTTTAGTCCAGATCTGTTTACTTACCATTAAGATCTGTCACACGAGGGATGTTGATGTCAACGGAGACATCATCAATGAACAGCTCAACACTAGCTCGGACACGATCTTCAGACCACTACAACTTCTTAAAAGGAATAATAAACGGAAGACGCCAACAGACGGAATCACCCAGGATTACCAACAGGTAAAGCGACGACGCAGGTAGTTCCATATAGTATTTAATCATTTATTTATTCATTTTTCTATGATACATAATTTTTAAATGTATAATAACAATGACACAAATATTATATTATACCCGTATCTACATATCATATGTATTACACCATACCACCATACACATTAACACTTGAAATGTAAACACTCATACGGATGAGGACAATGACCCACTACACGATAACAATTTACCTGAACACTAGTTTAAACGCACCTCGTGTGACAGTTCTGAATGGTAAGTAAACAGATCTAATAAAACGTTAACAACCCACCACACATAACAATTTACCTGAACACTAACACACCGTTGACAGATCTGAGTAGTAAATAAACAGATCTCGATTCAAACGTAAACAACCCACCACATGAAAACAATTTACCTGAACATCAACATCCCTCGTGTGACAGATCTTAATGGTAAGTAAACAGATCTGGACTAAACGTAAACAACTAATACGGTGAACAGTTCTTAAAACCCACTGACTGACGGACAAGCAACTCAGTACACTATCAACAGGCTTGAAGATGATGCCATCGCATCGAAAGCGCTTGCCAGCGGTACTCAACCATCAGCCAATGACGACGGTCTCCACCGAGAGGTATGACAATAATATCATTTATATTGGCGGTTCTAACCCTTTATTTGTATCATAATACATTAACGGAGCAGAGTTAATAAATACCAGAAATACCTGGATGAACCTCCCCAGCGCTCTTCACTATGATTGTTTAAAGTATTACTTAGGTTGCATGGACGGCTACAATATCTTCCCCTCGACTAGCTTTTTGAATATATATGAAATTATTTTTAGGGTAACACTATTATTTAATTCCATCAGGTAGATAAATTATTACAATAATATTTTGAACCAATAATTTAAGGAGAAGAATGTTGATAACTCCAATGCGAGAACGGAAATAGACGGGAGGCTAATAAAGTTAATTGAGTTTACTTATTTCCTGTTTAATGCTGGTAATGCTGGTTAAGTGATTTCCACTGAGATCTACTGTTATGAATATAACCTTACGTGCTAAACTATGCCTAAACTATATGTGCTCGGATTGGTATTTGAACAGAAATATGTTCATTATAGATGATATTTAATTGTAATAAATGCTATTTATGATTATGGTTTGAATTATTCAAAAACGGTGAGTCAAGAAGCGGAGAGGGATAGATAAGCAACCCATTTTTTATTTATTCTTCATAACTAAAATTTCTATTCTATTAATACCCAAAATTTGCCTTCAGGATTGGCTATTTCGGAAAAACCTTACGTCATGGAGTGAAATGTATTTGTGCACATTGAAGTCTTACTATAATAATATCATCATTAGTCAGTCAACAATAGTTTCACGAGCATCGCCGGGTACCTTAGCTAGTATATATATATATATATATATATATATATATATATATATATATATATATATATATATATATATTTATATTCGTCTGTTACCACTTAATTCTTAATATCTTCATTATTATGCGTTGGATAGAAAAATCTTATAAAACCAATGTTATTGCCAATGTAATGTTGTATAAATGTTGTTATGTAATTTTTTTCACTATCTCTATTATTAACCGATATATTTGCAATTGTTGTTTTAGCAGATTTCCCCTAAGGGAAATCAGCTATTGAGGTTGTAATCATGACGGAATTTTCGAGATTTTTCTTCAAATGTCCATCGATCCTACCTAGTAGATGACGAAAATGAGCTCCGTTCAAAACTGTATATATATATAAAATTGTAACCTCTGTCTGTACATTGATTTTTTTCGCGAAATTTCACGATAACTTTTCGTTTCACATGTCATAGACACCATAACTGCATTTTGTTTCTTTGGTGTCTGTTTGTTTGTTTGTTTATTTGTTTGTTTGTTTGTTTGTTACCTTTTCACGCATAAACGGCTGAACCGAATTTTATGAAACTTGGTATTTATATTACTACTAGCCCAACTTAGACTTTAGGCTATATTAATATTCTCTAAGACGAACAGGAGTGGGGGTTATAAGGGAGGCCTGAAATTAAAAATAGCGATATTTCGTTTTCTATTGCTTTTTCAGCAAATATGCCCATAACAGAAGTTGTTTATTTTGTAATTTAGAGTAACTTTTGTTATATGCACTTTTGCCGTATACGGAAGTATAAATGAGTTATACGCTAAACACTATAGCGGGAGTCCACAATTTTATTTGGCATAAAAGATTCAACCGAACTAAAACAAACTCGCTATGTGAATTAATACTAACGATTTACTTATAATAAGCCATACTAACATTTCTAGGGACGGGCAGGAGTGGGGGTTATAAGGGAGGCCTGAAATTAAAAATAGCGATATTTCGTTTCCTATTGCTTTTTCAGCAAATATGCACAGAACAAAAGTTGTTTATTTTGTTATTTAGAGTAACTTTTGTAATATGCACTTTTGCCATATACGGAAGCATAAATGAGTTATACGCTATAAACTAATGTGGGAGTCCACAATTTTATTTGGCACTAAAGACTCAACCGAATTAAACCAAACTGGTTATGTGAATTAGTACTAACGCCTTCATTATAATAAGCTATACTAACATTTCTAGGGACGGGCAGGAGTGGGGGTTATAAGGAAGGCCTGAAATTTATAATAGTGATATTTCGTTTCCTATTGCATTTTCGGCAAATATGCACGTAACAAAAGTTGTTTATTTTGTTATTTAGAGAAACTTTTTTTTTATATACACTATCATCGTATACCGAAATATTAAGACGTTATACGCTAAAAATTATAGCGGGAGACAACAATTTTATTTGGCACAAAAGACTCAACCGAACTAAATAAAACGCTCAGTATGTTTATTAGCACTAACGCCTTCCTTATAATAAGCCTTTATAACATTTCTAGGGACGGGCAGGAGTGGTGGTTATAAGGGAGGCATGAAATTAATAATAATGATTTCCTATTGGGGTTTCGGCAAATATGCACATAACAAAAGTTGTTTATTTTGTTATTTAGAGAAATTTGCTCAACACTTCTTTTCAATATGAACTACCAGGTACCTCACCTGAAAAAATTAATTCAAATGTATATCAATATTTTCTCCTTAATAATTCAAATCTATGCATAATGCACAGGAGACGGGAAATATGACAATATGCAGGACAGTGAAGTTTTACATAAAAAAATAATTTTATTATTAACAAATGCCAACAACGGGTATTAACCCTAAACACTGGAACGGGTAAATGTCAAAATATTGTGCAAAGTAAAGCCTTGCCAAAAATATACCATTACCATTCAGCCTCAAATGAATTCCCGAGCGAAGCCGGGTATCTGAGCTAGTATATATATATATTTGTCTGTTACCGCTCTAGCAGTCGCAATTTTTGTTTGATCGTTACCAAATTCGATATTTAGTTGTTTTATGTAAAAAGAAAGATTAAGTTCGTTAACGGCTGAAATCGGACCAGTGGGAGGGGGGGTTTAGAGGGGAGGATTTTCAAAAATTCAATATATCTCCGTTACTATACGTCAAATCGAAAAAGATTACGGAATCAATCTTATTGCAGATTAAATTTACTATAAATATTATTCTATAGATTTATTCTGTATCTTGAATATTAACTGAGATATTTGCATTTGTATTCTGCGTGAGCTTGGCAGCAGTTATGTTCGGACTTTCCGCCGTGAGCTCTGGCGGCCGTTTTCGTAACTATTTGTCCCTCGTGAATAGATTTAGAGGTTTCTTACTACAACAGTTGTTATTAGGCAGATTTCTCTATTGTAAAACTTCACGTGGGAAATCTGCTTAGTTTACGCAGCCCCTGCGTGACGGACTTTTTGGTCTTCAGTAAACCAGTACTCATACACATGTGTTATTGACAGTAAGGTGTTATATTATGAAGCACATTATATGAAGCCTAAATACCAAAAATTGTTGTCATTGAAAGTTTATTATTCGAGATAATGCAAATACGTGGCACAGGTGTAAAATCTGCTTAGTTTACGCAGCTCCTGCGTGACGGACGTTTTTAGACATTTGTTCGTTTCGTCGACAGTTTTTCGGATCTTTTCACCTGCTATACGCGAGAGGTAGCCAAGGTCAAAGGCGAGTAAACAGAAGTTAACTGGTTGTGCTAAAATCCGTTTGTCAAACGGATGAAAGTCCAATATGTCATGCGTTTATTAAGTAAGTAAGTTTATTAAAAATGCTCTTCGGTTACAGCTGTGAAGCCAAGTTCTTCGACACGAGTTCTTTCGCCAAGAACAAACGTCGTTTGAACAAATATATAATGATAATATTCGAGTAGAGTAAAAATGCACAGAAGTACGACTACAATAAATGATATCATTAAAAACATTGATTATAATACATTTCGGTAGGAGTTAAAACAATTTACTTATATTAATAGAATTATTCATTTTAAAACCTAATAATTATAATTAGTTTTGCTGTTTTAGCAGATTTCCCTTATGGGAAATCAGCTATTGAGATCGAACTCATGACGCGATTTTCTTCAAAAAGTTCTTGAAATGTCCATCAATCCTACTCCAGGAGATGACGAAAATGAGGTCCGTTCAAAAGTAGGTACCTTAGCTAGTATATATATATATATATATATATAAATATATATTTATATATATTTATATATTTTTAGGTTCACCCTCTAGCAGTCGTAATTTTTGTCTTTACCAAACTCTATATTTAATCGGACTATTGGAAGGGGGGGGGTGAGATGGGGATACTCGAAAATTCAAAATATCTCTGTTTCTTTACGTATGATCGAAACATTATGTAGAGCCAATATTATTGAAAATTTAATGTTCTATAAATATTATTCTACAAATTTATTCTCTATTTTGAATATGCCTTCAGAAAACACCTACTCCTACTCGTGTTATTTAAACAAAACTCTGTTATATAATAAACTACATTATTCGAAGCTTAATTGCCAAATATTGTTTTCTAATAATCTTTATTATACGAGATAGATACAAATATATTCTGGTAACACCCCCCCCCTCCCTTTGTGAGTTCTTGGACCACTAAAATGTGATTGATTGGGATAAACATTATTCTGATTCATTATAAATTACAGTACTAGATATAGTACATAGTTCTCAATAAAACTAATATGTTCTGTTCTGATATATTTCAGTAATTGATTTTCTTTCCGGTGTGAAGTTGGCAGACCTGTTTATTTACATTTCAGACACTTCCCGTCGGGAGTTTGTTAAAATTGATTGAACGATTCCTTATTACCGTTTTTATTTATTGACGGCGGCGTTGTGTTACCAGTATGTAGATATATCAATTGTTAAGCTTTACGAGGGAAATCTGCTTACTTTACTCTCCTGGGTGACGGACTTTATTTAAATTGAATGCAAGAAAATGTACTCTAAATAAAAAAAATAATAACTTTTGTTATGAGTATGTTTTTTATAGTTTCTCGGAAAACATGGACATAACAAAAGTTGTTTATTAGGTTATTTAGAGTAAATTTTGTTGCATTCAATTTTGACGTAAAATGAAGTAAACACGGGATATACGCTAAAACTATAGCGGGAGTCATTAGTTTTATTAGTACTTATTTAGGAGTTTTAATAAATGCATATTATGACAAATGATGTTATGTTTTAGTCTTATATGATAGTTCTAAGTACCATTAGGATTAGTGAGGATAAAAATCTCCGCCGCCCCCTTCTCTTTTTATATTTTTCCTAGAAAAGAACTTTGTTTTTTTATTTTTATTTTTTATTTCCAATTGAAATGTAAACTATGAGAGCATTTCCGTTATGTATGTGTATGTATTTCCGTTGTATAATGTATTATTTAAACAAAGTCATGCTGAATTGGCACAAAGAGTGATAGCGGAAGTTATTGGGTTTAAACTTTTTGGTTCTGCTAATATATCATCTTATTTCCGATATCTTGATGTTATTGAAACAAATATGTACCATCATAACAATTAGACGTTAAAGGTAATGGCATTATAAAAATTATGAAAAAAGACAATATCAGTTTAAACTTCAATTAATTGCTTAAAGTATTACTTATTTTGCCGGGAGGGCTACGATCTCTTCCCATCTCCTATCTTTTTGAATATAAATGAAATTATTTTTAGGGTACAACTATTATTTTATTCCATCATGTAGATAAACTATTAAAATAATATTTTTAATCAATTATTTAAGGAAAACTATGTTGATAACTCTTACGCTGAAGCGGAAGTTGACGGGAGGCTAAAACAGTTAATTGAGTTTACTTATTTCATGTGGAATTACTGGAAGTTAATTCCCCTGAGATTTACTATTACGAATAAAATCTTATGTACAGAACCATGCTAAATTATATGTGCTCGGATTGGTTTTTGACAATAAATATGTTTATTATAGATGATATTTAATTGTAATAAATGCTATTCATGCTTTTGGTTAGAGTTACTCAAAAAAGTGGAGAGGTAGAAAATAAGAACACATTATAGGATTTGCTATTACGGAAAATAATACGTCTTGGAGGAATGTGCAAATGTACACATTGAAGTTTTTCTATAACAATACCATCATTAGTCAGTCGTCATTGACTTCAAGAGCATCGCCGGGTACCTTAGCTAGTATAGATGTATGCATACATATAATTTGTGTGATAAAGATCTAGCAGTCACACTTTTCGCTTTATTGCCATTGTATGAAGGTATGATGTAAAAATAAAGATCAAGTTCGTTCATAGCCAGTGGGAGGGGAAGGGAGGGGGTTAAAGGGGAAGGATTATGAAAATTCGAAATGAATCCATTATTATTCGATGCCGAAAATGAGATACGTTTAAAATTCCATCAATCTATCGGGTCTTTTGCACTTTAGGGGAGCCAGTGACTTTTTAGGAACAGTTGTTATCATACAGGTTATTTCTGAGTAACTTAATGAATCATATAGCATTTATTAAGGAATTATTTGTTTACACGTATCAGTGCTACTGTTTTGCTAAGAAGAAAATGAATTTGTAGGGAGACAAGAGAGTGTTTTATATATTTTGTCCCTGTCCGTACTTCAGCCACGCTCCTGGAGTGCATCAGGTGTTGTATTAGACCAGGTACAACAATAATCTCAGATTGCTGGGTATCTTACCAGGGGTTAGAAGAAAAGTTGCCCGAGTTGAGATACCGCCATTTGACGGTAAATCATTCGAAGAATTTTGTTGACCCAAATACGGGCGCATATACCCAGACGATAGAACCTGTGGGCTAGGGCAAAAAGCAGAAACAGGAAGGAATGCGGCACAAGACGGACACTAATAGACTCATATCTATGTGAATTTCTATGGAGACAGAGGAATAAGGACAAAGATTTTTTCGAACAGATATTGAAGGATATGGCAGAATTTGATCTTATTTAAAGAAAAATTGTTTACTAAGCTTCTATTATTCATCCTAAAATAAATGTTCTACTTTTATCATTTAGAATGTTTATTTTATAATATGGCAGCGTTATCTTGATAACCAAGAGCAGTGTTGAGGTTACCTCCACATCATGTGTTTATCACTTCTTCTAGGAACAGTTGGTCTTAATGCAATCACTGGCTCCCCTAAAGTGCAAAAGACCAGGCCTGCCATAATAAGGTTTTCTTTATAATCGTTATGATGAATGGCATAATATGGAGTTAACAAAACTTATTATTTGAAACAAAAAATTTGCTATCCACATACACACACACACACACACATATATATATATATATATATATATATATATATATATATATAGATAGTTAGATAGATACATATATATATATATATATATATATATATATATGTATATATATATATATATATATATATATATATATATATATATATATATATATAAATACTTAGCCAAACTAGTGACACAGAGAGGTCACCCGATATTTTAGAGTATATTCCACCCTCTCTACTCACGGCTATATGACCAAAACCCCACAACACCAAAACCTATTGGAATTAGGCTGAGTAACATGACAGAAAAACTATTACGAAACTCAAACAGTCTTGATGAATTCAACTCAACTCCACCTTGCACAATTCAAGAAATATCTATAGATACACAAATCACCAAACTCATAAAAAAATCGTCCCAAGAGATTAACTATTGGAAAATAAAGAAAGCTTTCAATAATAAAATAGAAAAACACCAACACCTAAATATCATATACACTGATGGCTCGAAAATTGCCGAGTCTTCCTCCTGCGCCTACTACGAAGAAAATGCCTGCCAAAAATTCAAACTCAATAACTTAACCAGCATCTATTCCGCCGAACTATTCATAATTAAATTCGCTTTATATCACTGCATTTGCAAACACTCTACTCAAGAAAAATTCCTGATTTGTACTGACTCGTTGAGTGCCCTATTGAGTATCAAAGATGCATTCACAATCAATCCAATAGTACAAAAAATACGTAATCAAATACAAATACTCCGAGAGTTAAAAAGGGTTGTATGCTTAACGTGGATTCCAAGCCACGTGGGAATAGATGGAAATGAAAAAGCAGATTTAGCAGCCAGAGAAGCCCACCAACTCGACTCACCCCTAATAACAATAATCAAATATAATATAAAAAAATAATAAAATAAAATATTAAAATAAGTAAGATAATTACAAATAAATCTAATAAATAAAAAAAAAAAAAATCAATTAAAGTTAAAATCAAGTTAATTTACGAGTCAATGTAAGGTAAATATATTGAATTATAATTCTCATTCCTCACAATCAACTTTACATTCTAATCAACAACCTCCGTTGACGATGGACCTCCACCAGCCAGCCCAAATCCAGAGTCCAGAGTTACATTCTAATGTATTTTTGCTACATCCATATCTATACTGTTGATAAACGTTAGAAGTTCTTTATTATATTTACTAAATATAATATGAGGTGGTTCTGGCCAATTACCTCCTTTTAAAATTATGTTCATTATTAAGTTTTATATATTTTGATTAAATGATGAACAGTCATAAAGTATATGTAAAACATTTGTGTTGTCTGAGAATCGCAAGTACATTTGTCATTATCTTGAATTTTAAATATTGTTAAATAATGTCCTGTCTGTCGATGTTCCGTTAGAAATTTTGCGCATTTATGATGGTGACTCTTAATTGTGTTGTAGTTGTGAGTTATATTTGGTATGTATTGATGTAAGCTGTAAGATTTGGGATATGTAGTCCATTTTCTGTTCCACTTATGTATTGGATCTGTACGTAAGTCTTTTTTAATGTATGAAATATGTAGCAATTTTTTGTAGGACAATATAAATCAGGGTTTTCCCAATCGTTTTTAAACTGTTCCCAAAGCTCTTCTGATCTATTTATGACAGTGTGTCACGAGAACCCCAAAGCTGGGGCAGTAGGTGTGAATTGTTAATCTGAATGGAGGGGACGACGGGCTTTGGAGCATATGCTTAAAAGATGAGACGTGCTTCGGAAGTGGTTTGGTTTTTTTTCCCAATTAATTCAATTTGCTTAATTGGTTAGGTTTGTGACTCCTAATTAATTACGAACCGATATTCGTGGGAATATGAACGAGAGGAATGAGAACGCTCAGAATTATCGAGTACCCCTCGGCATCGAACTCTTCATCAGTCTCGAGTGGGCAAGGGATGACGGAGCTTCGCTTTATACAATCATACAGGTAGCTCTCAGTGGACATTTCAGCTTGACTGTCCAATGTTCGCCCAAAATTCTAGAACCTTTCACAAAAATTATGTTTCAGTAAAAGAAAAAAAAAATTATAAATAACAACTTATTTTAAAGCAAAAGAATAATCACAATGATTTCGTGGATCTCAAATCAAAAACTCAAATACATTGTTCAAACGTATTGAAGAATTGAGTAAGAAGCTAATAATGGTTTCCTACTTATTAAAATGTGTTCAAAAATACCTTCAAATGGTATAGATACTAAGTATATCTTAATATACTGTGGATATTTCTATAGCCTGTTAATTTCTGGTGATAAGCATAATTTTTATTTTTAAATTTAAAATTTGGGGCAACTCCAAACGTCCGTCACGCAGGGGCTGCGTTTCCCAAATGCACCAACTCGAAATTTGCATTTACCTCAAAACGTAAAACTTCAATGTGAACTACATTTGGTATTTAGGCTTCAAATAATGTGCTTCATAATATAACAGCTTACTGTTAATATAACGTGAGTAGGAGCGAAAGGTATTCTGAAGGCCGAAAACTAAAAAAAATACAAATATCACCGTTAATAATCAAGATAATGAATAACGTACATGACTACATTTATATAATATTATATTTGTAATAAAATTGGTTCTTTACGATTTTTGAATCCGACTCATAAAAACGGAATTATTTCGAAATTCCCACTCTAAACCTCGCCTCCCACTCGTCCTATTCTAGCCATTAACAATCTTTATCTTTCTATTTTACATAAAACGATATTTAATGTCAAGTTTGGGAACGATCATCATCAACCACTAGAGCGTTAACCGACAATTTATATATATATATATATATATATATATATATATATATATTTATATATATGTATTATTTTGAATGGAACTCATTTTCGTCATCTCCTGGGTAGGATCGAAGGATGTTTGAAGAAATTTATCGAAAATCGTGTCATGAGTACGACCTCAATAGCTGATTTCATTTAAGGGAAATGTGCTAAAATCAAATACTTTGTTCAACGTAATGATGAATTGAGTATGAAGTAAAAATCGCTTTGCTTCTTATTAAAACGTGTTAAAAAATATCTACCAATGGAAACCATATTGTTAATATATTATAGATATCTCCATAGTCGGTTTATGCGTTGGGGCAACTCAAAAATTCATCTTTTAATTTAAATTGTAATAGAGAGCAATAGGGTTCATTTACAACAGAAAGTTGAAACTCCTTAAAAATAATGACTTTTCCCTCAATGTTTATGTACCAAACAATATTGTTTGTGAAACAAAACATGATCTTCTTTTATAAAAATAGAATAACACAAAATTATAAAAAAAAAATACGATAATATGCTTCTAGCCCCCAACCACAAACTTAAGTATTTCTGCCCGAATGTATCATATCTATTAAAAAATAATCTTAAATAAAAGATAAATAAAAAATAGTTTAAAAATAAAGTTTAACAACTTCATGTATGCCGGATGTTTTTATACACAAGATGAGTACTTTCAAAGATTATCAATTATTAAATAAAACTACGAAATAGTTGTCATAAATATCGGTCTACAATAATTTGTGATCAGGTACATTGTCTCTATAAGATGAAACAAGTTACTCTTACTGATGGATTCAGTTTTGAAAATTAGCCGCAGTTTAGTTTGTACTCGTGACTTTCAAAAACAAAACATTAAATTAAAATTAAAATAAGTTTTCTTTGATGTATTTACAAACATATACGTGTCTGATAGCGTTCTAAAGAACACTATTGTTTGATTTATCGTAACAAACAATTATGGATTTTAAAATACATTTACATCATTATAAATTCAAAACATATTTACAAGAGAATGTCATTCAGTCGTCCCTCAATAGATTTATCTAATGCTCAACTATAAATCGGAATATTATGGAGTTCTTGTATTTTCGGTCTCAAATAAACCTCCACCCCAGTTCAAATGATTTTTACAATTAAACTATCAAATCAGAAGTCTTAATTATAGTCCACAGGTTGAATGGGGAAAAATGCAGCGTTGATATTGATATTCCAAACTTTGACATTTACTAAATATAAGTGGAACCAACACTTTGGAATTTTTCAAAGAAGTTTGAAAATGCACTTTACAAAATAACCAAAATCAACATTTTGATTTTGAGAATTGGAAAATTCTTTTTATTAGAACCTATAAGGTGTTACATATCATAAGAAAACCAATGGATAACAAAGTAAAATGGCTCCACGCCCAACTTCCTAGATGAATTAGAACATTGTCTAGAGTGATTTAAAAGAAGGAGTCCGGTGTATTTAGGCGCTTTTTCAAAATTTTACGTAGTGGTATTACGAAAACTGTGTGAGATTAAAAATTAGTATTTAATATTTTTCTTATTCTCAGTACCAGTATACAAAATTTTAGAAAATTCTAAATGGTCAGGTAAAATGGGTGTGTTGAACATGGAATGACCAACCTCATGGTTGGATGGACACAACCTCATTTTCGCCATCTTCTAGGTAGGATCGATGGATATTTGAAGAACGTTTTCAAAATCGCGTTATAAGTTCAACCTCTATAACTGAGAGAAAACCTGCTTAAAAAACTAAAATTATTATCTCTTCTATGCCCATTTTTTTTTTTGTATTTTCTGGACAAAAATATAAAATATTTTGATATAGGAAAAGATTGTTAGAATAATTTAAATTACATATGTTTCCTCGTGACATACTTCTTATTTTATTTTTATTTTTATGATCCATTGTTTCCTTACCAATAAAAGTTTTCCAAAATAATACCAAACATTTCTTAGAATAGAATTCGATGTCTTGAAATAATATCCCTCTTTTAAATATGATTTCCCAAATTCATCACAAATTTCCATTATATTATTTATTAGACCCATTTCTGATTTTTTTTATACAATTCATTTATTTATTTGATGAGCTCCTCATTCAGCAGATGTAGCTTATTATCATTTATTTTCATTCACTAATTTAAAATGTTAAAGTAAAGAAAAAAATCTGGGAAGTTATTAAAACTTAGAATAAAATATAGCAAAATAAAACATAGAAAGCATTAAATTAAAACTATGTAAAACAATAAATTTTGCGATCATGGAAATGATTCCAGATTATGTAATCGAATGAAAAAATCTTAGGCAAATTTTTAAAAATTGGTTTTACACGATTTTTCACACATATTTACAAACGAGTTATTCACAACGAGTTTGAGTATAAAAAAATAAATTGTATAAAGTTTCCTGTAAATGTCAATCGTCTTCAAGTAAATTAAGGGTGAATTAATGTGTGGGCTGGTTGCCTTTTGTTAATAGGTCATACAAGTTGTTCCGTAAGTTGAAATGTTCATGTAGTTTGCAGGTAGTCAGGAGATGTTTAACCCTCCGTCGGGCGCACCTCTGGACGAAACAAAATCGGGCGCACCCGGCCTGAGTGGCCGCTCACATATTTTAAACCCCCACTACCCAACTAATTAATTTTAATTTAAAACGCTGGTAGGACAGACTTCGCTAGGATCTTTGGAAACCAAATATAATATTTAGAACGTAAAATATTGTTTTTATTAGAATAGAATGAAGCTTATACTAAAACAAGTAAAATTGATCAGGCGCATTCGGCCTGAGGGGCCAGAGTTAGACTAGCACTTATTTCTCAAGATATCGACGAACTTCCATATAGAATAACATTAATTTTAGTAAAAGAAACGATTGCAATAGATGTATCTTGAAAAAAAATCATCTTGGAAACTAAGGAGCAATTGGGCGCAGTCGGCCTCACAAGCCACCTAGGGACCAGTCGGTCTGGATGAAGGATGGCAATAGACTAAAGTAGGGGATTCTAAGCATGAACACAAATCAGGAAATTACTGGGAATGGCCCCTCACAGGGGAAACAGAATGAGGCGTGGTATCAAAAAGTATGTTTTCCTGGCCTCTCAGGCTAGCTGCGCCCGACAGAGGGTTAATAGTCAGTATTGTGTATCAGTGAGTGTAGGTCGATCTTTTCGGTTTATGATAAAAACTTTTGTATCAAGTTTAATGTTATTCCACATAATGGACCATTCTTTAAGAACTTTTTTTTATATAATGAAATAAGTTCCAAAATGTGATATACTAATTTTGCTTTCAGGACAGTGCTCCATCATGCTAAGTTGGCAGGTCTGCCTCTACCACCTCTGGGAGACGAATCTTACACGACGACAAGGATTTATCGTATTTTTGTCATTGTCGTTGGAGTATTTCTAGTCTGGAAACTAACATGTACAACAAGATTCGTGTTATTCGGAGGTTTTATGGTAATTGCTATTATCACTCATCTACCTTAGACGCTATTCCTCTTTTCAATATCTTAAGTTGGAAGAACTACACGGATTTTATTTACGTAGTATAGAGTCCACTATTTAACCGTCCGTTAGTCGCGGCGTCATGTCAGGTGCATCTTTGAAGTTTTTTTTCCAATAGCTTCCGATTGAGTGGACCCAACGACTTCCGCCTCCAGCAATGCTTCTAGCTTCCCTTCCTCCTCAAAACAGTATAGGTTTGACCTTCGAAGTTTTTACACAGTGCGTTCCTTGTGCTAAAATCGCCCCACAGGTGCACCGCGACCAAAGTTGTAAGAATTTCAATTTCTTTTATTTCTATATTTAATCTATTTATCTTAGACATACTTATCATTTGTCGTTTGTAGTGCCTTGATTGTTTTTGAATATGTAAAAAAACCTACAAAAAAGGGAATTCGCCTCTGAGGTGACCGGGACTAATAATGCATTTTTAAAACATTATTCAGAAATAATGGACCAGGAAATACGTATTTTTTGACTTGAGTAATCAAAATGATATTGCTAGACTCCACCACACATTACTGGATCCTTTCGAGGAAGACGATAACTTACAGAACGACACAGATTCGGAATTTGAAGACGGCTTGGAAGAACGGGGTATTGACTCAGAGACTAAAAGAAGTGACGTGGAATCGGAAAGTGATAGAGAGGATGAGTAGTCACAGGAAAAATATGTTGCATTGAGGAGTGTGAACAGAAAGATGGTTGACCGTTTTGAGTGGAGGAAAACTCCTTTTAATAGATTAGTAAAATAGGAAAACAAAATTTATTGATACACCTTCCGGAAGTGAAAGAGGCGGCAAAGGAGGCAACTAATGAACTTGACTGCTGGTCCTGTCTCTTTGATGAGATGATTATTAGTAGTATTGTTCACTGCACACAAAAAAATCGATGACCCAGAACTTTCTAAGCAGAGGGATGCCAAAGAGACAGACTTCACAGAAATAAAAGGCTATATAGGCCTTCTTTACTTAGCTGGCACATACAGAGGAGCGAGAATGAATTTAGAAGACTTTATGTAAAATATATTGGGCAAGAAACTCACCTGAGTAGAACTAGATGGCACTAAAAGATTCGACGTGAAACGTTTTAATTTCCTTTTCTATCTTAAATGTTTTCTTGTATTTGTTATTCCTGCAGAATTTAAATGATTAAGTAGTTCTGAACTATTCTTATTGTACTTTTTTATAAATATTTTCTAGTAGCTAAGTAAGTAGTACCTAAAGAATTCATTGTTCATAAATTGCTTCATAATACCTGAAATGAATTAATATTTTTGATAGTTGTAAGACATATTCACGTGTTACTTTGCCACTTTTAAAATAAAATAGTTTTACTATTTGTTCAGATAAGTATTTATATTTGTTTAACTCTATTTTTGCCCTAAGAAGCAGTTTTATCAACATATTTCTCCATCGTCACCTCATAGGTGACCCGCGCCAAGAGTCATTTGAAAATGACCCGCGCCTAACGAAGGGTTAATCTAGAAGTGAACCACTATTTACTGTTCTATAAACGTTGGAAGAAATTTTACCCAAATATTTAAAGAAATATTTGGGTAAAATATAATAGCGAGAGTATTTGTAACTCATTATTAGAATCTTCTGGAGATTGCCAAAAGGGTAGTCTTCCAGCTATTAGCAGATTTCCCTTGGGGTAAATCAGCTATTGAAGTTGTAATCATGATCATATATTGGAAAAATGTCTTCAGTCCTACCCAGGAGATGACGACGTTCAAAAGTGTGTTTTTTGCGTGTGTATATATATATATATATATATATATATATATATATATATATATGTATATATATGTGTGTGTGTGTGTGTGTGTGTGTGTGTCTGTCTGTCTGTTAACGCTCTAACGGTTTCAATTTATGTCTGATCGCTACCATACTCGGTATTTAAACGTTTTTTACTAAAAGTGTTGATCAGGTTCGTTAACTGCTATCGGGTGTATAGAATCAATCTTTTTGCAAATGTAATGCTCTACAAATGTTGTTATATACATGATTTTTCCGTATTGAATGTTAACCAAGATATTTCCATATTTTAGTTTTCCGCCATCGATAAACCCCACTTCCACTGATATGATATTAATAATAAGCTTTTATATCATGAACCACATTATTCCTAACATTAATGCGTTACATTAAATACGAAATATTGTTTTCATTGAACTA
Source organism: Riptortus pedestris (assembly GCA_019009955.1). Classification (NCBI taxonomy): domain Eukaryota; kingdom Metazoa; phylum Arthropoda; class Insecta; order Hemiptera; family Alydidae; genus Riptortus; species Riptortus pedestris. Next base: position 137,715,571 of record CM032230.1, read on the forward strand.
TTACTTTGAGATACTCCAAAGAACGTTATTTTTCGTTATTTACTCGAAAATGTTTATTTTATATATACCATACTCGATATTTAGCCTTCAGTGTTGTCAGTGGACACTCAAGATCATATTTGTTATTGGTTGAAATTGGACACGAAATAGTGGGAGTGTAGAGGGGGATTAGAAAATTCAAAATGTCTCCCTTATTATGAGTCGAATCATAAAATGTGAAGGATGTTTTGATTTTCTAAAATTATTGGTCAATCCATATTTTGGCAACTCAAGTACTAAGCGACTTTCTTTTTTTTCTGCCCTCTGTAACCCTTCTACAAATTTTTTTGCAGAAAATGATTAAATATCAAGTTTGGTAACGATCAAACAACAATTGCGACCGCTAGAGCTGTAACAGATATATATACAATTATGAACGGACCTCATTTTCGTTATCTCCTAGGTAGGTTCGATGGACATTTGGAAGAAAAATTTCGAAAATCGCGTCATGATTTCCCCCTTAAGGGAAATCTGCTAAAATGACAGTCACAAAGGACTGCGTAAGCAGATTTCCCACGTGCAGTTATAGCACGCTATTTGTCTTTTCTCACTAAGCATTTTCTATTTCTAAGTAAAACTCCGAGGTGTAGAAAGGTATGGGGGTTTAATAAATGCTGAAAACAATAAGGCTGAATAACACTTTAATTATATGAGTTATGTAAAGTATTCAATAACAATTGTAAAACGCCAACAGTTTAACAAGGTTGGTTCTATTACATTTTTGATTCGACCCTCGGTCGGGCGCGTCAAAAATATTCCGCCTTCGGGCGCGTGTATCTCAGAGATACAACCTCAACCGTTTGTACGGAAATACAGTTTTTTAATATATATTTTGCACTAAAATGTTCAGTGTGTAATTAGAAATCATATCTGAGGAAGTATTTGTTTGAAAGAAGTAAACAATTTTCAAAATTGACACGTACTATAATAAAAAAAATCATGGTAGATAATATAACCAAGTTGGTTATAGATTCATTGTTATTAAAACCGTGGACGATAATTTTTAAAATATAATTAAAACATACAAATACCAAAAGAAATAGTTTAAATGCACATGTCTTAATCATTCATAATTCATTTCAGTTTGTGAACAATATAAACAAAATATGTAAATATAACTTCATTCAAAAATAAGTAGCACGAAATCACTTTTAGATAAGACTTATTAAAAATCATCTAAATTTTAATTTACCAATCCCTTTAAAAATACCAGTTTAATTATTATCTCTTTTGCAAAGCTGCATTACAATTAGGACAAGGCGTGGAACTATGTTGTAAAAAAATTTTGCTTTTGCAAATCTCACAAGAATAATGAGTAAACCTACATTTCTTTTCAGTTTTGCTTGGTTCACATCATTTGCTTTAGTTCGTTGTAGTGGAGGGACTATTTTATGCTGTTCTGTACTTGAGTTCAATGCATGGTCCAATGATTCTCTGTACTCGTCAAGTTTCGTCCCTAGTTCGGTTGGTAAACGTCTACTGTTGGCACTGCGTCATACAATATTTTCTTGAATAAGTTCTTCTGAAAGTTCATGTATGAGCAAAATAATAGAAAAATTTGTTTATACTGTTGCGAAAATTAAATACATGAATAATCCTTCAGAGAGAGAGAGAGAGAGTCGCGTATTGGGAAAATGTGACGTAGATCGAAGCAGCCGACAGAAAGTTCTAGCCTCTACTACTACCTTCCAGCCAGGCGTCGAAGGGTTCAGACAATTCCCCTTTGATGTATGCCGACAACCTATATAAAGAGCGGCCAGCTGCGAGCCAGTCAGTTTTATTCTCACCTGTCTTGATGTTCACATCAGTGCTACAGTGCGACTTAGTACAGTGCGGTAAAGTGTTTTTATAAGAAGAACAGTGTTGTGCCGTGACTGTAACAGTTTAGTGCCGTGTTTAAGACAGTGCAGTGCCGCGAAGTAAAGGACAGTGTAGTGCCGCGAAGTAGAAGACAATGCAGTGCCGCGAAGCAAAGGACAGTGCAGTGCTGTCTTGTTGTGAATTTCAGTGACCGTGAGTGAATTATTGGACTGTGTAATCTGAAGAACAATGACGCTATCAGTCTATACTGTGAGTAGTAATTAAGAATAATTACCAAGTTTATTGTGCATTATCCAAATAAATTGTGCAGTGATAAAAACTGTGAAACTTGCGAGTATTTAATTTTGCAATCCAAAAGAACTCTTATTAAAAACGTTTATTACTGGTTTTGGTAATAAAACGTGACAACTGGTGTCAGAAGTGGGATTGAAAAATTAAAATAAACAAAAATGAAGTTTGAAGAACTATAAGTAGAACATCTGAAGAAGGAGCTGGCTAAACAGGATCTGCTTTCAACAGGAAACAAGGCTGAACTACAAAGGCGGTTGACAGATGAATTCCAAAGACGAGGAATCGATATAAGTACACACGAGTTTGACGATAAAGAAGACATTGCTGTAAGTAATCCTAAACTTGCGAGTATTTAATTTTGCAATCCAAAAGAACTTTTATTAAAAACGTTTATTACTGGTTTTGGTAATAAAACGTAACAATATAATTCCATTCAATAAAGAGAAAGTTAATTGATGTATATATTTATGAAATACAGATTTCAAAAAAACTTCCGAGATCGGGCGCGTGGTATCTAGGAGATTAAACTGAATGACAGGTGAAGCACACGACTCAAACGAAGTGACACTACTGACCTTGAGGGGGGGACCTCTATACCACATAACTCGAAGCACTACACCACCACTCTCTGCTAGGAGGAGTGGCAAATATTTTTCTAGAAACCGTGTATCTGAGAGATCACGCGCCCGACGGAGGGTTAATAAAGGAGATTTTGATTTTTGGGGTCCCACCACCCCTTAACTCTCTTATTTCCAAGTCCAATTTCAGCCAGTAATGACCATGAACTCGAGTGTTACATGAAACGGTTAAATATTAATCAAATAAACAGTTTAAACCCGGTTAAATAGATCAAATAACAATTTTTTAGTTAAGAATGTGAAATTTAATTGTTAGGGCCAAAACACAATATATTGGCACGTACTTCATACTGTAAAACTTCAATGAAAACGATACATGGTATTTGAGTTTCCAATAAAGTAGTTAGCGGACACACACACACACACACACACACATATATATACATATATATACAATTTTGAAAGGGCCTCATTTTCGTCATCTCCTAGGTAGGATCGATAGAAATTTGAGGAAATTTTTTGAAAATCGTATCATGAGTATGGAGCCTCAATAGCTGATTTCCCTTAAGGAAAATCTAACAAGAAAGAATTTATGAAAATAAATAAATTAAAATGTTTAAAAAAAATCTCTGAGTAAATACCAATTATTTCAAATGAGTCAAAGTACAACAAGATAAAGCAAGATTTGTATTATTCGGGGGTAATTTCTGAATTGCCTTACACAGTACCTCTCTTTTTGATCCCTTCAGTAGCGGATTTAATTTCCGACGCATAGAGCCCACTATTTACTGTTCTATAGCCCTTGAAAGAAATATTATTATTGTATTAGGGTAAGTATATTAACGAGAGTAATGGTAAGTTATTATAAGAATGTTCTGCTGGTTTGTCAAAAGGTCAGTAGAGTCTTCAAGCTATTACAACAGTCTTAAGCAAATTTCGATCCGACTTACAGTAACGGAGTTATTTCGAAAATCCTACCCTCTTAACCCCCTTCCCACTTGTCCGATTTCAGCCGTTGTATACAATTTTGAACTGGCCTCATATCCATCATCTACTAGGTTGGATCGATGGACATTTGGAGAAATATTTCGAAAACCGCGTCTAGAGTTGACCTCAATAGCTAATTTCTCTTAAAGGAAATCCGCTAATAAACAAGAAAACAAATATTCACTGTAACAACACAATGCCTCATTAATGTTTAGAATATATTTTAATACTAAGTTCCGACGATATTTTACTGAATGTTTTTCTAGAAATATAATGAAGTCGGCTGCCAGCAGAACATTCTAACAACAACAACAAGCTATTTTATCATCAACCGCATTATTGGAAATTGAATTAACAAATATTTTGTTATTTATAGTTTCATATAGCTTTATTTTAACATTTCTTTAATTTTATTTTCATATATTTTATACTATGTTTTAATACTTTAGAAAACATTTTTTCTTTATTTTAAAATTTTAATTTAGAGAATTCAAATAAATGATACTGAGCGTCATCGCCTTGTTGCGGAGCTCTTCAAATAAATATGTAAATAAAAAATAAATATTTTATTATTTTGCCAAACATTGCTGATATTAAATTATTATAACCAACAAAGACTTGTTTCTCTAATAGAACTAAATTTCTAGTTAGTGCTTCTCATACCCCGTTATTTTCTTACAGGAAAAAATGATAGCTGAAACTGTGGAAATGTTGGTCTCGACAGGACTGGCCCTGAGCATCGTCTACGGCTCCAGCATGGGAAGCATTACGCGTCTGATAACGTCAACTGATGACTTGTCTTCTGATATCGTCAAGAGCGGCCTAGAGCCGGAGCACGTCTATTCCAACTTGTTCCTGCAGGATTCCAATCTTGTAACAACTCTCAACAAGATGGTCTGTGCCTCAATGTTCATGAGCCCCTTCATATTCTGCCTCTCCGTCCCTATTATGGACTACTTCAGAGGCAACTACCGCGGGAGGTTCCCCGTTCCGGCTCACTGCCCTTTTGAGAAAAAGTCGCCTGGGTTTTACGAAATATCTGTTTTACTCTTGGTAAGATAAATAGTAATTATATTGCTTTCATGAGTAGAAATCCTACGAAAAAAACTGGTCTGCATTCGGCCATGACGCCTATCCTATTAATTCTTATGTAAAATCCAAATGAGACCCTCATCTTTTACGCTCATCGGCCACCATACTAAAGGGAGACCTCTCTACCTATTTTTATCACTTTCCGATAATTTGGGGCGAAATAGGAATATTGCATCCTTTAAAGTTTCTTCTGAGGGGTTAGAGAGGTAAAAAAGCCGAGCTGGAAATCGGCTATTGAGATCGTACTAGTGACGTGATTTTAGAGAAGTGTCATGAAATATCCATCGATCCAATCCAGGAGATGACGAAAATGAGGTCCGTTCAAAATTACATATATATATATATATATATATATATATATATATATATATATATATATATATATATATATATTGCCCGTTAACGCTCTAGGATCAATTTCTTTAATGGCTGAAATTGGACCAGCGAGAGGGGGGAATTTCGAAAATACAAAATGTTTCCGTCCGGGGAGAAACATTTTATGAAACGAAACTTATTGAAAATTGAATTGTCTAAAAATGTTGTTCTATAATCCTACTCATGTTGTGTTAATAACAAGCCGGTATGTCATGAACCACTTCATTACGAGTTTAAATACGAATTATTGTTTTCATTGAACTTTTTCTATATTTCAGTAATTGTTTTTATTTCTGGTCTAGAAGATTTCTATCTATCTATTCAGCTCCGAGAGGTTGGCTGACCCGTTTCTTTACAATTCAGACGCATTCCTTTGTGCAGATTATTAACATGTGAATTGACTGAATCATTTCTCTTTGCCGTTTGTATTTATTTACTTAATACTCGGGGAGGTGTTAGCAGTATGTAGATTTATCTAGTGTATAACTTCGTGTGGGAAATCTGCTTAGGCTACACAGCCCCTGCGTGACGGATTTATATTGGAATTAAGGTGTTCATTGGACATAATGCAGGATTAGTGTTAGGGCCGATTTCTATGAAGACCTGTATGATTACTTTTGTGGACTCCAAAAATTGTTTCGGTTAAAGTAGTCCACAAAATTACAAAATATGGTTTAAATGACTAAATAATCATAATCCCGTTTATAAACAAACATTCAGCCTCCATAACAAACAAACAAACACACTCACACACACACACACAAGCTTAGTTTATTTATTGTAGTTAATAAGAAATATATATTTATCATGTAAATATTTCCGAAAACTAACAGTTCTCAAACCAATTTCAGATATTAACGTCTCTGTTTCCGGCACTTCAGAGGATCGGGAATGAATTCATTTGTATAGGGTTCTTCAGGGTTCAGACTGCTTACTACAAATACCTGTCGGCAGCGATCAAAGCTATTGGATTAAAGATAAGCAGAGAATTTCCAGAAGAAACGAACAAGAAACTTGTCAAATGGATTAAGCTCCACCAAATAGTCCTCAAGTAAAATCATATTTATTTCCTATTAGTATGACAAAAAGTCCGTCACGCAGGGGCTGCGTAAACTAAGCAGATTTCCCACGTGAAGTTTAGTAATAGATAAATATACATACTGGTAACACAACACCACCATGAATAAATTCAAACGGGAATATGAAATGTTTCATCTAATTTCAATAAACTGCCGAAAGGGACCGTTAGGTTAGAAATGTAAACAAACGAGTCTGCCCACCTCACACCGGAAAGAAAAACAATTACTGAAATATATCAGGGGCGGGGATCACCAGAACATATCTGCATGTATCTCGTATAATAAAGGTCTCTTCAAACCAATTTTTTGTATTTAACCTTCGAATAATGTAATTTATTATGTAGCAGAGTAATGTTTATGTAACATGAGTAGAAGTGGTGGTTTGCTGATGGCTGAAAACTAAAAAATGCAAATATCTCGGTTAATAATCAAGATATTGAAGAAACGTATATAACAATATTTATAGTAAATTTAATGTTCAATAAGATTGATTTTATACAATTTTTCGATCCGACCTATGGTAACGGAGATATTTCGAATTTTCGAAAATCCTCCCCTCTAAACCCCCCTCCCCCTGGCCCGATTTCAGCCGTTAACGAACTTGATCTTTCTTTTTACATAAAACGACTAAATATAGAGTTTGGTAACGATTAAACAATAATTGCGACCACTAGAGCGGTAACAGACAAATATATAGATAGATAGATCTATATATATATATATATATATATATATATATATATATATATATATATACAGTTTTGAACGGACCTCATTTTCGTCATCTCCTGGGTAGGATCGATGGACATTTGAAGAAAAACTTCGAAAACCGCGTCGTGAGTACAACCTCAATAGCTGATTTCCCTTAAGGGAAATCTGTTAAAAGTCCGTCACGCAGGGCTACGTAAACTAATCAGATTTCCCACACAAAGGTTTACAATCGATAAATATAAATACAGGCAACACTACCATGAATGTTATGTGAATAAATACAAACGGTAATGAGAAATCCATTAATCAATTTACAAGTTAATAATCTCTACAGTGGAAAGCGGCTGAATTGTAAACAAACAGGTCAGCCAACCTCGTAGAGCTGAATAGATAGACATACAGAAAAGAAAAACAATTAATGAAATATATCTGAATATAAAATATTAATTTATTCAAAACAATTTACTAAAGCTAGTGCTGTCTTTTGTAATGAATCAGAATCATTTTTATGTCAATCAGTCAAATTTCAGTAATACAAGAACAAAACAAGGGGAGGGCAGGGTCAACAGAACGTATTTGTTTCTACCTCGTATAATGAAGGTTTGTTGAAAACAATATTTGGTATTTAACCTTGTCATAAATTGGTCCATGACATAACAGCTTATTTTTAATATGACACTAATAGGGGAGGGGGTTTACTGAAAGCGTAAAACTATAAAATCCAAATATCTCGATCAATACTCATAATACGGAAAATTTTATACGAAAATATTTATAGTACGACGGAGAAACGGCCGAACTAGTTATCGGCGGAGCACTGAATAGAACCGTCATCACACATTTAATAAAAATGCAAATATCTCGGTTTATATTCAAGATAGAGAATAAATATACTAACTATATTCATAGTAAATTTAATTTTCAATAAAGTTGTTTCTTTACAATGTTTCGATCCGACATATAGTAACGAAAATATTTCGAATTTTAAAAATTTCTCCCCTCTAAACCCTTCCTTTTCTGATTTTAGCCGTTAACGAACTTGATCTTCCTTTTTATTAAAACGACTAAATATCGAGTTTGGTAACGATTAAACAATAATTGAATAGAACAGTAACAGTTTTATATATATATACAGTTTTGAACGGACCTCATTTTTGTCATCTCCTGTGTAGGATCGATGGATATTTGAAGACATTTGTCGCAAATCGCGTCATGAGTACGACTTCAATATCTGATTTCCCTTCGGGGAAATTCAGTAAAACGAGTTTGAAGAGACTATATTAATCTCATGAAATCCAAAAACAAAAAAAAAAAAAATAAAATGATAGACTAAAAATAAGTGGAATTAGGAATTATGTTTATTGAGTAATTCGTACTTTATGGTTTTCAGTCAGAGTATCTGATGAGATATCACTAGTGTGTCCCAGCATATGGGAAATCTGCTAAGTTTACGCAGCCCCTGCTTGACGGACTTTTGAATTCTACATTTATATTAATTAGTTTTCTCTGGTACCCAGCTTCCCTGAATGAATTGAACTTTCTTCTTTTACAAACTCATATCTATCAATATCTTTCGTTAATTATTCTTGTAGTTTTACACATTATTTATATGTTATTTCTGTTTTAGGAATGTAGCAGATTTCCAACATATTTTATCACCGATCGTTATAGTATACTACTTAAGTATGATTGGGATATTAGCCTGTGGATTGTTTTATCAATTAAACGTAAGTGTCTTCCTGTTTGATTTTAACTCTTATGTAATAACTGGATTGAATTTAGATGCACTAATCTCTATTGTAAAACGGAGAGGCTCAGGTTAGCAATTTGAGTTAAAGTGGCGGCTTTAATCACACATGGTAAACCTAGAGTGGCGAGTTCGATTCCCGCCTGGACTCATTAAATAAACTCCTTAGTCCCACCATAGCTAAAAAAGGGTGGTAACCTGTAGATACCCGTTCCAATTAGACATAGTTGCATAAAGTGGACGTTAATAAATAAATAAAAAAATATTGTAAAATGTACTTAAAAATAACAATTTATTAATTTTTATGGTTGCAATGAATTGCTATTGTTTTTCCGGTTTTAAGAGTTATTTATGGCTTTTTATTTTATTTATCATACGCCGAAAAAGTTGTCAAATTAAAAAAAGATGAGGTTAAGAGAGTACGGTTGAACCGGAGTTTGTTTGTTATCATTTACGTCCATTTTATGCTACTATGGCAAATAGGGACGGGTTATCTACAGGTTACCACCCTTTTCAAACCAAGGCGGGCCCAAGGAGTTTATTTAATGAGTCCGCCACTAAATAAATTTCTACTGCCCAGGGTGGGAATCGAACCCGCCACTCTAGGTCCACCACGCGAGGAACCGGTGTTTGTTGAAACTCAAGGTTTTACACAGCTAATCATAATATTGTATGCAAATAATTTTAGTTAATACTAATATTTCTTATATAGGTAGGGGGGGGGGTTGTGGCGGTGTCCAATTGAAGCTCATCGAAGTTAAGCAACGTGGAGCATGGTCAATATTTCAATGGGTGACCTCTGCGGATTTTAGTATGCCAGTTTGCTACCAGAGCGCACTCCTGGAGTTGAAGTGGTTTGTCGGTCTTTGAAGTTCTCTAGGTTCGACTTCGGACCTTGATCTCTCAGAATTCTGTCTTCTGCGAAGCTGACTACTGACACAACGCCTGACTGTGGAAGAGCTGAGCAATGCTTCCCCGGATTCGATGATGGAGACCTTTCATTGCAGGTCCTCCGTGGTTAACGGGGGCTGTGCTTTGGGGCGATAGGCCCCACGACGTAAAACATCAGGGTTTCAAATACAAATTAATAGTCTCGGAAATGACTGTAAAAATACAGCGATGTCCCAGACATTGTATAAAGAACTCCTACTAGCAACCTAAAACGTTCCGAGCTTATACAAATCAAGAGCCTCCCAGTCAATAAATTATACCATTGGAATTGCAGCCATCCAATCGAGGTGTTTGAAATTACCATTAATGGATTCACGGTTTTCTACACCGGAAGGAGAAACTGCCTTCATAGTAAGTCCTAGAACTAGTATGTCCGTCTTAAGTATCTATCCTGGCAATTAAAAAATAAGTTCGCTAACAATAAAGGATCGGTTAATTGTACCAATCACTACCCTAGGACAAGAAGGATGAACTGAAGGATGACTTCCATGGGCAACTGGAGCGAATTTACGATCAACGATGACACGACGTAAACATAGTACTAGAAGATTTCAAATTCGAAGAGTATATAGTGATAAAGCGATAGCAATAATAGCGAATAACGATAAGCGGTTTTGAAAGAGTAAATATTTTGCAATTTGTAAATTCTAGAAGTGTTATTTTGAACAATTAAGTGATTTTCCTTAAATTACGATTTAATAATCGTCTTTAAATTGGTGGCATCCCTATAATCGATAGGTACCCCCCTAACATTCCCTGTTCATCGAGTTCTCAATACATCTTGAAATTTGGTAAAACCAAGCCGCAGTGTACCGGCAATAGTTTTGGAAAGTTTAGAAAATGCGTAACTCATTAGTATTTGGTTTTGGTTCTTTAATAAATCGTAGAACTCATTGAATAAAATTGTTGCAGGCACAAATCCCAGACGTTGGACAGTCAGTGTCATTAGCTCTTTTCCTGATAATATCATTAATGCAGTTTTATCTACTGTGTCATTTGGCAGATGAGCTATCCGTAGAAGTAAGACTCATATTATATACTAACTAGCTATTATGCACTTTATGATAATTTTACCGCAAGCATCGTGAGTTCAGTGAAGTTCCAGCGGTCTGTGTTTGGGCCTGACACTTGTTCATTCTCCACTTTGATTACCGTAAACAGATCCCTGGGATTTACTGCTAAAAAATAAATGTAAAATAAAAATATTTATTGTACAATTAACTTGCAACAATATTGGTTCTATAAATTTTTCAATCCGACGTATAACAACGGAGATATTTCGAAATTCGCCCTTCTAAACCACCCTCCTACTGGTCCGATTTCTTTAATTAACGAACTTGATCTTTAATTTTACATTAAAAGTATAAATATCGAGTATGGTAAAGATCAAACAAACATTGTGACCGCTATTGCGTTAACAGGCACTTATTACGATCGCTGGACATTTGGAGACATTTTTCAAAAAAACAGCTGGTTGCAAGTGTGTTGTTTTCTGAATTCTACAGCAGTTGTTAATAAGCTTAAATCTCTCAGTGATAAAAGCCAAGCAGCATAATAATGAATAATTTTGTTCAAATATCCATCGATACTTGCCAGGAGATAATGAAAATGAGGTCCGTTCAATATTTGGCATATATATATATATATATATATATATATATATTTAACACTCTAGTGGTCCCAAGGTCCCAATATTTTTCTGATCGATACCATGTTAACAATTTATGTAAAAAATAAAGATGGAGTCTGTTAACCGCTAAAATCAGAACAGTGGGAGGGGGAGAATTTTGACAATTCGAAATATCTTCTTGGACATGCGTCGGATCGAAAAATTGTAGAGACTCATTCTTATTACAAATTTAATGTATATAAATGTGGTTACATACGTTTTTTGAATATCCTGATTATTAAGCAAGATATTTTGCTTTTTTTTAGTTTTCGGTATTTAGTAAGCCCCACTCCTACTCATGTCATTTTTACAATAAGCTGTTACATTATGAAGCACTTTATATTAAGCCCAAATACTAAATATTCTTCTCATTGAACTTTTACGTTTTGAGATAAATGCAAGTACGTGACTCACGTGGGAAATCTACTTAGTTAACGCAAACCATACGTGACGGACTTTTTTTCGTTTCTTACTCGGTAATGATCCGTTTTCTGGTGCATTTGAAATATGAATGTGATAGTTCTTATTTAGTTTACCATATTATTTCATGTTTTGAAATAAGTAATAATTGTTTGTTTACTAGTACTACAATTGGACAACAGACTTACTTTGAAATCCCACAGAATAATTGAAAGACAGGAACATAACAGACGATTCGAACAATTTTATGGACTGCTAAATAGAAGATCTCAACCTTCTACAGAAAACAAACTAACAATATACAAATTACTACTAAAACCAACATGGTCATAGAAGTGTGGAGTACAGCAAAACCTTCGAACATCAGACGCATCCAGACTTTCCAATCCAAAGTCCTTCGCACCATAGTAGATGCTCCACATTATATTACAAACCACACCCTCCATAAAGATATTAAAATCCCAGTTTTAAAGGACCTAATTCCCCTAAAATAATCCACAGCAACCTATCCAATCATCCTAATCCAGAAGTCCTAGCCCTTTTCAGTACCACTCATCCATATTCCCCTCCACGGCATCTCAAGAGACAATGGCCCAGAGATCTTCTATAGCAGTGGCTATTTTCTTATCAAGTGCCATTCCTCCTTAGTTGTTGACTTCCTTGCCAGGCAGGGAGAGGCAGCTCCTCTCATAGTGGTGAAGGGGTGTCGCTTCTGTCGAGAGTGATGGAGGATGATATTATTGTACACATCACATTATAAAATGCATTTACATACAGACTTTAATGTATTTTATTGTTCTTAATAAAATAAAATTAATCTAAATCTAAATGCTTACTAGTCTTTTTCATTTATTAAGTTTATATAAACGGCAATTTTCAGGCAGAAAAGATGGCAAAGGAGCTATACTACATACCATGGTATAAACTACAGCTGAAAGACAAGGCTTATCTCAGATTTGTAATCCATATTGCTAATCGACCTATCAGCATGAAAGCATATAAAGCCAATTACTTTAGCATGAGCAAAGAAGCATTCGTTGGAGTAAGTAAATGGTAATGTTAATAGGCCTAAAAAAAATGTGATTACTTGCCTGGTGGATACTCTAATTTGTTATCAGTGTTAAAATAAACGCCAGTTGAGTTGTAATAAATCTTTGAATATTTAAATCTATTTGAAAGGCGGTGGCTTAATCCCATTGCCTATCAAGGACTGTATTATTATGGGGAGGTTTGTACTCAGTAAAACTGGAATAAAATCCATATCGGGGGAAAATCCAACTGATATGGAGTTAGTAATTGTGACATATGTTATCGAGAATTTAAAAGTTTTCGCACAATTCTTGCAGTACCAAGGAGTATCCCTTGCTGAGCTTCTTTTATAATTTTTATTTTTGGGTATTTCCTGAATGAAATGTGAACATTTATTGAAATCAAATGAATCCCCTTGTTAACACGATTGGGGCATTCAAAGGGTTAACTCCAACTCAGCCTAATGTTCAATTCTGATATTTTTGTTTCACTAAATTTTCTATATCTAGTTAAAATGTCAGTTCCGGTTTCCATGGCTGTTAATGAAAGTAAGAAATATTATGATAATGTACCCGGCTTCGCCCGGGAAATCAATTGAGGCTAAATGATGATGGTATTTTTTTTTTTGGGGCTATACTTTTTACTATATTTTTACATTTTCCCGTCTTAATGCTTAGGATTTAAACCCAAATCCGGCGTGTTGGGGGTATGATGGAAGTATTTGTTATGTTACCCGTTTCCTGTGCATGTATCTTTGTTTATATATAACATAATCATAGATTTTCATATTATTAAAGTCAAAAATACGAAATTTCGTTGATTTCGATTTATACCTCATTCAAACTTCGTTATATGGCCAAAGTGATTTTAACAAAAGTTATTTTAAATAACAAAACAAACAATTGTTGTTATATGCACGTTTGCCGAAAAATGAATAGGTTACGATACATCGCGATTTCATATTTCAGACTCCCTTATAACCCTATTTCTATAGTTTTTAGTGTATAACTCATTTATATTTCGGTATACGACAAAAGTGTTTATAACAGAAGTTACTTTAAATAACAAAAAAAAACGACTTTTGGCGTGTGCATATTTGCCTAAAAACCAATAGGAAACGAAATATCACAGTTTTTAATCTCATGCCTCCCTAATAACCCCCACTCCTGTTCGTCTCAGAGAATATTAATATAGCTAAAAGTTGGGTTAGTAGTAATATATATACCAAGTTTCATAAAATTCAGTTCAGCTGTTTACGATTCTATAAAGGACAGAAAAACATTCATTTATATATATGTATATATATATATATATATATATATATATATATATATATATATATATATACAATATATAGATATGTCAGACTAGTTCAAGGAGCCTCACGAACTTTTTCAATGGGAATTCATCATTTTTTTAAAATTTATAGTTCAGAAAAAATAATACAAGATTTTTTTTTTTTTTTACTTTTCCACTATTGTGCCTGGTTGTTAGTGATTTGATTTAAATAGTTACTAATGAGTAACAATTAAACACATAAAAATGATAATTTAGTAATTTATTGTTATATTAATTTTTAGTTTATATTGAATATTGCTTCTGCGTACATGGGCTTCAAGAAGATTAAGAACCTTGAATAATCAATCAGACTACAAACATTACTTTTTAACAAAATATTAATATTGAATATACTTTTTTGTTTGATCAGATAATCAAAATAACTTGTAAAAGTGTACTTTTTGTATGCGAACTGTTTTCTTTACACATAATATATAATTAGTTCAGCAAATGTAACTTTATTTATTTATTTTTATGTATCAGAACTGAATAAATACTTAAATAATGATTTTTATGAAGTCAATTATTTTGTAATGAATTTTATTTTCCTTCCTTTACTCTGTAATTTCCTAATCTCAATGAATCTTCTTACGGACATTTCTATATTATTTTTGCATCCAGTCCTAAAAGTCTACTATTTTATATAGAGTAACGCTTCAGCCATATCGACACATTACCTTCATAAAGAAATACTTTTCTGGGAAAACGCTTCATTATCATTAAAATATAGTCCGTCACGCAGGGGCTGAATAAACTAAGCAGATTTCCCAAGTGAACGTTTACAATAGATAAATACACATACTGGTAACACTACTGTAACTATTAAGTGAATAAATACAAACGGCAATGAGAAATGTTTTAGCCAATTTACAATACAAGTTAATAATGTCTATAACGGAAAGCGGCTGAATTGTAAACAAACAGGCCATCCAACCTCGTAGCGCAGAATAGATAGATGGACCGAAAAGTTGAACAATTATTGAAATATATCTGAATACGACATATTAATTTTATTGAAAACAACTTACTAAAGCTAGTGCTGCAATTTGTAATGAAACACAATCAGTTTTATCTCAATCACTCGAATTTCAGAAATCCAAGAACAAAAGAAGGGGAGGGGGCGGTCAACAGAACGTATTTGCATATATCTCACAAAGTAAGTGATCAATGAAATCAATATTTGGTATTTAACCTTGTAATGAAGTGGTTCACAATACAACAGCTTATTGTTTACACGACATGATTTATATGACGTGAGTAGAAGTGGAGATATGCTGAAGCCTCAAAACTAAAAACTGCAAATATCTCGGTTAATAATCAAGATTGAGAATAAATGTACATAAAAATATTTATAGTACACTGAATGTATAATAACATTTGTTTTATACAAGTTTTCGATCCGACGTACAGTAACGGAGATACTTTGAATTTTCGGAAATGCCCCTCTCTGAACCCCCTCCCTTCCCACTTGTCCGATTTTAGCCATTAACGAACATGATCTTCCTTTTTACATAAAACGATCAAATATCAAGTTTGGTAATTGGTATCCTCTGGCATATGCCTCGTTTTCGCTTCGTTTTTGAGAAAATCACAAAAAAACTGAAAATAGTTGTGCAAAAAGTGTATTTTTTTTTAATAATGTATTTAAATTACAAAAAACTATTGGCTTTTTGAGTAAGCTTAATTTTTTAATTTACGAGGAGTAAATTTAGAAAACATGAATATTCTCACGCTTTCCATATCAATAAAACGTCTAGGTTGAGTGTTTAAACTTAAAAAGAAACGATTAAAATATTTACTAGCATTTTATTCCTTTTTGGACTAAAATGATAATAAATATCATAGCGATCGGACACTGGACTAACTATAAAACACTTACTAACAGAATGCAGATTACGAGCTTACTTAAACATTCCACATGACTTGAACGAACAACTGACTGAGGGTAGCCCACATATTAACACAATTCTGACATATTTAAAAACAATAGAGCAGTTTGAGAATATTTAATTTCATATTTTAAAATTTTTCATGTGTGTGGATGAGTATATGATTGGTGTGTGTGTGTGTGTGTGTGTGTGTGTGAGAGAGAGAGAGAGAGAGAGAGAGAGAGAGAGAGAGAGAGAGAGAGAGAGAGAGAGAGAGAGAGAGAGAGACCTATTTAGTTTTTGTTTCAAAGTTATCAAGTTCTCTTTTCACTTATTTATTTACCGTCTGTTTTTATTTCTATGTTGTGTTCGTGTTTCTTCTTTTGTTTTGTGTTGCATTCCCTTAGTTTTGTTCTATATATTATTTCGTGTTCAATTTTCTGTTATTTTGTTTATGTTGTTTTTTTGTTTTTGTTTTGTTTTCCCCCATGTATATAAGAGCAATGTCTATAAAGCAGATCGCACTGCATCTAAACATTGTTCTGCTGTGAGCTGATTGCAAACCATTCTGATGCGCTCGATGAGGTCATCCCTTGTGCCGACGGGCTCTTGGTAGACATTTTTTTTCACGTATCCCCACACGAAGAAATCTAGTGGCGTGAGGTCCGGAGACCGGGGAGGCCAAGGCACCGGCCCACCTCGTCCTATCCAGCGACCTGGGTAGTTGATGTCCAACCAGTCTCGTACGGCCATTCCGTAATGTGCAGGACAACCATCGAGTTGAAACCAGCTCTCAAGCCTTGTTTCCAAAGGGATATCTTCCAAAAGTGCCCGTAAGTCATTCTCCAGGAATAGATGATAACTTTCAGCGTGAAGTCGAGCAGGTAAAAATACGGGACCTATTATGCGATTATAACAAAGACCGACCCACTCGTTTACAGAAAACTCATGCTGTTAGTGAAATTCTCTAACAGCGCGGGGATTTTCATGTGCCCAAAGGTGGTAGTTTCTTTGATTGAATATGCCCGCACGTGTAAAAGTCGCTTCGTCCGTCCAGATTACTTTCGAACTTAAGTTTACATCGTTTTGCAATTGTTCTTTGTACCAATTACAAAAATTTAATCGGCGGGGATAATCAGCGGGTATTAAATTTTGTACCTTTTGTACATGGTAAGCATGCCTGCGGTCAGCCCTTAATGTGCGCCAAATGGTTGTCTTTGGTATGCTTAGAACTGAAGCAGCTCTCCGGACGCTTGTGCCAGGGTTGGTATTGAAGTGCCTCAGTATCCTCTCCCTCCGCCTCAGGTCGGCTTCCATCGGAGCCTGCATACGGTTTCCACAACGATTACATGAGAAGGACCCAGTCTCTCGAAGCCTTCTGAAAGTGCTGGTAAAAACATCTCTGTGTGGGGTTTCTCGGTCAGGAAACCGTCTGCGATATTCCCGAACTGCCTGACGTGCATTGCCATCGAAGAATCCGTAGACGTAGACTATGTCCGCGTATTCAGCGTTGGTAAATCTAGCCATATTTGTTGACTTCACTGAACAGTACTAGCAACATCACTAATGTGAGAATGCGAGGCTGGATTCCCCCCAAAAAGGATTAAAATGATAGTAAATATTTTAATCCTTTCTTTTTAAGTTTAAACACTCAACCTAGACGTTTTATTGATATGGAAATCGTGAGAATATTCATGCTTTCTAAATTTACTCCTCGTAAATTAAAAAATTAAGCTTACTCAAAAAGCCAATAGTTTTTTGTAATTTAAATACATTATTAAAAAAAAAAAATACACTTTTTGCACAACTATTTTCAGCTATTTTCAGTTTTTTGTGATTTTCTCGAAAACGAGGCATATGCCAGAGGACTTTTTTTCTTAGTTTTTCGATCCTCTATCGATCCCTGAAGTTTGCCCGTTTGGTTTAGGGACACCCTGTATATATATATATATAATTTTGAACGGACCTCATTTTTGTCATCTCCTGGGTAGGATGGGTGGTCATTTGAAGAAATTGTCATGAGTACGACCTCAATAGCTGTACTCCCTTAAGGGAAATTTGCTAACATGTCTTTCAGCTCAAAACTCCAGGAGTTATGCATCACCACATCTGCGCTTGGATAGAATACATTTGTAAACAACCGATAGGTGTATATTCTTAAAAGTTTTGGAGCACCTATAACCCTAGAAGCATACATTAAAAGAATTAAAGTAAATAGATTAATTTGTTTAGTTATTTGGAAAAAGAGATTATATTATTATGACAGTAAAAATGCTTTTGTAATCATTTTATTTAACCAATTCTTTAAGAGAAATTGTATATACAGAGCTCAAGGCCTCTTGAAGTGAAATTTCGATAATCTTTCGCGATATTGTCAGTTAATGAACGAATAATTAATCAGCCCTCGGCCTGCTGCTATAATGCTCTTCAAATTTCATAGCGACCGTCAACAAGATCCATTTTATAATTGGTTATTTTGAAACGATGGGCTAATCCATTTAAATTATTCATCCAGCTCTGGGAACGGGGACATTCTGCCAACGAACAAAAAGAGTTCCAGACTACCTCTAGTGCGACAGTGGAACAAAATGTCACTACCAGTGGAGGATGTAGTGTTTCACAAATTCTACAGGTCAAGCAATAGATTTTACACTTAACTGTAAATAGGTTTACACGGTTTTAAAAAGAATTATTTTCCATTTAAAGAAAAAAATTATAAACATGTATGTTTAATATTAATTGATCATTTAAATTATCAGATAGATAATCATTGTTACATTTGTTTATAACATTGGAGATTTACATTAAAATAATGACCGATGTAAGATTGTGACTAGTAGATGTGGAAAAAAACATATATATATATATATATATATATATATATATATATATATATATATATATATATTTGTTTTTTTATAACAATTTATTATTTATGTTAACAGATATATCTTGTCATAATTCTTTATGACATTGCAGAGGGTACTTAAACCCTAGATGAGATTAGGAAATTACAAGTGGATAGATTACAAACGAATTATTCAATATAAGAAATGTAAAGCATTGCAGAATAAAAATTATACTATTTAAATACGTAGAAAACTAATGTACAACTTCTTCAAGGCGTTTTGCAGACTTGAAGAAGATTATTTATTATAACCAGATTATCTGACTAATAATCTGAATTTTAATATTCAGGTGATGTGTCTCCACAAATCTTTGCCGATAGAAATACCCTGTAATTATGAACTTGAATGTGCGTGAATGTTAAATACATCAAGCTTGAAATAATAATAAAATATTTAAAAAACAAAAATCTCAACCATTGGTCTGCATGTAGAAAAAAAGTACATTAGATTTTAAATTTGGTTATTTGGAATGAAAATTATAATTCCATATATTTACCTTTCTAAATATATGACTAGCAAAAAAAAAAAAAATAGGTAAAACTGCAAAATTGGTCAAGTGTAACTTAATTTTATTAATTTTTCTGTGATTTTTTTATCTTTTATTTTTTTAAAATATTTTATAATTTATAAACATACTTATATAATTTTTTATATATTTTTATATAATTAAATATCTCCTGACTGACTGCAGACTACGTGAACATCTGAACATACCGAACGACTTACACGAACTATTGACAGAAGGTAGTCCACATATAAACACACTCTTAAATCACTTGAAGGCAATTAATATTTACAACAAACTTTAACCATATCCACTCCACTCATCAATCTACGTTTTTATTTTAAATTATGTCACTAATTTGTATTTGTGTTTTTTGTGAACAATTCTGTATAATACATTTTTAAACTTGTGCCTTAAGACTTTCATCATCCTCAAGCCAGGATTTGTCGCAAAATTATAGTTTTACATAATTTTATTTTAACGGTTCCTTAGTTTTATATATAGCTTTATTTTATACTGCCTTAATAATTTTGAAACCATTTTTCTTGATTAACTTAAGGAATTGAAAATAAATGATACTGAGCGACATCGCCTAGTTGCGGAGCTCATCAAATAAATAATGTTATGAAATTTTATAATAATAACTAAATTAAAGGCATGGCCAATGTAAGATTATTAAATAAATAGCTGACAACGTAGGGCGATTGAAATTATACAATTTAAATACACAAAAACCTAATTTATTTGATCTTAGGCTTTTTGATTAATTTGAAAATGATTATTAACTTTTTATTTTGCCCTTTCTTACCTGTTTCAAAGATTATGTCGTAAAATTCCTTACAACAAGTAGAACAATTCTTGAAAAAAGTTTTCTATAAATTCTATAGGTCTACCAAAGACCTATTTGCCGTTAATTTATCAATTAACAGTAAATAGGTTTATTATTATTATTTATTAACGTCCACTTTTTGCTAATGTGGCTAATTGGGACGGGTTAGCTACAGCTTACCACCCTTTTCTACCCAGGTTGGGACTAAGGATTTTATTTAATGAATCCGTCACTAAATAAATTCCTATTGCCAAGGCGGGAATCGAACTCGCCACTCTAGGTTTACCATGTGAGATTACAAGCAACGCTTTAACTCACGTTGCTAACCCGACCCCTAAATAGGTTTAGAAACTTTCGATTTAAAAATAATATTTGATTTAGTATAAAAATGGATTATTTACGTTATCAGATAGATACATTTTTTTATAATACTTTATAACATTGCGTTGTTAATTTAATTCGATGGCCGAAGTGAGACTACGAAATAACGAATGGATGAACTAGCGTGTTAGAAATTGTACTGCTTCAATGTCCAGAAAACTAATTTATTAGATCTTTAGGGTTTTTGGAAGATTATTGGCTTTCGGTCTCAACATTTCTACACCGTTGCAAAGGTCAAAACGTCAAATTCCTTAGAGTAAATTGAGAAACTATTGAAAACAAAAAATATATGCTAACTAAGAGGAAAATTAAATTTAAAAATTCAATATATGTGTTAGGTTTATGCTAAATAATTGAAGTCAAACTACACAAGAAACTAAGGAAAACATAAGTTTAACAAATATATATATAACTAAATACTTTAAAAACTGTAGTCGAAACAATTTAAGAACTTGAAATATACAGTATTCTGCCAATTTTCTTTTTTATTTAGTACTTCAGTATTTAAAAGTTAATTATCTCTTATAGGTTGTGTACAGTACACGTGAATTCAACGCGGTATTACAACTTTTAGATGATTTAATAAAATAAGTGTACTTTTTGATCATAGTGCGTAAATTAGTATGATAAAAATATTTTCATTTTCTCCCACTGACTTTTATTGAATAATTTCTGAAACTCCAAAACCTCTGCAGGAGAGTTCTACTGATCGGGAATATATCAGGGTTGCCACTGCCAGAGTATGAAAAGGAAGCGACATGGAAGGCTGTCCTGTTTAAAGTGTATTTCGCCTTCATAACAATTTTCGGAATGTACGCATTTATTACGTCATGTATCAGCGTAGTTATGGCAGAAAACTTTGAGGTAAGACAAACACTATAATATTTTTAAGTAACGAATATTAATTGTGTGAACTTTATTTTGATCACAAATTAGGTATCCAGGACTCACATTAGACAAGCGACTAACTTGGAAACCCCACATCATATTAAAAGTCCGTCACGCAGGGGCTGCGTATACTAAGCAGATTTCCCACGTGAAGTTTTACAATAGAGACATTTCAGAATAGAGAGCGGGACAGTTACAGGAACGGCCCGAACTAGCTCTTGACGGAAACTCACGACTAGACCCGAAGTTGCCGATCTCATCTCTGAAACTGAAAGCATGAAAATGCAAATATCTCGGTTAATATTCAAGATACAGACTACATGTATATAACACTATTTATAGTAAATTTAATGTTCAATAAAATTGATTCTATATAAGTTTTCGATCCGACGGATAGTAACGGAGATATTTCGAATTTTCGAAAATCCTCCCCTCTAAACCCCCTCCCACTTTTCCGATTTCAGCCATTAACGAACTTGATCTTTATTTTTACATAAAACATTTAAATATCGAGTTTGGTAACGATCAAGCAAAAATTGCGACCGCTAGAGCGTTAACAGAAAACTATATATATATATATATATATATATATATATATATATATATATATATTTAATTTTGAACGGACCTCGCTTTCGTCATCTCCTGTGAAGGATCGATGGACGTGTGATGACATTTTTCGTAAATCGCGTAATGAATTCGACCTCAATAGCTGATTTCTCCAAAGGGAAATCTGCTAAAAGACAAGACGTGAATCGACGGTACAGACTTCTACTAAGGCTACTTGACAACAGATCTAAATTGTCACTACACAACAAACGACTGATTTATACGACAGCACTCAGACCATTATGGACTTACGGACTTAAACTTTGGGGTTCCACTAAACCTTAAAATTCTTCCAAGATACAAACCCTCCAATCCCAGAATACTCCGCAAAATTACAGATTCCCCATTTTAGGTATCCAATTTAACTCTCCATAATGACCTCAACATTAATTTTGTCCATAGCCTCGCAAAATCCCGATATCAGAAATTCCACTCTCACCTTCCCGCACATCCTAATCCTTTAGTTGAATCACTCTCATCTACCCATATTCCAGAAAACCCAAGACGACATCTGAATCGTAAGTGGCCAAGAGATCTTCTTGTGTAGTCCACAGTATAACTCCAAATAGTACAATCCAATGTTCCCTCCAATGTGAGTATTGTCAATGAACAACTTCCCACCTCAAGCTAATAATCAACCCAAGTGTTATTATCATTCATACCATTTGCTTGTAATATTTAATATTGTTGTAAATAAACAAATAAATATATATAAACAAATTAAAATTTTGAAGCCATGAAACTAGTAGAGGTTAAATGCGATCACCCCGAACTAAGATTCATTTTTCAATCCAGTTTTTCACACTTGAATATCATTTTTTTCGTATTTATAAGACCTCCGGTGAACTATTTTTCATCATCAGTATCTCCAGGATCCAGAATTTAAGGAGATTTCCCTTAAGGAAAATTACCTATTGAGGTCGTTATTTTCGAAATATTTCTTCAAATGCCCATCGATCCTGCCTAGGAGATAACGAAAATGAGTTCCGCGAAACAGATCTTAATAACATGAAGTCTTCCCTCCAATTTCTTTATTGGAGCCCAAGACCTTTCGAGACTAAAGTGCCATCATCAGGTGCTGTCATGACCCCTCATTTATGTATTGCCATCTAAGTGCTGATCTAGCTGATGCTCGACGGGCAGTCATCATAATTCGTGTGTTCCCTGAGTATGGGAGTACAGATCTGTGAAACAGGTCTTAATAATAATAAGTCTTTCCACCAATTTCTTTATTAAAGCACAAGGCCTTTTAGGACTTTGTTATATTAAGATATATTTTAGTAGCTGGTTTTCTTTCCGGTGAAGAATATTTCTATTCACCTGTTCAGCTCTTAGAGGTTGTCAGACTTGATTGTTTACAATTCAGACACTTACCGTCAGGAGGTTGTCAAAATTATTGTTTGTATTTATTCACTTAATATTCACGATTGTATTAAGTGTTAACAGTAGGTAGATTTATCAAATGCAAAATTTCTCTCTCTCTCTCTCTCTCTCTCTCTCACTCTCTCTCTCACTCTCTCTCCCCCTCTCCATCCCCCTCGCTCTCTCTTTGTCTCTCTCACTCGTTTTCTTCGTCTCTCTCAGCTTGTGGAAAATCTGCTTGGAACAAAAAATGTTTCATTCTTTTTGTTTTAGTTTTTAATCTCATTGTGGTGTAGTGATTTGTGTTTAGATATAGAACAGTGCTGTAATGAGAGCGAGCGAGCGGAGGGGAAAGGCAAGTAGACCGCTGACAAAGTACTACTGAAAATGGGGGCGCGTTGTATTGCTAGTTTTCAGGGAGTGAACAGTTGTATGATATGCTAGTGCTATTCTGTCTAATTGCCGGGGCCCCCCGCGGATATGTGTTGTAATGTAATTAGCGTTAAGTTTTAGTATATGTTGTAAGTCGTAGTATAGGTATATGTATATACCAGATATAGGATAGTAGATAAGTAAGCCTATATGTATTTATTGGTTTAACCAATTAGCCGTGTGTGTGCCTTCCCGGTTAGCCAACACATGACACTCATCTACTTTTTTTAGGCGCTGTGCCTTGTGACAACGGCTACTACTTTACACACCTTGACTACATTTCTCACAGTTTTCTTTTTAATTTGGAAAAACGACTTCAAGAATCTTACCGACGACGTTAACAGATTGGTTCAGCGAGTGGCTACGAGCAGCCTCGGCTCTTCCGAGTATTTCACGAAGCTGTGCCAAAGGGACTCCAAATTGATGGACAGGTACATCACTATCGTAGCCATAACTACAGCCCTCTGCCCCATGTGCTTCTGCGTCTCACAATCCCTCATGGATTTAGTCAATGGGAAATTCAGAGAGCGCCTCCCCATGCCTTTTTACTACATTTACGATCCGAAGCAGCCCGGTGTCTTTGAACTACTGGTCGTAGCACAGGTAAATAGTTCGTTTCTTAAGGTTTTAGGGCGAAAAATTAATAGGTTATAAAACTCATTTTTGGATAAGTACCTGAATTTTGTGTGTGAATTGTTTATGTAAGTTGTAAATATTGTATATCCTCATATACATTCGTTAATTATAATTTAATTTACATCTTAATTTTTATTTACTTCCATCTGGCAATTCTTACATCTATTCTTAGTTAATCTAATCTAATTTCTATTTGGTTTTACATTTTTCATTCCTTTATTTATTTTTTTAAACTTTTTGTATCTTTGATTTTTATATTTTTATTTTTTAAATTTTTTTATATTTTAATTTTTAAATTTTATATATTTGTCACATTTTTTTATAATCTTATTTTTTTTAAATTTTATATATTTTTCATATTATTATTTTTAAATTTTATATATTTTTTATTTTTAAATTTTATATATTTTTCAAATTTTTATTTTTAAATTATAAATATTTTTCATATTTTTATTTTTAAATATTATATATTTTTCATATATTTATTTTTAAATTTTATATATTTTTCATATTTTTATTTTATTTTATTTTTTTTTTAATTTTGTATTTTCTTTTTTAATTTTTTTAGTTTTTATTTTTAAATATTTAAATAAATATTTTTCATATTCTAATTTATAATATATATATATATATATATATATATATATATATATATATATATATATATATTGTTATGGGGGAGGTTTATACTCAGTAAAAACTGGAATAAAATCCATATCGGGGGAAAAGCCAACCGATATGGAGTTTGTGATTGTGACATGTTAAGGGGAATTTAAAAATTTTCGAACAATTCTGGCATTATCAAGAAGTACCCCTTCCTGTGCTTCTTTTATAATTACTGTTGGCAGATTTAAATTCTTGGTGCCTGCTATTGTTGTTTTTGGCACGAGTCCATTTGAACTAACTATAATAGGCGTAACTAAGCCAGATTTCAGTTTGTATACCTCTTTGAGCTCGGTAGCCAATTCTTGATATTTTCTTAATTGTTCAGCATAAGATTTTCGAATATTCTCATCATTGGGTACTGCAATGTCAATGATATCAGCAGACTTATTGATCTTGTCAATAATGAGAATATCCGGTTTGTTATGATGCACAGTATGGTCAGTTATCATCGCTTCGTCCCAATACATCTTTACATTATCTTTATCCAATAACTTTTAAGGGCTATAGCGATAATAAGCGACCTTTCTGTCTACCATGCCAAATTTCTCTGCTAGAGCTTTATGGTATATTTTTGCCACGTTATTGTACCTTTGTAAGTATTCCGACCCAGCAAGTATTTCACAACCAGCCGTGATATGTTGAATGGACTCATACGATTATTATTATTATTATTATTTATTACAATATAGTAATGCAAAAATGATTTTTATTTTTTTTATATATATTTTTACTTTTTTATATATTTCTATTTTCATTTTTTTTTAATTTTTATATTCTTATTTCATTTTTCCTTTTTTTTTTATTATTATTATTTTGAATTTCATTTTTTATATGTGTATATTCTTATATATATATATATATATATATATATATATATATATATATATATAATTTATTAAAATATACTAATAAAAATATATTTTTATTGGTATATATTTTATTATTTTTATATTTTTTACTTATATGTTTAATTTGATGACATTAAAATATTATTACAAAAATAATAACTCATTGATGTGTTACTATTCGAAAAAATGATAAAATATTTGTATAACACCATAAAACACTCCTGTTTCAGACATTATGTTTGATTTTGCCTGCATGTATGAAACTAGCAAATGATTGTATTATGCTAGGATTGTACAATATCGTTTCCAGCAGTATCCAATACTTAACAATTACCATGAAAAATCTTCAGAGTGATTACAAAACTACAGAACGCAGAATTATTGAAGAAAGGATTATTCTTTGGATAAAGCTACATCAAGAAGTTTTAAGGTATGTTTCATAAAATGCAAAATGCAGACTAACTACTGAGATTGTTCTAGTGAATAACTTCTTCGGAAAAACTATTTTAAATCCCTAACTAATTTATGGAAAAACGTTTTACACACAGAGCTGCTTAAACTAAGTTGATTTCCCAATTGAAGTTTTACAATAGATAAATCTACATACTTTTAGAAATAACACCATCGTGAATATTAATTGAACAAATGAGAATGAGAAATCTTTCACCCCATTTACACTTTAAAAACCTGCAAAACGGAAAGCATCTGAATTGTAACAAACAAGCTAAAAGATAGACAATTTCCCGAACGGAAACAAAAAGGTCCGTCACGCAACGACTGCGTATACTAAGTAGATTTCTCAAGTAAATTTTTCCAATAGAGAAATCTCCATACTAGTAACAGTAGTAGTAACGAGTCTCTGGACCAATTTCACGGGAGCCGAACAGTTACGGAAACGGCCGAACTAGCTTTCGGCGGAAAGTCACGAATAGAACCGACATCAGCCGGTCTCATCTCGACCGTTATCCGCACAAACTTAATAAAAATGCATATATCTTGGTTAATATTCAAGATAAAGAATAAATGTACATAAATATATTTATAGTAAATTTACTTTGCAATAAGATTGGTTCTAAACAAGTTTTCGATCCGACGTATAGTAACTGAGATATTTCGATTTTTTTTTAAATTCCCTCCATCTAACCCCGTCCCCGATTTAAGCAACGGACTTGATCTTTCTTTTTACATAAAACAATTAAATAACAAGTTTCGTAACGATTAAACAAAAATTGCGACCCCTAGAGTGTTAACAGACATGTTTGACCGGAAGATGGGGAGGCGTGTATGTATATATATATATATATATATATATATATATATATATATATATACACACACAGTTGTGAACGGACCTTATTTTCGTCATTTCAAAATTCGTGTCATGAGTACGTCCTCAATAGCTAGCTGATTTCACTTAAGGGAAATTTGCATAAACACTTATAGACCATGCTCCTAAATTTGAACTTTTCGTTGATCCTGACAATGTGAGAATCTTGGAAAAATGAAGAAATTCAACTCGCATATAAATAAATTAAAAAAAAACATGAAAACAGTAGTTAACAAAAAATCAAGAATGGAAACTTAACAGTAATATATTGATTTCATTCTAACATAAAAAGTATTAACGTTTTTATCATTTTGATATATAGTTAAGACAGTTCGCAATACTGACGCTACTTCATCGGACAGTTTGATATATTACTAAAATAGATTATAAAGGTCTACCATAGCAATATCGATTCTAACCCTGTATTGATTTATGGTAGCATTTGGTAGCAGGTTATGCTTCAAATCAGATTAGACGGAATAGAGAGATTGAATTATTCTAGACCTGAAAGAAGAAAAATTAATGAAATCTAAATGAACATAACATAGTGGCACGTTTATTACAAAATCCGAATGAGTTCTTTTGGATTTCAAAATTAGACACACACAAGCTTCAGAGTTTTTATCCTTGCGCAATTTATTTAATAATGCACTACACATTTGATTGATTATTCTTAACTGCTACTCACAGTATGCACTGTTCTTGTTATTACAGAGTCTAATAACTCTCTCAAGAACACTGAAGTTCACAAAAACACGGCACTGCACTGATCTTTACTTAAACACGGCACTATACTGTTCTTTTCATAAACACGGCACAAGACTGTTCTTCACATAAAACACTATACCGCACTGGAGCTAAAACGCACTGTTCACTAAAGCTTCACTAAACGAACTGTTGATCACTTGAAGATAGCTGAGAACAAACTAAACTATCTCGGGGTGGGTCGGTTTGGAAAAATCGAAGGGGAAGGCCGAGACACGTCCAGAACAGGACTGGTATTGCAAAGGATGGGCTAAAACATCTGTCGGCACCTTTGATCTACTTCGTACTTCTTAACATGTACGTAGTTTTTGCAACAATATTATTTTTATTGAAAAATTACAATTTAGACTCTCCGTTGTAGAGGTTATTTACTTGTATATTGACTGAAAGATTTCTGATTATCGTTTGTATTAATTCACTTAATATTCACAGTGGTGTTACCAGTATATATCTATTGTAAACCTTCGCATGGAAAATGTGTTATTGTACGCAGCCCCTGCGTGACGGACGTTTTTTGGCACACAAGGACCCTTTATACTTTGTCGTAAACCCCTGGGGTCAATATAAACCTCTTTGGGAATCATCTCGCTAGGCCATGGGCTTACTTTGATTTTAAGTATAAGGGTAAAGCATTGAAATAAAGAAAGCGGAACATGTAGAGTTTTAATAAAGTTAAATAAGTAGAAATTGTCTTTCTATTAATTTTGACTCTGTTTTTACAAGTGTTATTAGATTAGTGAAGATGGGTCATTGATGAATCATGTATATACAGGGCCATTCAAAAAGAATGAACTGATTTCAAAGCTTTATGGTGCTTTACACCAGCATCGCAGCAAAACACGTAATGCGATGCTGGAACTGGAACATGGTAATGATGACACCATAAAACGTCAACACCGGTTAAATATATGTGCCTTTATTGCATTCTTGTATTACTGCCTGTTAATTAGATATAGCTTTATGAAATCGGTTCATTCTTTTTGAAAGACCCTGTATATTGGGCATTGGTGAATATTTGTACTTGCTGCTTTAAGGCACGTTTTAAAATTTTCTAATTTTAATTTTGTGCGGGTTATAAATTAATTATTTCAAAGACTTGGGAAAATAAATTGTATATTGAAACCACTGATTTTGAGTTTGTGGAGGATCGGATAACAAAATGTTTCAACAATTTCTAACTCATGCATGTAGCTTATTGTAGAGCAATGAATTTCTTGTGTGTCAGAAATCCTTCCATAAATATATTATATAACTCAAATACATACATATTAAAAATAATGTAAAAAAATTATGTAATTATGTATATTTTTGTTCACAGGGTAACTCGAGAGATAATAAATTTCTTTTCTCCAGTGGTGGTTGTTTATTATGTAAACGTTTTTTGCATGGTTGCCGGCGGTGTCTTCTTCCAATTGAACGTAAGTATATTGCGATATCATAGTAGTTTAATGCGTAATTTTTGTTTTTAAAAAAAGCAACGAAATAAACAAGATATTATCCTACTAATTGAAACGGAATTAAAAAGTCGTCTGTTTTCAAACACTGACTGCTAAGAAAAACTAACTGCTCTTTGAGACGGCCAAGAAAGAATTAAAGAAATATGTCTGCACATTCGATTAATTCAAGTTAGGTGGACAAAAGTGTTGATTAAAATTCTAAACAAGTCCCTCAAGCAGGGAGTCAAGCAGATTTTCGACGTGCCTTACGTACTACCCTTTTCCCCCAAAACGTAAAAGTTCAATGAGAACAAAATTTGATGTTTAGGCTTCAAATAATATAATAGTATTTAGCATAATATAACAGATTTTTTGTTTAATATGACATGAGTAGAAGTGGGGGCTGGCCGAAAACTAATAAGTGCAAATATTCCTGTTAATAATCAAGATAATGAAAAAAACATACATAACAAAATATATAGAACAATAATAATAACAACATTTTTTTTGTCTATACAATTATTCGATCCTACACATAATAAAGAAGATATAAAAACTTGTTGAAATCGTATAGAATAAATCTTATAGCACATTAAATGTACTATGAATATTGTAATATACGTTTATTCCCGATCTTTAATATTAACCGAGATATTTGCATTTTAGAAAAGTGTTATTAATTATTTTCCCCATTAACCTTTTTAATACAAGTGAAATCTATCAGGTATCAGGTAAAAGTATTTATCAGAAATGTTTAGGCATCTAGCTCAGAAGTACAACAACCTAAAATAAGCAATGGTTTTCAGGAGGTGGTAAAAATCTGAATTAAGTTTAGTTAGTACTTCAAAAACATGCGCTTGAGCAATCGAGGTGGTTTAATTATCATCATTTATCGTATGAATAGCGTAACAGGTAATTTACCTTAAAACTGACCTCGTAAAAGTAAGAAGCAAAATATCAAGTGAAATGAATTACTCGTCCATTTCCTGATTAGTATGAGGGAGGCTACCACCTTAAGTTGCTAAAAGTTTAAAATGCCTACTACAAAATATTTCAAAAACTCTTTTAACTAGTCGGGTTTTTACTGCTGAAATCAATCTTTTATGTTGAGACATATCCCAATAAAGGGGTAAAACGATTTTCAGCATCCTTCTTTAACTCGTTGAAAAAGCCTGGAATGCAGGAGAAAATATAAGGAAAATAGTAATGCACGGTTTATTACGTAAAACGGGCGGAGATAATTCGGCAAGGAATGCCTAGCGGATCATTGCTACAAAAATGGCGACGGACAATGGCGATGTGAAGCATCCAGAACTAAGCACTGCTCCGAGAAAGGTAGAGAGTCGATTGAAAATTGAAGAAACGGCGAGAGTGAAGGAAGAACTTGACAATGCGGGGAAACACCGCAAAATGTCCTAGAGGTTTCAAGTCCTTTATCATTTTTTGTCCCTTACAAAACAACTATATTGAGAAAGTATCTGATTTTATTGATTGAAAGTTATGACAGGACGAATTCCACGATTTACTGAGTGCTTTATTATTATCATATTGTTATGTTTAATTCAGTAACTTTTCTTTAGTTGTCTATGTACCTTAAAACTGGGCTCTGGTTGGTTGTGAGTCAAAGCGTGGAATTAATCTGATATGGCAAACCTAAAGTGGCGAGTTTGATTCCACCTGGGAAATACGAATTTATTTATTAAACTCGTTAAATAAAAACCTTAGTCCCACCCTGGCTAGAAAAGGATGATAACCTGTAGATAAGCAGGCCCAATTATCCATAGTAGCAAAAAGTGGACGTTAATATTAATATTCAGGTCGTACTCATGACGCGATTTTCGAAAAATTTCTTCAAACGTCTATCGATCCATATATGTATATATATATATATATATATATATATATATATATATATATATTTGTCTGTTAACGCTCTAGCGGTCGCAATTTTTGTTTTATCGTTACCAAACTCGATATTTAAACGTTTTATGCAAAAAGACAGATCATGTTCGTTAATGGCTAAAATCGGAACAGTGGGAGGGGGGGGGGTTAGAGGGGGGGGGGGTTTTCGAAAATCTGAAATCTCTCCGTTACCAGACGTCGGATCAAAACATTGTATAGAACTAATCTTATTGTAAATTAAATTTACTATAAATATTGTTCTATACATTTATTCTCTATCTTGAATACTAACCGAGATATTTGCATTTTTATTAATTGTGGGCCGATAACGGATGACTGAATTTTCTCGCCAAAAGATAGTTCGGCCATTTACCGTAACTGTTCGGTTCTCGTATGGAGATTTCTCTATTGTATAACTTCACGTGGGAAATCTGCTTAGTTTACGCAGCCCCTGCGTGACGGACTTTTTTAGTTTTGAGCCTTCAGCAAACCCCCCACTTCTACTCATGACTTATTAACAATTAGCTGTTATATTATGAACAACTTTATTACAAGGTTAAATACCAAGTATTGTTTCCATTGAACTTTTAATTTTTGAGATATATGCAAATACATTCTGTTGGCACCGCCCCCCCCCCTATTCATTTGCTCTTGGATTACTAACATACGAGTGATTGAGATAAAATTGATTCTGATTCATTACAAATTACAACACTGACTTTAGTAAATTTTTTTCAAATAAAATGAATATGTTATATTCTGATATATTTCATTAATCGTTTGTCTTTCCGGTCTATCCAGGCTCTACGAGGTTGGCTGGCCTGTTTGTTTACAATTCAGCCACTTTCCGTTTTAGAGAGTAACTTGTATTGTAAATTAATGGAAAGATTTCTCATTACCATTTGTATTTATTCCCTTAATTTCTTATTCCCTTAATTTCTATTTATTTATTCCCTTAATTTCTCATTACCATTTGTATTTATTCCCTTAATATTACCTGTATACATATTTATCTATTATAAACCTTCGCGTGGGGAATCTGCTCAGTTTACGCAGCCCCTGCGTGACGGACTTTTAATATTATTCATACTAATTGTTTGTTTGTTTCATAAGGTTTTAGGGCGAAAAACAAATTGATTATCATTGGCCGGTAATATATATATATATATATATATATATATATATAACTGTTGTTTTGTATAAGTACCTGCATGTTGTGAGTGAATTGTGTCTATGTAAGTTTTAAATATTGTTAAATCCTCATTTATATCGTTATTTATAATTTAATTTCGATTTATTTCCCCATCTGGCAATTCTTACATCTATTCTTATTTAATCACATGTTATGCATATGTGAGACACCCTGTATATATATTTACAACTGATAATAGGCTACAGAATCGTCAAGTATACAGCTGATTGGTGAGGGCACTTACATGCTAATAACCATAGTACAGCTGTATCTACAATGCGGAATGGCTGAGGATATAGCGGTACAAGTAAGCAGCTCAACTCATTCTATTTTGCAACAAAAATGTCCCCAACTTGATTTTTGTCTTTTCAATGTGTGTGTGCATTTGCACCTTGTATTGTGTCTTTTTAACAAGTCCTTTAAGTTCGTTACCGTCCATTAAATATTTCTAAACAAGTTTTTCATTTGATAAGTGCATTAAAAATGTACTCTTTAATCTATATAAAAAAAAAATAGCCCGTCACGCAGGGGCTGCACTAATTAAGCACATTTCCCACGTGTGTCGCTTATTTGCATTAATATCAAAGACATAAAAATTCAATGAAAATAATATTTGGCATCAAGGCTTCAAATAAAATCTTCAAATTACAACAGATTATTTTTAATAGGACATGAATAGAAGATGTGGGGGGCGAAAATTAAAAAAAGCAAATATCTATGTTCATAATGAAGACAGTAAAAATAAAAAAAAAAAAAAAACATTTACAGAACATTACAATAAGATTGGTTTTATACAATTTTTCGATCCGTCGCATAATAACTGAGATATTAAGAATTTTCGAAATTCCCTCCTCTAAACTCCACCTCCCACTGGTAAGATTTCAGCCATTATCGAATTTGATCTTTAGTTTTCATAAGATTTATAAATATTAAGGTTTGTAACGATCAAACAAAAATTGCGACCACTAGAGCATTAACAGACAAATATATATATATATATATATATATATATATATATATATATATATATATATATATATATATATAGATGTGTGTTAACGCTCTAGTGGTCGCAATTTTTGTTTGATATATATATATATATATATATATATACTAGCTCAGATACCCGGCTTCGCCCGGGAATTCATTTGAGGCTGAATGGTGATGGTATTTTTTTGGCAAGGCTTTACTTTCCACAATATTTTGACATTTACCCGTCCCAGTGTTTAGGGCTAATACCCGTCGTTTTTGTGGATTTGTTAATAATAAAATTAATTTTTTTTTGTAAGACTTCACTGTCCTCCATATTGTCATATTTCCCGTTACCTGTGCATTATGCATAGATTTGAATTATTAAGGACAAAATATTAACGTACATTTGAATTAATTTTTCCAGGTGAGGTACCCTTTAGTTCAAATTGGAATGAATTGTTGGGCAAATTTCTCTATATAACAAAATAAACAATTTTTGTTATGTGCATATTTGCCGAAACCACAATAACAAACGAAATATCACTATTATTAATTTCCCCCCTACACGTCCCTAGAAATGTTAGTATGGCTTATTGTAAGGAAGGCGTTAGTGCTAATACACATACCGAGTGTTTTATTTAGTTCGGTGAGTCTTTTGTGCCAAATAAAATTGTTGACTTCCGCTATAATTTTTAACGTATAACTAGATATATATATATATATATATATATATATATATATATATATATATATATATATATAATTTTGAACGCCCCTCATTTTGGTCATATCCTAGGTAGGATCGAAGAACATTTTAAGAAAAATTTCGAAAATTTCATGAATACGACCGCAATAACTAATTTCCCTTGAGGGAAATCTGCTAATAATAATAATAATAAGACAAATAAAACTCGGCTGTTTGTGTCTTTTTTAGCCGATTTATCTTAAGGAAAATCCGTGAATGAGGTCGTACTCATGAAATTTTCCTTAAAATGTCCATCGATCCTACCTGGGATATGACCAAAATGAGGCCCGTTCAAAATTGTATATATATATATATATATATATATATATATATATATATATATATATATATTATTTTTCATTTCTCCCTTTATACTAGGGACGCAATGAATATTCTTTTTGATATAATATCTTGACGTAAAATTTTATTATCTAAAATGGAGGTTTCTTGATTCTCAATGCGAATAAAACAAGTTCTTTTATTTTTTTGACGATTAATAATATTCCTCATTGTCCAATTTTTACAACTGAAAAATTGGCTTTTAGCAGATTTCCCCTACGGAAACTCAGCTATTGAACTAGTACTCATAGCGCAATTTTCGAAAAGTTTTCTCAAATATCCACTGATGACGGAAATGAGGTACGTTCAGAATGGTACATACATTTGACTGTCACCGCTCTAGATGTTGCAACTAAACATGATATTTAAACGTACTATTTAAAACTAAAGATCAATTTCGTTAAAAGTTGAAATCCGACAAGTTGGAGAGGGTTTAGAAGGAGAATTTGGAAAATTCAAAATATCTCCGTTATTTTACGTCGTATAGAAAAATTGTATAGTTCCAATATTATTGTAAATTTAATTATCTATAAATGTTGTCATATACACGTTTTCTCTATAATTAATTTTAACTTATTAATTAGCATTTGTTTTTATTTTAGCCTTAAACACCAACTTTTATTTATCGCCCATTTTAAATAGTCATATTATCATGGAACGTCATTCCAAGCACAAATATGAATTTCGGTTGATAATGGGCCACCTACTTCTACTCATTGGATTTTTTTTTTTTTTTTTGGAAATATATAACATATGTCAAGATAAGATCAGTATTGGGGCTCGGGTTAGCCGTGCGAGTTAGGGCGTTGGTCCTAATCTCGTATGGCAGACCTAGAATGACGGGTTCGAATCCCGCCCTGGGCAGTGGAAATTTATTTAATGGCGGCCTCATTAAATAAACTCCTTGGGCCCACCCTGGCTAGAAAAGGATGGTAACCTCTAGATAACCCGTCCCGATTAGCCTAGTTGCATAAAGTGGACGTAGAATAAAAAAAAAGAAGAAAAAAAAAGATCAGTATTGTGTCATTCCAACATGTGGGTCTGCTTAGTTCACGCACTCCCTGCGTAGCCGACTTTTCTGTTTAATTGCCATTTTGTAATCTCCGAAAAACTGGTTTATCTCATGATTTTGTTTAACTTTCGGTCGGGCGCGTCAAGAATATTCCGTCTTTGGGCGCGTGTATCTCTGAGATCATCCTCAACCGTTTTTACGGAAATACAGTTTTTTAATATATATTTTGCACTAAAATGTTCAGCGTGTGATTAGAAACCACAACAGAGGAAGTATTTGTTTGAAAGAAGTAAATATTTTTCAAAATTGATAAGTATTATAATAAAAAAAATCTTGGTAGATAAAATAATGAAGTTGGTTATAGATTCACTATTATTAAAACCGTGGACGATGATTTTTAAAATATAATTAAAAAATACAAATATCAAAGGAAATTGTTTAAATGCACATGTCTTAATTATACATAATTCATTTCAGTTTATGAGCAATATAAACAAATTTTCTAAATATAACTTCATTCAAAAATAAGTAGCACGAAATCACTTTTAGATAACAATTATTAAAAATCATCTGAATTTTAATGTACCAATCCTTTTAAAAATAGCAGTTTAATTATTATTTCTTTTGCAGAGCTGCATTATAATTAGGACAAAGCATGGAGCTATGTTGTAAACAAATTTTGTTTTTGCAAATCTCACAAGAGTAAACCTACATTTCTTTTCAGTTTTGCTTGGTTCACATAATTTTCTTTTCGTTGTAGCGGAGAGACGATTTTTATGCTGTTCTGTACTTGAGTTCAATGTATGGTTCAATGAGCCTCTGCACTCTTCAAGTTTCGTCCTTAGTTTGGTTGGTAAACGTCTACTGTTGTCACTGCGTCGTACAATATTTTCTTGTACAAGTTCTTTTGAAAGCTCATGTATGAGCAAAATAGTAGAAAAATAGGTTTATATGATTCCATTTAATAAAGAGAAACTTAATTGATGTATATATTTATGAAATACAGATTTCAAAAAAACTTACGAGATCGGGCGCGTGGTATCTAGGAGGTTAAACTGAATGACAGGTGAATCACACGACTCCATCAAACGCAGTGACACAACTGACCTTTAGGGAGACCTACACACTACACCATCACTCTCTGCTAGGAGAGCAAATATTTCTCTAGAAATCTCAGAGATCACGCGCCCGACGAAGGGTTAACAATGGTTTTACGCAGGCTAATAAAATCGCTTTAACCAGTCATAGTTCTCATATTACTACTACATAGTGCGCATAGAGACAGGCTCCGGAACCCCGTGAGGGTCAGTGTTATGAAGAAGGTTATAAACTATTGGTCCAAATTGTCACTCATGCCGGAAGAGAGGTTGCCAAGGCTTTGCTTCAATAGGCTAATTTCCTTGGATAGGAGCAATCCTGATACAATCTTTAATTGGGTCGCACAAGTCAGATCAATAGCTAATCACTATGGCTGCGGAAAGGAGTTTACTGAAGTTTATCAGAACGAAATATTGAAATACAAAAATGAAATTTTAGAAAATCTAAAAACCACGACCTTTCAATTAATATTCACCGAGCTACAAATTCTAAAAGTAACCCCATCTACAGAACTATATCCAGCTTTAATATATCCAGCCCGGAGAACTGAAGACAACCATAATAATACTGAACTGAAGACAAACATAATAAAGCTAAGATCTGTTAGTCAATTTGAGTATCAAGCTCAGAATTCACCAAACTTCTATCACGAAACAAAACTTTCTCATTCAAAGCTCAGGAACCTTGCACTTTTTGTAATCAGTTCATCCCTAACAGCCTGTCACATATACTTCTCTACTGTGAGAAGCTCATCGAAGACAGAAATAAATATCTACAAACACTTTCTTTAGCAGTCTGTGATGTGCATATAATTGAAGAGATACATAGTATCGATAGCTGCACAAGATTTACTGCTTCATCACTTTAGCATGCAATACTCTGGAATCTATAAGCGCTGATGGACCACACTCAAGTGAAATGTTATATTAAGACGAATTTATATAATTATAGAATGCTTTTAGTTATCTTTATGTGCTATATTTTACTATTTACACTATATTGCTTTTTTGTTTTTCTTTATTGTCATATTATTGTTGAACTCAAGTACTTGAATTTAATTATTTATTTAAAAGACAGATTTGCTATTTGTTTATTTAATTTGTACAAGATATAAATCTTTAACAAATAAATATATATTCTATTCAAGTTCTCATATGACAGATGGGTTTTCTAGCAAACACAATTTCCTTTTATGTATTTCTCCATTATAAAATGTGTTTTCTTCGTATGCATTTCAGTCTGATAAGCTGAGGGAGGAATTATACAACTTCCCATGGTATGAGATGGACAAAAAGTACAAACATTACTTTAGACTGGTGATAAACATGGCTGGCAAACCACAACATATAACTGCCTACAGTGCCCCGGTCTTTACTCTAAATCATGAATCATTTCAAGTAGTAAGTATTATATATACTAATAACATAGAGAGTTTGAGAAATCTGATTATATGTATTGCAGGTCATAATGAAATACTGGGAGACAGGTGAGTCAAAGATAAGTTTTTTAAAGTGGCCTATGCAGGAAGGTAAGCGCTGGAAGTTTCGAGCTGACTTTTGACTGCTGCTGCTCATAAATCATTGCCAAAATATTGATTACTGGAAGTTTCCAGCTGACTTTTGAGTGCTGCTGCTCATAAATCATTGCCAAAATATTGATTACTGGAAGTTTCCAGCTGACTTTTGACTGCTGCTGCTCATAAATCATTGCCAAAATATTGATTACTGGAAGTTTCCAGCTGACTTTTGAGTGCTGCTGCTCATAAATCATTGCCAAAATATTGATTACTGGAAGTTTCCAGCTGACTTTTGACTGCTGCTGCTCATAAATCATTGCCAAAATATTGATTACTGGAAGTTTCGAGCTGACTTTTGACTGCTGCTGCTCATAAATCATTGCCAAAATATTGATTACTGGAAGTTTCCAGCTGACTTTTGAGTGCTGCTTTTTATAATTTATGGCCAAAATAATGATTAAAGAAAGTTGCAAAAAGACTTTTGAGTGCTGCTGCTCATAAATCATTGCCAAAATAATGATTACTGGAAGTTTCGAGCTGACTTTTGACTGCTGGTGCTCATAAATCATTGCCAAAATAATGATTACTGGAAGTTTCGAGCTGACTTTTGACTGCTGCTGCTCATAAATCATTGCCAAAATATTGATTACTGGAAGTTTCCAGCTGACTTTTGAGTGCTGCTTTTTATAATTTATGGCCAAAATAATGATTAAAGAAAGTTGCAAAAAGAATTTCGATTGATGCTTCTTATACTTTCTTGCCAAAATAATGATTACTGGAAGTTTCGAGCTGACTTTTGACTGCTGCTGCTCATAAATCATTGCCAAAATATTGATTACTGGAAGTTTCCAGCTGACTTTTGAGTGCTGCTTTTTATACTTTCTTGCCGAAATAATGATTTGTGAAAGTTTCGAGCTGACTTTCGAGTGCTGTTTTTATAATTTATTGTCAAAATAATGATTAAAGAAAGTTTCAAAAAGAATTTCGATTGATGCTTCTTATACTTTCTTGCCAAAATAATGATTACTGGAAGTTTCGAGCTGGTTTTTGATTGTTGTCTCTCATAATTTCTTGCCATAATAATTGTTACACGAAATTTCGAGTAGGCTGTTATACATAAATGTAATGAAAATCTTTGAAATATTTCTTTTTCCTTTTCAGTTCGTGTTAAATTCAATCTCAGCATACATGGCATTGAGAAAGATAAGCGAAGTTGATTAGTGATTTCACCTGGGTTAATATACATATATCAATAAATGGTGCAATCTGCAAGTTGAGCCATAACCTAATCTAGTAATAATACAGATAATCAGTTATTGTACAAACTGTAAATAGGTCATACTGAATTAAAGTGCATTCAAAAATTAATGATATATTTTTACCACCCTATTTCCTCCATCTCATCTAAATCTCGAGAGATTAATTTGTATGTTGGAAATAATGTTTTAATTACAGAAATAGTCTTTTTTTAATTATTATTATGAAGTGGTAAGATAAATGTTGCATTCATATATTCCAGTTAAATGAAAAATCACTCACTAATTCTGACCGGCGTTTCAATAATTTTACTTCACATATATTTGATTAGTTCTTGAGAATTTTGTTAATTTAAAAAATCATATTGACATTAATATTTTTAGGAATGTAAGTGTGTTTAACATAATATTCTACTGTACCTTCTATCTTTAATAAATTTCTTCAAGTTAGGACCTTGGTGACTAAAAGATAAATGAATGAATACGTGTGAGCATTTTTCAAGTTTCCTGAGGAAAAAATAATACATTAAACATATATGAGGGGAGATGAACTGTTATTTCAGCATCACTAACGAATTCTAGCGGCTAGCTGGAAAACTAAAATATTGATGCACTCAGAAATTAATCTGACTTAAATTATTACAGCTTTTAATTAATCGTGTTTGAGTTAATTCGTGATGAACGTAAATAAGAAGAGTGAGAAAAAAAAAATTAATAAATTCTAAGCTTTATCATAGATATTGCAGATATTATGTTTATCAGTTCATCATTATTTAATTCTATTAAATTATTAAACTCATTGCTGTATATTTTTTTATGTCGGCTTTGTAAAAATGTTTGCTTTTTAATTTGGATAAATGTGTGAGGAATATAAAGTCATGTTAGCGTTCTCAGTCAATTAAGTGACAACAAGAACAAAGTTAGAATGTCTAGTTTAAACATTTGGTTGGAGAAATAATTATTTTTGCGAACATTGTTGTAATTAGAAACAATTGGTTGTAATTGTTTAAAAAAGAAGATGTATTTAAGTAATTGATTAGCAACGTTTACAATATCTAAATATTTTGGAAAAAAATAATTGTAAAAAATTTTAAATCTCATATCTACTGAGTTTTGAAGCTCCTTTTAGCCGATTTCCCTTATTGGAAACACACTCACACACACACACACACACACACACACACACACACACACACACACACACACACACACACACACATACATATATATATATATATTTACCCTTAAAGGAAATATGCTAAAAATAGCTTCAAAAACTCAGTATATATAAGATTTAAAATTTTTTAGTTTTGGTTTTTTTTTAGTTGCTAATAAATTACATAAATAATTTTTTTTAAGCAATTTTACTACTTACTAGAAAAAAATAATTAATTTTCCGTTAGTGGACAAATTTACATTGATACGATACTTTACTGAATTCATTGGGAATTTCTTATTGGTTCAGAGATTATATGACCAATAAGTTGTGTATAGAAACATTTTTATCATAGCAGAATACTGAAAATCAGCAATATTATTTAAAATAGTAATATACAATATTGCAATAATTTCAATAACTTAATATCCCGGGGAAATAATAGATTAATTGTTTGAAACTCTGAAATAACTGGAAAAATCTAGACCTGTTCTTCATTTTTTAGTTTTTGTTTTTTTTAGTTGCTAATAAATTACATAAATAACTTTTTTTTTAAACAATTTTACTACTTACAACAAACAAAGTTTCGCAAAAATAATTATTTTTATTTGAATCTTTTTATTTCAAGTCAAATAAATTATTATTTCATTGAAATGTGAGACGTAAAATCAATGGTTTTACGTTTTAACCTACACGATTTTTATTTCTTCAATGCCATAGACGATATTTTACCATTTCGTCCATAAAGAATGAGTACAGTTGGTAAATGCTGAGATCGGTCCGGAAGAGTGTGGTGGTTAATTGGAATTGCTAATAGACGGGAAGACGAGATAATGAGTTTGTCTTATTACAGCTTTTGGGAAATCTGCTTAGTTTAAGCAGGGCATGTGTGAGGTCGTTTTTGCCATCATCTAGTTAGTTCTGATGGACATTTGTTGGCATTTTCGTGTAAAGAACCTATTTTTTTACTCAAGACGTGATTTTCGAAAAAATATTGTAATAAATATTAATATATAATATATAATATAAATATAATAAAAATAATAAAAATATAGGACGAAACACAACCTCATCAGTGCGATTCTCTCCACGATATGAGAAAAGGAAAAAATGCTCACGTCAGGCAGGGCCTGCTTAGACTAAAAAGATTTCCCACGTCCAGCTAAGATAAGTAATCTCATGTCACCATGTATTCTCTATTTCTAATAAAATTTTGGTGAGTAGCAATTGTAAACAAGAATATAGGAATAACTTCCTTAATATTTGATTTGAAAAAATTGTATGGAATAACAATTATTGTGCATAAAAGCTGTAACACTATTGGTGTTATATATCAAACATTTTCGAGTGAAGAATGATTTTAATAGATTAAACATTTTTTATTGAATTCACAAATAACATTTTTGAATGAATCCATCTATAATTAAAGGCTGAAATGGTATACTGAAAGCTGAAAACCAGAAAGCACGAATAACTCGCTTAATTCATGAGCTACTAAAAAATCTATAAAAGAAAATGGTAGATCATCGATATTTTGAAATTAATGGTTCTATGACATTTTACGATCAGATTCATAATAACGGAGATTTTTGAAATTTCGAATCCCCCGAATTTTGTAGTCAGCTGACTGAACCCACTTTGGGAACCTCAGTATCAACTACCTCCTCAGTGAGGTCGGTTGTAACGAAAGCAAGGGGGAAACGAGCACTTCAGAAATGTAAGTAGCAATCTATAATTAGATGTAGTAAATATATCATACATTAAGGCATCTAATACAATATCAATAAAATCAATCATACAATATCTATTAAGAAATATTATGGGATTTGTTAAATTAATTTTATTAATTTTTTTTTTGAAAAGCGACAGCCACTGAAGAGGTGTTAAGCCACGACACATGTACGGCAGTTGCGATGAAGTTTGCTCCGAAAACATTTTTTATTGGTGACTTTTGCTATAAAATATGAAGTATATATAAAAAATATTGGGTCTAGAATAAGAAGAATATCCCACCTTCCTGTGCCAACCCCTTAAAATCTGCAATTGCATTAATAAAAGACTGTGACTTGGTGTGCAATACTTGCTTGTGACCCTTGAAGAATATTTTCAGTCCATATTCCATCTTATAACATTCTCGAGTACATCTCCAGCGACCATAACTTTGGGATTCCCAATGGAAAGCCTTAATTTTTATGTATTTTTTATGATTCTTGTATACAAACAAATTCCAAAACTTGTTTATATCAGTGAATTTTTTCGATTTCACCCATCCTTCAGCCGTAAAATGCACAAATTATTGAAAAATGATGCGATATAAAAGATGTAGCCAGCAAAAATATCTTTGAAACAAGTCTACGGGAAAAGGAATGGCTTCTGAAATAAAAAAAAATAAAAAGTAATAAAGATATA
Source organism: Riptortus pedestris (assembly GCA_019009955.1). Lineage (NCBI taxonomy): Eukaryota > Metazoa > Arthropoda > Insecta > Hemiptera > Alydidae > Riptortus > Riptortus pedestris. Next base: position 137,758,756 of record CM032230.1, read on the forward strand.
AAGAATAATACTAAAGATTCGTGCATTTTATGCCTGAAGGTTGCTAAAAATCGAAAAATTCAATGATATAAACTCCTTTTGGAATTTGATTTTCAACAAGAATCCTTCATTAAAAGTATTGTATTCTATTGGCAATTCTAAAGTTATGGTCACCGTAGAAGTACTGGAGATAGTTACGAGGTTGAATATGGACTGAAAAGATACCTCAGAGGACAATAATGGCAAACCAAGTCTCGCCTTTCATTAATACAATTGCAGATTTTAAGGGGTGGGGCACGGGAACTTTTTTTTTTTTCTCCTCATAGGGTTACTATGAGGAGCTATTTATTTGAATACATGTTCCATTGCTACATGACATATAACATGTTTGATTATGTTTAAATACATTTTTATTTTACTATATATACACGTTAACCCTAGAATACTAATATACGTCTCCGCTACGTAGGCTTCAAAGGAAAATCGGTTGCCGCCATTTTGTTTTTCGTAGTTTTAAGTTCCCCCTCCAATGTAAGCCTCTAGTGTTTAGTTATCCACAGGTTGCCGTCAAGAAAACAAAGTTATTACGTCATATTTAGTGTTTTCTACAATGAATAAGGTAAGGAGCATGAAACTGAAGGTAACTTGGAGTACATCGAAAATTCTGATGACTCCGATGAAGACCCCTCTTATCAACCTGAGGAAGAAGAGGAAAACGAAGAGAAGATTATTGAAGAAGTTATCCATACCAACTATTTCAAACGAGCTGAAATTAGTTATCAGACAAACTTTGAAATTAGACAATCGCTCTGTACCACAACAAGTAGAAGAGACGAATAAATTTGGAAAAAGATCATACTGTTACTTGTGCCACTACAGTAAAAGAAAGATGACAAAGTCCGATTGTGGCACCTCCAATAACGCAATTTGCGGTGAGCATACTAATAAAATGTGTCCTCGGTGTGCGAACGACGGAAAGTGATTGATCATTTTTTTAAAATTGTTTTTTCTAGTTGTTTCATTTTATTGACTTATTTTCTAATATTTCTGTTTCATTTTATAATAATTGTACATAATATGTTATGTGAAATAAAAATTTGTTAGTGTTTAAAAAATTGGTCTTTTTATTCCACCTTAAATAAAACAAAAATCTTACCTACGTCACCAATACGTACATTAGTATTAAACGCCTTCTCTGAGAACGTTAGTATTCCAGGGTTGATCAACTATCTACTCAGATATAATATTAAAAAAATTATAATAAAATAAAATATTAAAATAAGTAAGATAATTACAAATAAAATTAATAAATGAAATGAAAAAGTAAATAAATATAATAATGTTTAATTTGCGAGTCTGTGTGAGGTAAATATATTGAATTATAATTCCCATTCCTCACAATCAACTTTACATTCTAATGTATTTTTGCTATATCCATATCTATACTTTTGATAAACTTTATAAGTTCTTTATTATATTTATTAAATATATTATGAGGTGGTTCTAGCCAATTACCTCCTTTTAAAATTATGTTCATTATTAAATTTGATCTATTTTGATTAAATGTTGTACAGTCATAAAGTATATGTGAAAACGGTTGCGTTGTCTGTGAGTCGCAAGTACATTTGTCATTGTCTTGAATTTTAAATCTTGTTAAATAATGTCCTGTATGTCCATGTTCCGTTAGAAATTGTGTTCATTTGTGATGGTGACTCTTAATTGTGTTGTAGTTGTGAGTTATATTTGGTATGTATTGATGTAAGCTGTAAGATTTGTTACACGTCGTCCATTCTCTGTTCCACTTATGAATTCTGTCGGTACGCAAATCATTTTTAATGTATGAGAGCTGTAAGAGAGAGAATTCTGGAACTATTTTTGTATCTTGAGCTGCTTCCTTTGCTAACGTGTCAGCTGGTTCTTTCCAATATTTCCTGAATGGGCTTGTATCCAGTCTATGTTTATGTGTAAATTTAAATGTATAATTTCTAGAATATTTTGTCTAATGTTTTCTGTGAGCGGGTCGTGTATAGTAGGGTTGCGTATTGAGTAAATGAGAGTCATGTTGTCTGTGTGTATGGTCGTATATTTGTATAGGTTATATGATGATTTTATAATATATTCGGTAGCTTTTAAAACAGCATATTTCCCAGCTTGATTATTTGTGCATCTAGCATCAAGTCGGTATTTGTATTTTAGAATTTGTGCACTTGTAGTCTCAACAATTAATGCTGCTCCAGGTGTGTTTTTGTCAGTTTTGCTTCCGTCAGTAAATATGTGGGATGTCATAATGTTTTCAGTCCATGGTTCACCCAAATGTGATGTTACTTTCGCAAATAGTGCCGGGTGTAGCCATTGTGTGTGTCAATTTATCTATTGTAATATTAATTAAGTCTTTGTAGTTTGTTCGTTGTTTTGGGGATTTGGCATGGGAACTTGGGACACCTTATATGTATATACCTCATTTTCGTCTAATATTTTTATATTCGAATCTCGTGTTGTCGAGCGTAATCCAGCATCCATAGTGTGAGTAGTACCCGCTAGGAGCGCTGCCGTCCCTCGGGCCCGTAGAGTGGCGCTCGGCTGGGAACTATATCGAGTTCGTGGCGATAGTAACGCTGCCCTCCGTCACATCCGGGAACTAACGGAGCCTCAGCAGAAGTGGGACTTAGAGCTCGGCTCTCTGTCAAAGTCCCACCGGCGAGAGCTAAGTATCACGTGACAGGACTTCGCCGACCCATGCCGTAGCCCTACTGACGTCATGTACCACTTCATTGTACTACTCACCTCTCTACTCCTTGTCATACGTAAGTATTTCAGGCCGAACCAAAAAATACATCCTGTAGACCAGATCAACATAAATAAATCCCAAAAATAACAAAAAAAAATATCCATATCAAATTTTCAAAAAAAATAAATAAATATATCACTTGTTTTACAGAAAATCCAAAAATTATTTACATTATTTTTTATTTGGCCTGAATATTTTATCATTAAAATAAAAATCATAAAAGATAGCACTATTAAAGCTAGAACAAAATATAACTTTAGAAACGCATTGTTCAAATTTCGTTCCAACGAAACTAACACTATGAGTGATTATATTGTAATAAAACTTTTTTAATATCCGTATCATCAAAAAAATTAACGGAAACAGACAATATAAAAATATTTTGAGTAGCGAAGTATTAAGTAAATGAAAACAATTATTTATCATTAACATATCCCCAGCAACGCCTGATACTAAGATTAGACATTATTCTTAGTTTTCAGATTAGACCAAAAGTTATGGATAGAAACGTTTTTATAATACCGGAATACTAAAGATCGGTAATCTTATTTAAAATATTAAGATACAATATTACGATCATTTCAAAAACTTAATATACCGGAAAAATAATAGTTAAATTGTTTGAAACTCTAAAATAACAGGAAAAATCTAAAGCCGATCTTGATTAACTATTTAAAAATTTTACACAAAACTGTACCGATTTATTTTATTTCAAATAAACCTCTATACTAAACTCTCTGATAGATTATTTTAAAATGCCGCAGAATATTATCACCAATCTTAAATTAAATTTTAACAGTATTTCTTTGAGTATATTCCATAAAACGAAAGAGGCAAATAGCTCTCGAGGCTCTTTTAACATTAACCTATTAACAATTATTGAAATTGTAATATAAAAGCCCATAAACGAACCCTAGCTTAACTAGACTGAATATAATATCAAATTTGCTATCCTATAGACCAGATCAAATAAATCCCAAAAATAACAACAAAAAAAATCCATATCACATTACAAAAAAAATATCACTTGATTTACAGAAAATCCAAAACTAATTACATTATTTTTTATTTGGCCTGAATATTTTATCATTTAAAAAAAATCATAAAATAGAGCCACCACTAGTAAAGCCAAAAAAAATTAAAAAACGCATAACTTCAATTTCGTTCCAACAAAACTAACACATTGAGTAATAATTCTGTAATATAAAATTTTTAATTTCCGTTTCTCGAAAATAATTAACGGAATTAGGTAATAAAAAAAATTGTGAGTAGTGAAGGATTAAGTAAATGACAAATATAATTTATCATTATTGTATTCCCAGCAACGCTTGATACTAAGGTGTAAATCCGAAACACTGAGACGGGAAAATGTAAAAATATTGGGCTAGGTAAAGTCTTGCCAAAAAAAAATACCATCATCTTTTAGCCTCAAATTATATCTAGTGCGAAGCCATTGGGAATTTCTTCTTAGTTCTCAGATTATATGACCAATAAGTTATGGATAGAACCATTTTTATTATACTGGAATACTGAAAATTGGTTATATTATTTAAAATAGTAATATACAATTTTGCAAGAATTTCAACAACTTAATATACTGGAAAATTAGTAGATACATTTTTTGAAACTCTAAAATAACTGGAAAAATTAAAACCCATTCTTGATTAACAATTTCGAAATTATACAGAAAACTGTTCCTACTTTATTTTGTTTCCAATAAACCACTGTATAGTACTAAGAACTCTCTTATTATAAACAAAATTCTCGTCTTAAAAGGGGTAAAAACAAAAACTATTTACATAATGATTGATTTGGCCTGGATATCCTATCATTAAAAAAAAAATCATAAAATACTGCCACCACTATTAAAGCTAAAACAAAATATAACTTTAGAAATTCATTATTTAAATTTCGTTCCAAAAAAACTAGCACAATGAGTAATTATATTGTAATATAACATTTCTAATTTCCGTTTCTTGAAAATAATTAACGGAAACAGTTAATATAAAACTATTGTGAGTAGTGAAGGATTAAGTAAATGAAAAATATATTTATCATGAACATATCCCCAGCTACGCCTGGCACTCAGGTGTATACCCATAACACTGAGACGGGGAAATGTAAAAATATTGGGCAAGGTAAAGTTTTGTCAAAAAAAAAAAAAAAAAAATACCACCATCTTTTAGCCTCAAATTATATCTAGTGCGAAGCCGGGTACCTTAGCTAGTATATATAAATAATTCTGATCGGATCTCATTTTCGTCATATAAAATAATGAATATTTAAAAATATATATATAATCAGCACTATTAATGCTAAAATAAAATATAACATTGGAAATGCACCAATTTTATTTCGTTCCGAAAAAACTAACACAACGAATGATTATATTGTAATATAACATTTTTAATTTTCGTTACTCGACAAAAATTATGGGAAACTAGAAGAAAATCATCAATTTTCCGTTTGTAGACAAAATTTACATTGATACGATGCTTTACTGAATTCTTTGGGAATTTCTTATTAGTTCTCAGATTATATGACCAATAAGATATGTATAGAAACGTTTTTATAATACTGGGACACTGAAAATGGGCAATATTTATTAAAATGATAATATACAATATTGAAATAATTTCAACGGCTTCATAACCCGGGAAATAATAAATAACTAGGAACTAGGAACTCTAAAATAACTGGAAACATCTGAAGCGGTTCTTGATTAACTGTTTAGAAATTTTACCAGAAACTGTACCTAATTTATTTCATTTCAAAAAACCACTGTGATAAACTCTCTTATTATAAACTAAATTCTCATCTTAAAATGCGTAAATCTATAAAATTTGATTTTTATACTATTAAATACCATTTAAAATAAAAACCTGTATGCTTTCGCATATGCTTATTACGAACATATATATAGAATAATTCTGACAGAGAACTTTAAAATGTCGGCAGAATATTATCACCAATCATAAACTAAATTTTAACAGTACCTCTTTGAGTATGTTCCATAAAACGAAAGAGGCAGACAGCTCTCGAGGCTTTTTCAACATTAAGCAATTAATAATAATTGCAATTGTAATACAAAAACCCACAAACGAACCCTAACTTAAGTAGGCTGAGTAATAATAATTTCAAATTTGCATTTAAAACAATTATTAAAAAAATAAAGGTTTTAAAGAGTTCACGTTTTTTGTTTCATGAATTGCTATAATGCTAATAATTAACCAATGTTCTTAATAAATTACGTATTATTAAATTACACAAAAAAAAAAGAATAACCAAAATTATGAATAAATCTGATCAATAGTTTGAAAATAAAATAATTTGATTGACTCTTAAATTGAAAATAATTAAAATTAGATTGACTAAATGTAATTACACCAGAACTCAAGGCTAGAATTAATTGAAGATAAACGATTTACTTTTATTCTTTTTGACGAACGAGTTGAATTATTCTTTTTGTAAGAAACATATACTAATTTCCTAATTAAATTCATTAATTTTGCTATAACGTTATGCTATTTTATCATGTAATATTTATAAGATTCGGGAATGTTCCAGTCGGAATTGGTTCTCGCTTCTTTGAAAAGCCCATGCATTTTTTTCTCTCTTGGTTGTCACCCCAGCTTTTTAGTATCGAGATCACTACATTTCTTTAATACAATAAATAAATTCAATTACTTTGCCCCCAGGGTAGGTAATATAAAAATATTCTGAGTAGTGAAGAATGAAGTAAATGACAAAAATATTTATCATTAACATACACCAGCAACGCCTGGTACTCAAATGGAGTATACCCAAATCACTGAGAGTGGAAAATGTAAAAATATTTGGATAGGTAAAGCCTTGCCAAAAAACAAAAATACCATCATCTTTCTTTTACATATATTTCCAGTGCGAAGCCGGGTACCTTAGCTAGTATATATATAATTTTGTTCGGATCTCATTTTCGTCATATGAAATAATGAATATTTTATTAATATATATATATATATATATATATATATATATATATATATATATATATAGTCAGCACTATTAAAGCTAAAACCAAATATAACTTAAGAAATGCACAAATTGAATTTCGTCCCGAAAAAACTGACACAATCAATGATTGCAAATGTAATATTACATTTTTAATTTCCGTTACTCGAAAAAAAATATCGGAAACAAAAAAAAAATCATCATTTTTCTGTTTGTGGAAAAATTTACACTGAAACGATACTTTACTGAATTCATTGGGAATTTCTTCTTAGTTCTCAGGTTAGACCAAAAGTTATGGAAACATTTTTATAATACCGGAATACAGAAAATCGGAAATATTATTTAAAATAGTATTATGCAGTATATATATATATATATATATATATATATATACATATATATATATATATAGTATAATTTCAACAACTTAATATACCGGAAAAATAATAGATAAATTGTTTTTAACTTTAAAATAACTGGAAAAATCTGAAATCGTTCTTCATAAACCATTTAGAAATTATCCTGAAAACAGTACCCAACTTATTTTATTTTCATTAAACCACTGAATTATACTTTCTTATTACAAACGAAATTCTCGTCTTAAAACGCGTAAATCCAAAAAAAACTATTTACATATTGTTTCATTTGGTTCGAATATTTTATCACTAAAAAAATCATAATATATAGTCACCACTTTTAAAACTGAAACAAATTATAATTTTAGAAACGTATTAATTTAACTAAGTACAAAAACAAATCTAACACAAGTTTATATTGTAATATGACATTTTTAATTTCCGTTACTCGAAAAAAATTAACGATAACTAGAAAAAAATATCATTTTGTAATAAATTTTTCTTTTGTGAACAAATTTTCATTGATACGAAACTATACTGAATTCATTGAGAATTTCTTCTTAGTTTTCAGATTATATGACTAATACAAATATATAGAAACGTTTTTATAATACTGGAATACAGAAAAACGGCAATATTATTTAAAATAGTAATATGCAATAATTTCAAAAGCTTAATATATTGTTTGAAACTCCAAAATAACTGGAATAATCTAAACCCGTCTTGATTAACCATTTAGAAATATTAACCATTTAGAAAACTGTGCTGATTCATTTTATTTCAATATACCACTGAATTATACTCTCTTATTATAAAAAAAATTCTCATCTTAAAAAGATTAAATCTATTAAAATAAAATACCATTTATAATAAAAATCTATATGATTTCATATATATATATATATATATTTGAGTATGTTCCTTTAAACGAAAGAGTCAAATAGCCCTCCAGGCTCTTTCAAAACTCACCTATTAACAATTATTGAAATTGTAATACAAAAATCCATAAACGAACTCTAACTTAAGTAGACTGAGTATAATTTAAAATTCGTTTTTTAAAAAAATATTAAAAAAATAAAGCCTTTAAGGAGTTCAGGATTTTTGTTCTATGAATTGATATAATGCCATTAATGAACCATTAGTATTATTAAATTACACAAAAATAATAGTAACCAAAGTTTTGAATAAATATGATACATAATTTGAAAATAAAATATTTGTTTTTTTTGCCTCTTAAATTGGAAATAATTAAAATTAGATTGACTATTATACCAGAAGTTAATGTTAAAATTAATTGAAGATAAACTAGTTAATTATGCTGAACAGTTTTTATATAAAATGGAATTATTCTTTGTGTAATAACGATATACTAATTTACTAATTAAATTCATTAATTTTGCTATAACGTTATGCTATCAAATGATGTTTATTCGTTTCTGGAATGTTCCTGTCAGAAGTGGTTCTTGCTCATTTGAAACGGCCATCTATTTTTTTTGGGTGTCACACCAGCTTTTTAGTTTTGAAATCACTACATCTCTTTAATACAATAATTTCAATAACTTTGTCCCCAAGGCAGGAAACAATTATTTTATTACATTATTAATCAATCGAGATAAAAATCTGTTCCGTTAAAATTTACACAATCAACGAAAATATAAATAAAAAGAACCTTCTGTAGAGTTAAAGTGAAAGCTGTTTGAAAGATAGTTTCACTGATAACCAGATGGAGTTAATTGATTGAGCCATCAAAAAATTTGCTTTCAATATATAAATTCCTAAAAGTTATTTGATAAATACCAGAGTACTCCAATTATTTTCAACTTATATAGCAGAAGTTCAATATTCATTATATTTTTAAACTACAACTGGTAGACTAATGTCATATTGAACTGAAAAATAATGGGCGCCATAGAAAAATAATTTGACAATTCTCAAATTTTATGAATATACAAAATATTTCCGTCATTCAGCAATGAAACGTATTTCAAATATTATTTTTTGAACTTAATAAATCCAGAAGGCTAAGAACATTTTTGAATAGTTCCCAACGTTAATTTACAAAATAATTTAGGTTTATTAGATACCCCGTCTTCACTGGATCTACAAATGTGTTTCTAAAATAAATGAAGTTATAAAAAATAAAGGCACTAAAGGAACCATTGTATTCGGTTTAGAGAGAAAAGCAATATACAGGGAGTGTTTCTTATACAACAAGCAGAAGTATAAGTTATAGAATTGGGAAATATTTGGAGTCTTCTGTGCTGTCACAGAGAACTGTTGCATTATTCAAGCAGTATTCAGAAGGCTAGAAGAGAGCAATAAAATACTTCTTTGTTTTCACAGAAACTTTATAAAGGACTAGATGAATGTTCTAAACCATGAGATACTTTTTTTGTTTCTGTAAAAAGTATAGAAATAAAGTGAAAACCAATGGAGCACAGACAAAACATACCATGGCAAGCCTTTAAAAAAACCTATTTGCAATGGGGAATATAAAAAAAACTACCAACTACTTATTTAGAAATTCTACTAAAAAAATTTATAATTACAATAAAAAATCTACTTTTATATTCTAATCAACGTTGTAAAAAATAATCCACCCATTAAATACATTGAGTAGGCATACATTGAAATGCATAAATCAATCAAATTTACTTTCATTAAAATACAATAAAAACTATAATATAAGTAATATCATATATTCTTATAACTATAATATAACAAGTTCAGTTAATTTAAGAAACTTTTTTTTTTGTAATTCCGTATTTGTAATATACGGTTGTAAAACTACGAGCTAGCTACATTTCAAAAAAGATCTGAATGATCATAATTTAATTTCTATCAATGGCAGAATAAAACAAGTAGCAGAATTTCTTAATGACACAATATTCCTCTATGTGGAAAATAGTTATCTTTTTATCAGGAGATTAGAAAAAATTACTTTGGTAATTAAAAACAGAAAAAGAAAACATAGATCAGGAGTTGAATACTTTTAAGAGTTTGCACTGAATATTATATTTCACACAACATTGCTTACAAAAATACAACACAAACATCTATTTAATAAAATTATAGCATTTTTTATATAAGGGATTGCAGGCTTTGCCTAAATTATTGAAAAAAAAAATATTTTTTTTTCAATAAACGTCTTTACTTAAGAAGATAATAATTGATTTACTACTGAATCAATAATGGTGAATATTTAATGTCAAGCTTTTATAAAAGGCTTCAGTATATTTATTCCCAACAGAACTCTTTCAATGTATTTTTGACTCATTAAAGCGCCCTGGTTTTGATAAAAACCGTTCCTATTAAGACTACGAGAATTACGTTTTTGGAGTGTAAAAAGAATCTTTTGAAAGTTGTGATGCATTAAACAATTAAATTATAAAAAGTAATATACTTCTTGTAAAAATCTCTGGAAATATGTTGATGACTTATTACTCAAATAACAACCAAATATTTATTTGTAATGAAAAACAGCTGTATCAAAATAAATTGAGATAGTTACAGCTATATGTAATTAGGGACGTGCTCATGACTAAAACGAATAGAGCAAGTAAAGAAAATAAAAATTTTTCCAGGGTTATGGTTCAAGTAATAGATTAAGATAGATACACAGTTAATAATTGTGTTGTTTAAAAGTCAGAAGGTGTTCCTTTAATGTTTAAATATTTTGGGAAAATATAATATAATTTTAAATGTCGGGAATGGAAGTTTTTAAATGTTGTCCTATATGTGTTACTGCCCACTGCTGTTGCTATTTGTTTATGCTGTCTGTGTATAGTAAATGTTTAATGTGTGTCTTCCGTATTTTTGAGTACCATTCCATAATTTCGGACGATTTAGAAGGTGACTCTGCTGCTTTAGCAGACACTTCATCACCGAAAATTCCAGAATGTCCACGTATCCATACAAAATTGATGTCAAATTGTTGTTGGTAGAGTAAATGTAATGTTTGTCGAATTTTTTTTTATGAAAGGGTCTTTAATTAAATAGTTATTTAGTGTAACTATGCTGTCTGTGTAAATTGTAATTTTTATTTTGTTTGATGAGATTGTATATAATGTAGGATTTTGAGAAAAGCCAATTTCTAGGCCTGATAATTTCTGAAATGGTGTTCTATTCTGTCCACGTTTTCTCCTTCTCGGCTGCCATAAGTGTAATGTTCTACACAAGTTTGGTTAGGTTTATTAAGTGACATCTCGAGAGCATTATATATATATATATATATATATTATTTTTTTTTTATTTATTTCCTTCCTGAAGTAACCCTAAAGGAAGGGAGTTTATTAGCCAGACGTCCCGTACAGTAATTAGTACATAACGTGTGCTTGATACATAACATTTTTTTTAAACTATAATAACATAAAATATTTATACAATAAAATTATATACAACAAAGAAAAGAAAAACTAAAACAAAATTTGGATTCAATGCTGAATAATTAATTTAACTGTATTTCAGTTTCAAATAGTTCAAGAAGTCATACATTTCTTCAGCAAACTTTTTTAATGGTTTATTATGTTCATAAAATAATAGTTTTTCCTCAACAGGCCAATTTTCTTGTCGGCATTTTAATTGGGATTTAAAGTCTTCTCTTTGGTCCGTTAGTAGTCTGCAGTCATAGAGCAAGTGTCTGTATGTCTGTTCAGTAGTTAAGTCACAGTAACAGTTTGGTTGATCTGTTAGGCCAAAACGATTAAAGTAAGAATTTGTTGTTCCGTGTCCAGTTAATAATTGTGTCAAGTAAAAGTCTGTTGATATTAATTTTTGTCCTAATTACTCTTTAATTTCTGGAATAAATTAGATATGAGTTTCAAGTAATTACTTAACCCTTCTCCTGTAGTGTCTAAAATTTATTGAAAAATTTCGAAATTCAATTCACTACAATTACTTCGACTGGAAGTAATAGAAAATTTAATTTTATTTAAAGCATGTATAGTATGTATATAGCTGGAAATTAAAAAAATATTGAATTATTTGTTGTTATAAAAGTGTGTAAACATGTATTAAGAAAAATCCAAATTTGTTGTATCAATCAACAAACTACTTACTAAAACATAAGAAATTTCTATTGTGGAATATGTAATAGTTAACCTAGGAAAAAATGTTCGATCGCATAGCATTATTTATTAATCATTAAATAGGATACATTCTGAAATATTAAAGACATTGGCGAGGAAATCACCTTCTATAAAAAACAAGTTTGACTTTATATGCTTTATTTGTTGAGATTAACCCTTTTTATAAGATTGAAATTTCGGGTTGAATCAAGTGTGTAACAAAGATTAAATGAATATATGACGCGAAAATTTTATAACTACTTATTAAAAATAATTAATGAATATTTAACCACAATTATACTTTAATACGAGATCTAGAATCCTTAAATTTTAAACTCACTGTTTTAACATTATAATGTTTTTCTTTGTTTCCCTGGGGGGGGGGGCTCGTGTCTCTGTAAAAAGTTTTATATTTTTCCAACCAAGCCACAGATTTCAGTTAGGACTAGTATAGCCATTTCTCTGTGTAACCCAAACTCACCAACGTGGACAGATCATGACTACAGCTAATAGAAAATCTAATTAGTTCTCTAAATTCGCAAGAAAAACTCCACGTGCAACAGATTTATTTTAATTTACGGACTTTTTTAATTACGGAATTAAGTAAACATAACTATCTACTTACACAAACATATATAGAAATATGATCAAGTCAGAAATGTGAATTTATTTGCAAGGAACATTTTTGATATCTCACAAAAGTTATAATTCCCTCAAAACATTAAAATTGTTCCTGACATAAAGAAACTCTTTTTATAATTACTATTAGGATTTTAATTAAAAATGGCATTGAGGAGAATATTTTCAGCGAAATAATAAACATTGAATACATATATATATTTATATTTCAAGGAAATTACTGTTTCTGTTTAGACTTAATGTTTATTGTGAACTTTAATGAAATCTCCTTTCAAAAGAAAATAATATATTTACACATATTTATAATGCAGATTTTAAACTTTATGCATTATATACGATTTGATATATACTGAAAAGGACTTTAATATAATTATGAGTTTATATCGTTCTAGTATAAGAAAACCAATAATTGACAAATGTCTGATTTGATCACAAACATTAATCATAATCACTTCTGAAAGCCTAATGATTTTAAATATATATATATATATATATATATATATATATATATACATATACATATATAATTTATTTCCTTCCTGAAGTAAGCCTAAAGAAAGGGAGTTTATTAGCCACACCTCCCGTATAACAATTTGTACATAACGTGTGCTTAATTCATTGCATTTTTTTAACTATGAATGAAAAAGAGTGTTGGTAAAATAAAATTATTTACGACAGAAGGGGAAAAAAAGAAAACAAAACGAAATTTAGGTTTCAATGATCAATAAATAATTAATTTTACTGTATTTCAGTTTTAAATATTTCAGGTAGTAATACACTTCTGTTTTTTTAAAATTGTTAATGGCTTTTATAAATTACAAGTTTTTCCTCAACAGGCCAATAGTTGGCATTTTAATTTGGTTTTAAAGTCTTCAACTTTGGTCCGTTTGTTGTCTGCAGTCATAGAGCAATATATATATATATATATATATATATATATATATATATATATATATATATTTGTTGTAATATATAAATATATATATATTTATATATTACAACAAAATTGCATATAAGCTATTTTTTTTATTAATCTACAAATACATGTAATTTACTACGTTGTGCGGGACATGTAGGAATAAACTCACCCTTTGAAAGGTTACTTCATTGAGGAAATAAATAAAAGAAAAGAATATAAGTATATATATATAATATATATATTATATATATAATAATATATATATATATATATATATAATTGTAACCACTGTCTGTACATTGATTTTTTTTCGCGAAATTTCACGATAACTTTTCGTCTCACTTGTCACAGACACCATAACTGCATTTTGTTTCTTTTGTGCATGTTTGTTGTTACCTATTCACGCATTAACGGCTGAACCGAATTTTATGAAACTTGGTATGTATATTACTACTAGCCCAACAGAGACTTTAGGCTATACTAATATTCTCTGAGACGAACAAGTCTTCTGAGTGGGGGTTACAAGGAAGGCCTGAAATTAAAAATAGCTATATTTCGTTTCCTATTTGTATTTCGGCATACATGCACATGATAAAAGTTGTTTATTTTGTTATTTATAGTAACTTTTGTTATGTAAACAGTCGTCGAATACCGAACTATAAAGTCGTTATACGCTAAAAATTATAGCGGGAGTCAACAATTTTATTTGGCACACAGACTCAACCGAACTAAATAAAACTCAGTATGTGTATTAGCACTAACGCTTTCATTATAACAAGTCATACCAATATTTCAAGAGACGGGCAGGAGTGGGGGTTGTAAGGGAGGCCTGAATTTAAAAATCGCGGCATTTCGTTTTCTATTCGTTTTTCGGCAAATATGAACATAACAAAAGTTGTTTATTTTGTTATTTAGAGTATCTTTTGAAATATTTATTTTTGTCTTTTAACAAAGTATAAACGAGATATACACTAAAATCTAAAGGGGGAGCCAACAATATTATTAGGCACTAACGATTGGACCGAACTTAAAAAAACTCGGTATATCAATTAGCATTAATTTTTCCATGATTATAAGCTGTAATAAAATTGTTAGGTTAGAACGGGAGTCGGGGTTATAAGGGAAGCCAAAAATTAAAAATTCGCGATATTTCATTGTCTATTTGTTTTTCGACAAACACGCACATAACAAAAGTTGTTTACTTTGTTATTTAGATTAACTTTTGTTTTATATATTTCTCCAGGAACAATATGTGGAGCAAGGAATTTGAGTAAAAATATTGATATGCTCAAAAATTCATTCCAATTTGAACTATGAGGTACCTCACCTGGACAAATTAATTCAAATCTATGTTAATATTTTGTCCTTAATAACTGAAATCTATGTATAATGCACAGGATACGGGAAATATGAAAATTTGAAGGACAGTGAATACTCACATAAAAAATTAATTTTCTTATTAACAAATGCCAACAACGGGTATTAACTCTAAACACTGGGAGGGGTAAATGTCAAAATATTGTGCAAATTACAGCCTTGTCAAAGAAATACCATCACCATTCAGCCTCAAATCAATTCCCGGAAGAAGCCGGGTATCTGAGCTAGTACGAGTATATATATATATATATATATATATATATATATATATATATATATATATATATATAAACAAAAACGAGTTCTGTCTTAAATACATTTTTGTATGTTCTGTTCTCATTTCTCGACAAATAATAAATATAATATTATATATTACTTTCTTATGTGATATCCTTGTACGTTTTCAATCTGATTAACCATAATGCCGTTCATACTAAAGGGACGAATCATTTTCATTGAGCTCGGTTATTAACAATGAATGCAATGTATTTATATGAAGCTATTGTAAAAAAATACTTTGGGGGAAAAAAAAATGAAATCATCAATTAAAGTGTTTTTCTATACTTCCAAGAGTACTGGATATTATATATTCCATAACATTTTTTACAAAAATACAGCACAAGAAGCTAATAAAAGAAATCAAAGTATTTTTGTAATATGGGATTACAGGCTTCCATGAAATTATTCCAAAATTAATTTTCTTTTGTTCAATAAAAACTATTACTGAAGAACATATTAATTGTTTTACTACTGAATCAATAATAGTGAATATTTATTATCGAAGTTTTATAAAAGACTCTCCTTTTATATAAAATTAAGCAAATTGTGTTTTATATCAAATACCAAAAGCTCAGTAAAAATATAAATAGTATAAAAATAATCCCAAAATTAAAAAAAACAGTTACTTTTATTAATTAGCGTATTTATTTGTAAAGAAAATTTTGCCAATACTATTTTAATACATGCTAACAACACACACACAAACACAAATGATCCGCCTTAAGGCGTTCACTAAATAATAACCATTTTTGCATAGAGAATACTAATTATTAATATACATACGCCAGTTTAAGATACTTAAAAAAATTCTTGTAATCATAATTATCTAAAACCTTGTGCGATATTTAAACAAACTTATCGGAAATCGTTTTGAAATGAAATACACGCAAGAAGGTAGGTTTTACATTTTAAAATAAACCAAAAATATCAGTGCTAAGCTAAGTTTTACTTGAATTGGATCTCTTAGAAAACCTACATCGTCTTATTAATGGAATCATTTTTAAATTCCGTCGTTTCCATTACTACATTACTTTTCATAGAAACAGCTAGACATTATCATGTAAATCTATTTCTACAAATTACTCTCCTTACACACAAACACAGATAATTAAGAATAATGATTTGTTATAAAAATTATCCTTATTGAGACGTTTTAATTATATTTTTTAATATCACATCATATCGTACAATTCATCTGATTTTGAAATATTTTCAGCATTATGATTAATCATTCTATTGTTGTTATCAATTAAGGGAAATAATAACTTTAACTTTGAGATATTATTTTTAAAGAAGTTCAAAACATACATGCTGTCTAAACTATGATTTTACAGATCCAGAAATGTCATAGATTACGCTGAATGTTCTTAAATGGTGTTATTAAGACATTCCATGTCGTATTTCATCCTTATTGAAAAACTTTTGGGTTATAAACCTGAAACTTAGGTTTCTCGCAAGATATTAAAAGGTATAGGAGCATGCAAGGAAAATGGCAGATGAGATGTAGGATTGCTGAAGACTATAAATGAAAAAAAAATTACAAACATTTGTGGGTTAATATTTGAGTTGGGCAGAAATGCAAAGAACAAATTTACATTCTTAGCAGTGTCATACTAACCCCTAATTTACTGTTCCGATTTAAGCCATAAACTATTTTGATCATTATTTTTGCTGAAAATTTAATAAAAAGATTCTAGAGAGCATAAAATTAGCGTAATTCCTTTTTTGGAAAAAGCTAAAAACAGTTATAAGGAAGGTCGAAGCAAGATAATACAACAATTTGATAACCTTAGATGATTCATCATTAACCAATCAAATTTATGCATACGATTTTGTGACTTTGTGTGCGTCCTTTAAATCGGTAGCTTTCGAAAAGAATTTCGGTCTGGAGAACTTTAAGTTATTTTCACGCAAGTTTCCTTTCATCCATCGATCATACCCAGGAGATGACGAAAACCAGGTATGTTTAAAATTGTATATGTTTGTTTGTTAACGCTGCCAATGTTTTTCATATTTAATCGTTTTATGTAAAAATAAAAATCAATTTCATTAATGACTGAAATCCGTGGAAATTGTGAAGAGGGGAATGACGAAAATTTGTAATATCCCTGCAATGATAAGTCGGATCCAAAAATGTTATAGAAGCCATCTTATTACAACTGTATAAATCTATAAATGTCTCTATCAAGAATAATAACGGAGATATTTGGATTTTTAGCAGATTTCCCATAAGGTTGTAATCATGATGGAATTTTCGAAATTTTTCTTCAAATGTCCATTGATCCTACCTAGTAGATGACGAAAATGAGGTCCGTTCAAAACTGTATATATATATATATATATATATATATATATATATAGAGAGAGAGAGAGAGAGAGAGAGAGAGAGATTTGTCTGTTACAGCTCTAGCGGTCGCAATTTTTGTTTTATCTTTATCAAACTTGATATGTAATCGTTTTATACAAAAAAAAAAAATCAAGTTCGTTAATAGCTGAAATCGGACCAGGGGGAGAATATCGAAAGCTCGTCATATCTCCGTTATTATGCGTCGGATCGAAAAATTGTATAGAACCAATATTATTGCAAATGTAATGTTCTATAAATGTTGTTATGTACCTTTTTTCACTATCTTCATTATTTGCTGAGGTGTTTGCATTTTTTAGTTTTCGGTCTTCAGTAAAGCCCCACTCCTACTCATCTCATATTTTCAATATTCTATTATGTTATGAAGCACTTTATTTGAAGCTTTAATACCAAATATTGTTCTCATTGAACTTTTGCGTTTTGAGATAACTGCAAATACGTGGCGGACTTGGGAAATCTACTTAGTTTACGCAGCCCCTGCGTGACGGACTTTTTAATCAATCTATTAACAGACAGGAGGGAGGGGAAGGTTAATGGGAGGTTTCGGAAGTCCAAAATATCTCCGTTATTGCATGTTTGATGGAAAACTGGTTCAGAATCAATCTTATTGAAAATTGAATCGCCTACCAATGTTTTTATGTCGCTAATTTCTCAATCACGAATATTAACTGAGTTATTTGTATTTGTTTTTTAGTACAGCCTTTTTTTTAAAAAAAAAAAAACCTCCACTTCTACTTTTCGGGTTTTTAATATACAAATATAAAATTTATGGTGAGATGACATTACTAGTGGATCATACCCACAAGTGGGAAATCTGCTTAGCTCACATAGGCCCTGTGTCATGGACTATATTTCTCTTCCGTTTACGGAATTTCTCGAATCAATAAACGTCACTCGGCGAAATGTGAGCTTTCGTGACATTTCATTTATGAATGATAATTGACTCCTCGGCATGTGGCTAACCTGTAATTGGCTCCTCGGTAGGTGGCTAACCTGTAATTAATGGCTAGTTTTGTGAAGGTCCTTATTCATAATTCACGGCCCAATTAGACTCGTCTTCCGAACAAAACCAATTATCTTCCATTAATCCGGACTTCCCTAGCGCCCCAATGTGTTGTTGCTATATTTCACTTCGATAATACGTAACTAGAGTAACATAGTAATTTTTATCAGATTTTTTAACATTTTTTTTCAATTGTCCATCGATCCAATTTAGAGGATGTCTGTTCAAATTTAAATGACTAAATAGTTTTTGTAGTTGCCCTATCGTAGTCATATACCATTTCGGTTGTCATTTATTAATCGAGTAAGTAATTGTGTGTTAAAGTGTGATATTGTTATTTTATTGAAGCATCCTGGAATTTTTGAATTATTTGAGGTTGATTTTGCTGATAAATCAGTGAGATCGTTTCCCAAAAATCCAGAATGCCCTTTTATCCAGCAAGTGTATTTGTACATTATTATTATTAAGGCTTATAAGTAACTGTCTATTTTTTTCTGTCAAAGGGTCATAATTTTGAAGTCATTGTGAATAGTTCTGGGTGTCGGTCTAAATGTTGATGGTTGTTTGTTGTCGATGTACGGTAAACTGTTTAATATTGCATTTTTTTCTGCCTGATTATTGGTAAAACGTTTTCCAAGTCTGAGTTTTTGTATTTCTATTATTTCATCTCTTTTAAAAACTACAAAAGAACCACAGTTATATATATATATATATATATATATATATATATATAATATCATTGCAAAGCAGTATGTAACCCAATTCTCTCTTTTGAAAACCTCAACAGCCAACAGGAACTATCTGCCTGAAGAAATAGAAAGAGATGTCCAAAGACTGGCTCCATCCCTCATTATATCCAAGTATTTGTTTAAATCCCTAGAATAATGCCGAAATCGGCCTTTATACTAATGGCAGTAAGGATGAAACCTAAGTCGGTTGTACTTTTGTAGTTTTTAAAAGAGATGAAATAATTGAAATACAAAAATTCTGATTTGGAAAAGTTTATACAAATAATCAGGCAGGAAAAATTTCAATCTTGAATAGTTAGTTTACTGTACATAGACAACAAACAACCATCAACACAAATCAACATTTACACTGACAGCCACAACTCTTTACAATCACTTCGAAATTATACAATTCATGACCTTTCGACAAAACAAATTAGATAATTATTTACAAGACTTAAAAAAAATAATGTACTCATACACTTTTGCTGGTTCAAAGGACGTTCTGGAATTTTGGGAAAGGATCTTGCTGATTTATCAGCAAAATCAACCTCAAAAGATTCCAAAATTCCACTATGCTTCAAAAAAATAAAAATATCACACTTAAACAAACAACTACTGACTCAATTAATAAATGACAACAGAAATGGTATATGACTACGATAGGACAACTACACAAATTATTTATTCAAGACATTAAAGAGTATTTAGAAAAAAAATTAACATCAACAGAATATTACTTGACACAATTATTAACAGGACACGGAAAAACAAACTCTTATTTTAATCGTTTCGGCCCAACAGATCAACCAATTAGTTACTGTGACTTTACTACTGAACAGATTTACAGGCACTTGCTTCATGACTGCAGACTACTAGCGGACCAAAGAGAAGACTTTAAAACCGAATTAAAATACCGACAAGATAATTGGCCTGTTGAGGAAAATCTTTTATTTTATAAACACAATAAACAATTAAAAAAAATTGATGACGAAATGTATTACTACCTGAACTATTTAAAACTGAAATACAGGTAAATTTATAATTTATTCATCATTAAAACCTAAATTTGTTCTTCTTTTTTTCTTTTTTTTTTTCTTTTTCATAACATCATTCATATCATTATTTCGTATTTATTACTGTTGTTCCGTCCAGTTTCAATCCTCCTCTTTTGATTGGAATTGACTACGGAGGGGGGGGGGTGGGATTCAAGGTGGAGAAAAAATTAACTAGATATAAAAAATATTTGCATAAGAATTTTTCGGTTTAGCATTTTTCGTCTTGATCCATTGGAGAGTAGATATCGCAAGTCATTTCCTAGCGAAATCATTTCCAATAAAATGCAGTAAAATAAAAATTCCGTCACGCAGGGGCTACGTAAACTAAGCAGATTTCCCATGTGAAGTTATACAATAGAGAAATCTGCATACTGGTCACAATACACCACCACGGTAATGAGAAATCTTTCAGTTAATTAAAATAAATTCCCAACTGAAACGGCTTCTGAATTGTAAGAATAATTTATATTTTAATACCCCAAATTCTAGTAGTCCAAGAACTTAAGAAGGGGGCGGGAGTAGATGAACAGAACGTATTTGCTTAAATATCGCATAGTAACGAAAATAAGGTAAGGTTAGAAAAAGCTTCTACCTGAGCCGATCAGTTACGGAAACGGTCGACCTAATCCGAACTATACCCGACCACAGACTTTATAAAAATGCAAATATCTTGGTTAATATTCAATATAGAGATTAAA
>CM032230.1:137785000-137812500 GCA_019009955.1 Riptortus pedestris
GATTTCCCTTAATGGAAATCTGCTATTAAGGACAAAAAAAAAACAAACAAAATAAAATGAATTAAACTCAACCGATGTTTAATTTGCGTGTCTATGTAAGGTAAATATATTGAATTATAATTCCCATTCCTAATAATCAACTTTACACTCCAATGTATTTTTGCTACATCCATATCTATACTTTTGATAAACTTTATTTAAACATATGTTAAGATTTTATAATGAAATGGGAAGTAAATGAATATGAGGGAAATATAGAGAAAGCTATAACTAAAACAAACTGCCTTATTCCGCGTTATTGGACAGGGGAAAAAGTAAATAAATAAATACCAAATTTTGAAATTATGGCAGATAAGATCCTTGACCTTTCATTTCATGGTTTTTTTTTATGGGAATTTAGTGTTTGCGCGCATGCTCGTGTGTGTGTGTGTGTGTTCACGCTAGTTCTATAAGCGAGCTAGAGCCCTTTGCTTCACCTCCAGCTGGGTTGAGGAAGACGAAAATCGATATATTTATTTTGGAGGAGAAAATATAACAAGACTGGGTTTGATATTTGCTCGTATTAAGCTTGATAAACATTGCAACGTCAATATTAGATGACAGGAAATAAATTGTCTCCTCTCTTCCCAAGCCCGAATTCCTCCACTACTATTTTGACGTCATTTCTATCGAGGAAATAGGATATAAAGTGGCTGAATTCTTAGTCATGAAACGTGTTATTTATCTAAGGGGTGGGTATTTCTTTTCCAAAGTGTTCTCGTTTCACACTCACTATATCTATAATTTAGAATCTCTAGAGGATATTTTTTTTGTTTCATGTTTTAGCTTTTTTTTAACAGATTTCTTTTTAAGGGAAATCAGCTATTAAAGTAGTTCCCATAACGCGATTTTTGAAAAATTTCTTCAAATGTTCATCTATTCTACACAGAAGATGACGAAAATGAGGTCAACAACAAAAGTTACTCTATATAACAAAGTAAACAACTTTTGTTATGTGCACGTTTGTCGAAAAATAAATAGACAATGAAATATCCGGAATTTTTATTTCAGGCCTCCCTCCACCCCCCCACTCCCGTCCTATCCTAAACATTTTAATATAGCTTATAATCATGGAAAAATTAATGCTTATTGACTTACCGAGTTTTGTTAAGTTCGGTTCAGTCGTTAGTGCCCAATAAAATTGTTGGCTCCCGCTAATGTTTTAGAGTATATCTCGTTTATACTTTGTTATAAGACAAAAGAGAATCTCACAAAAATTACTTCAAATAAAAAAAAAATAAACTACTTTTGTCACGTGCATATTTGTAGTAAAACGAATAGAAATACCGCTATTTCTAAATTCAGGCCTCCCTTAAGCCCATGTAGCTGTACAACCCCCACCCCTGGGGTGGCAATAACAACAACGCGTGAAACAAACACGAAAGAAACAAAATGTACTTATGGTGTCTAAGACATTTGAAACGAAAAAGTATTGTGAAATTTCGAGAACAAAACCAATGTACAGACAGAGGTTACAATTATTTATTTATATATATACTAGTTGAGGTACCCGGCAATGCCCAAGAAATCATTGTTGACTGACTAATGATGGTATTCTTATATCAAGACTTCAATGTGTACAATTGTTTTTTCCAAAATAGCCAATCATATAGGGCAACGTTTGAAGAATAAATGAAAATATGTTCTAATCTATTCCTCTACACTTCTTTTGAATAATTCAAACCATAATAATGTATAGCATTTATTACAGTTTAATATCATCTATAATGAAACATATTTCCTATCAAAAACCAATCCGAGCATATATAATTTAAGCATAGTTTTGTATATAAGATTATGTTCGTAATTTTTAACATCAGTGGAAATCACTTCCAGTAATGCCACCATTTCACTGGAAATAAGTAAACTCAATTAACTGTTTTAGCCTCCCGTCAACTTCCTCTTCCGCAAGAGGGCTATCAACATTGTATTCCTTAAATTATTGATTCAAAATAATATTTTAACAATTTATCTGTCTGATGGAATTAAATAATAGTGGTAGCCTAAAAATAATTTCATTTATATTAAAAATGTTAGGTGAGGAGAGAAGATCGAAGCCCTCCCTGCAACATAAGTAATACTTTAAATAATCATGTCGAGTTTAAACGAAAATTGTCTTTTGTAATAAAGACATTACCATTAACGTTTAATTGTAATGATAGTACATATTTGTTTGAATAACATCAAGATATCGGATATAAGATAATATATTTCCAGAACCAAAGAGTTTGATTCTCTAAAACTTCCACTGTCACTCCATGTGCAAATTCAGCATGACTTTGTTTAAATAATACATTATACAAATTGAATAATGAACATACTCTTATAGTTTACATTTCTATTGGAAACAAATAACAAAGTTATTTTCGAGGAAAAAAAAAAAAAAAAATGATGGGGCGATGGAGACTTAAAACCTCACTAATCCGAATCATACAAAGAACTA
The DNA here is from genome assembly GCA_019009955.1 of Riptortus pedestris. NCBI lineage: Eukaryota > Metazoa > Arthropoda > Insecta > Hemiptera > Alydidae > Riptortus > Riptortus pedestris. The sequence continues at coordinate 137,787,483 of CM032230.1, forward strand.
TCATATAAGACTAAAACATAACATCATTTGCCATAATATGCAATTATTAAAAACACTAAAATAAGCACTAATAATATTAATGACTCCAATTATAGTTTTAGCGTATATCCCGTGTTTACTTCATTTTACAACAAAAGTGAATGAAACAAAAGTTAATCTAAATAACAAATTTACTTATTACTTATTTACTTAAATGATTAAACAAATTTCGTTATGAGCATATATATATATATATATATATACTAGCTTAGGTACATATTGCTTCACTCGGGAAGTCAGTAGAGGCGTAGTGATGACCGTATTTTTTTTTTTTTTTGACAAGGCTTTTACCTGCATAATATTTTTACATTTCCCCATCCCCATGTCTAGGTAATTTGTCTCAATATTTGACAGCTAAAGAGTAGGTTATTGAATTTTTTAGACCTGAAGATTAAAAAGGAAAATAAATATATAGTCTGCACTTTTGAAAATATCGTGGAAAATATTAATCATGGATTCCATTAATTCATAGTTATTAAGAACCATTACAGAGGTTGCCTTGCTAGGAAAATATTTAATGTCCGAGTTTATTCTTCTATTAAATGTTACAGGTTTCTGGACAATCGAATAACTACAGCTGAGTTTGTCAGACTAAACGTTATGTGTCCCCATTTCGTTGTTCAAAACATTATTGTTCTCTAATATCTTATTAGTGGATAGCATTTTTTTATTATAAACTAAGTAATAATAACAATTTCTACTCCCAAAATCAGTCCCAAACACGTCAAATTCACCTATTTTATGTATGGCCATTCTTAAAAATATTCTGTTTTATGACCGACGAAAAATTATAGTGTTCTTAATGAATTAAGAGTGTTTCGTGTTCTCTGTTTTGTGTGATTTTGGCCCATCAAGAGAAATCCGCTATAATAGTTACAAGTGGAAAGTGTATATGTCATTCGACGTCTGTTCCTACATAGAAATATAAGGGTCACACCTGTACAAATCTTTTTTGTGGGGAAATTCTTGAATGACAGTAATTTTCAATTTGCCACCAATTTTTAACTAGCTTCAGCAGATTTCCATTAAGGGAAATCAGCTATTGAGGTTGTACTCATGACGCTATTTTCGAAATTTGTCTTCAAATATATTACAAAAATGAGCCCCATTCAAAACTGTATATCTCTCTCTATCTATGTAGGCGTAATAACCAGGCAGTTGATCGGCCCGACAAAAATCACATCTACATCTATCTATACATTTGTTTATTAGCGCTCTAGCGGTCGCAATTATTGTTTAATCGTTACCAAACTCGACATTTAGTCGTTTTATTGAAAAAAAAAAAGATTAAGTCCGTTAACAGCTGTAATAGGACCAGGGAGAGGGGGGGTTAGAGGGAAGGAATTTCGAAAATTCGAAATATCTCTGTTACTAATCGTCCAATCGCAAATTGTACAAAAACAATCTCATTGCAAATTAAATTTACTAAAAATATTGTTACAAACATTTATTCTCTTGAATATTAACCGAGCTATTTGAATTTTTCCGTTCTGAGCCTTCAGCAGAGCCACACTTATGTCAAATTAACAATAAGCTGTTGTATCATGAATCACTATCAAAAAAATTAAATGTTATGTTCAGATATATTTCAGTAATTGTTCGTCTTTCGGGTCTATCTATCTATTCAGCGCTACGAGGTTGCCTGGCCTTATTTTTAACATTTCAGGTGCTTTTCGTTGTAGAGGTTATTAACATGTATTGTAAATTGACCGAATTATTTCTCATTACCGTTTGTATTTGTTCACTTACCATTCATGGTAGTGTTACCAGTACGTATATTTATCTATTGTAAACCTTCGTATGGGAAATCTGGTTATATTACTGTCCGCTGCGTGGCCGAATTTATTTTTTAAAATAAGAAGTGCTAAAATAAAAAAAAAATATACTTATAAAGAAACTAGCCCATAGAAATTCAAAAGTGGGTCGACAAAACATGCTGGAACTTGGGCGAGCGTAGGTGGGTTTAAACATAACGTGCAAACCCACCCCCACCACTCGACCCCAACAGGTCTGCTAGTTATTGCACTTGAGGCAATATGGTACCAGCCACATTCTGCCTGGAATAGCTCCTCCAACCGAAGGAGTACAATCACTGCTTTAGGGGCAGTTATCTGTTTCCACTCCCTGCTCTTGTCCTCTGATAACGTATCAGCAAAACATCTTTGTACTACAAATTTAAAATTTTCAGGGCAACCTGCTTTCAGATCCAGCTCGTCTACTTTTACTATTTTTTTTCTTCATAGAATATAATTTACTTTTACGTTAACGAGCTCAATCTTTAGTTTTAAATAAAACGTTTAAATATGGAGTTTGGTAACGATCAAATAAAGACTGCGACTTTTAGAGCGTTAACAGAGAAATATAAACACAAAACACACACACAAATATATATATATATATATATATATATATATATATATATATATACATACACATCTTGGCCAATCGTTTGAGGCTGAATGATGAAAGGATTTTTTTGAGAAACTACACTTCCCGTCTTGGGGCATTCTTTTTCCAGGAACCTGGTGGAGACTTTTAGAATGATGTCCCTAATCATTCCCTCTCTACTACTTGACACACCGTGAATAATTCAAATGATAATCATGGATAGCATTTATTATAATTATAGGTTATCTATAATATACATATTTCCTGTCAAAAACCAATCTTAGTACTCCCTTAAGGGAAATCAGCTATTTAACGCATAATCACCGGGAGATGACGAAAATGAGGTCTGTTCAAAATTAATTTACCGAACTCGATATTTAATCGTTTTATGCAAGAAGGTTAAGAGTGGGGATTTTCAAAAATTCGAAATATGTCTGTCACCATACGTCGAATAGAAAACTTCTATAGAAACAATTCTATTGAAAATTAAATGTACTATAAGTATTGCTATATAAATTTATTCTCTATCTTCTATATTAACCGAGATATTTGCATTTTTCATATTCTGCTATCGTCGGTTCTGTTAGTTCGGCCGTTTCCGAAATGTTCGTGAAATTGGTTTTGAGACTGGTGTAAGCTTCTAGTTTTAGCAGATTTCCGTTAAGGGAAATCAACTATTGAGGTCGTACTCATGACGCGAGTTGTCGAAAAATTTTCCTCAAATGTACATCGATCTTATCCAGGAGATGACGAAATAGAGGCCCGTTCAAAATTTATATATATATATATATATATATATATATATATATATATATATATATATATATATATATATATATATATTTGCCTTTTAACGCTCTAGCGGTCGCAATTTTTGTTTGATCGTTACCAAAAACGTGATTTAAGAGTTTTTTGTAAAAATGAAGATAAAGTTCGTTAATGGCTGAAATCGGACCAGTGGGAAGGGGTGGTTTAGGGGGGGGGGATTTTTTAAAATTCACAATATCTCCGTTATTATGCGTCGGATCGGTAAATTGTATAGAATCAGTCTTATTGCACATTACATTTGCTATAAATATTGTTCTATACATTTATCCTGTATCTTGAATATTAACCGAGATATTTGCAGTTGTATTCTGTGTGTCGTCGGCAGGAGTCGGCTATGTTCGGAAATATCCGCCGAGAGCTCTGGCGGCCGTTTCCATAACTATTCGTCCATCTTGAATAGGTTTAGAGATACCTTACCTTATCTACTGGAAAACGTCACGTGGGAAATCTGCTTAGTTTACGCAGCCCCTGCGTGACGGACTTTTAGAGATATATGCAAACACGTTCTGTTGATCCCCCATCTTTTAGTTTATGGGTTACTAAAATTTGTGTGTTTGAGATAAAAATTATTTATTCATAATCAATTGCTGTACTATATATTATAAATAGTTTTCAATAAAATTAATATGTTATATTCAGATATATTTCAGTGATTGTTTTTCTTTCCGGTGAAGAGTATGTCCATGTATCTGTTCAGCTCTAAGTGGTTGGCAGACCTGATGGTTTACAATTCAGACCGTTGGGAGCTTATTAAAGTTAACTGAAAGATTTTTCATCACTGTTTGTATTTATTCATAGTGGTATGCGTTACCAGTATGCAGATTTCACAATTTTAAAACTTCACGTGGGAAATCCGCTTAGTTTACGCAGCCCCTGCGTGACGGGCTATTATCTTCACATTCTGAAACTCAGGAAAACACATTAAAACGGAGAAGCCTTGGGTGGTCTTTTCGGTTTTTGGTTACACTTTATTAATTCCCCCTCCCTTTGGAGTTAAAGACAGTACTTTAGATGTGGGTCCACAAGTCCCCAATCTCTTTGAGTTTTGATGTTTTATTAAGAATTCCAACAGAGTTTCCAAGTTAATTTCGTCCTTTTAAGACGAACTGCGGCTGTGGCTTATATTATTCAAACGCCCCCCTCATGCTAAGTTCCCCCTAATGAAAATGTCAAATTTATAATAAGACTGATAAACCTTTATTAATATTCATTTTTTTTTGTGTAATTTAAAGTTGGAAGTTTGATGTAATAATGAATAAATCCAGAATAATTGGACCGATTTCACTATAACCCGCTACATATATATATATATATATACTCTTCAAATTTTCTGGCAAGGGTCTCTAACAAAAAACATTTTTGTGCGGATGTTTTCGACCAGGTTGTATTTATATGTGGTGTGTTGTTCTTTTCGGAGCTTTGGTCAATGTTGGTGAAATGAATCTTAGTTTATGCCAATATTTCGAGAATTTTTATTTTCTCTTCCTCAGGGCTGTAAAAATTACATGTACTACATTATAATATTGCACATTGTTGTTATACATTGTTATAAAAGGGTGTTTTTTACTTATTATTACTTACCAAGACTAAATATATTTATAGACTATTATACATTCTTATTGCACTATGACTAGGGTTATAGTAAGTGGCAATAACATAGATTTAACAAAACATAGCAATAATTAAAATATTGCATAGCAATAACCATTGTAAAATAAACGGAAGGATCAAAAAAGGTCAAACACCTCCACTCTTAATCAATAATTAAGAGTGGAGGTGTTTGACCTTTTTTGATCCTTCCGTTGATGATGGACCTCCACCAGCCAGCACATTATAATATAGTTTAACAAACAAATACACCATACTATAAATATATAAAACATACAAAAGGCTATGACCCTGCTATGTAAACAAAACAAGGAAGGTTACTAGTCATAGTGCAATAAGAATGTATACTAGTCTATAAATATATTTAGTCTTGGTAAGTAATAATAAGGAAAACACACCCTTTTATAACAATGTATAACACCAATGTGCAATATTATAATGTAGTACATGTAATTTTTACAGCCCTGAGGAAGAGAAAATAAAAATTCTCGAAATATTGGCATAAACTACGATTCATTTTACCAACATTGACCAAAGCTCCGAAAAGAACAACACACCACATATAAAAAACATTTTTGTCGGTGCAAACTTTATTGAAACTGCCCTACATGTTATCTTATTTGCCACTTCTTCAGGGGCTATCCATTTCAGAAGTACTCGTTTACCTTTTACATTACGTTTCAACTGTCGTCAAAGAGGAGGCATATGATACTATGAGTACGGTCGCAACGTAATGTTTTCAAAATCGGACCAATTAAACCGCCCCCCTCTTTCACTGTTCCGATTTCAGCCGGTAACGAACTTGGTCTTTCTTTTTATATAACACGATTATATATCGAGTATGGGAACGATATGACAAATATAGCGACCGCTAGAGCCGTAACAGATATATATATATATATATATATATATATAGATAGATAGATAGATAGATAGATATTCTTTCGAAAACTTAGTACATGAATGATTTAACAGAGTTAATCTGTATTTATGAAATACCATGTAGATGAAAGGAACCGGCCGACGGAAGGACCGTTGGCGCCCAACAATGTTTTCGACATTACCCGTCTGGATCTGGGCTTGTCTAGTCAGTGTTCTTTGAACTTTAACCTCGTCCAGAAAAGCGGCACAGCTCACTCGAGAGTTTAGTTTCTTCTCAGCTGAATAAAACAGTGCCTTTAGTGCAGTGGCGTGTTCAAGTAAAGAACAGTGCAGTGCCGTGCTTTTGTGAACTTCAGTGATCGTGAGTTATTGGATTGTGCAATAAGAAGAACAGTGAAGTTATCAGTGCATACTGCGAGTAGTAGTTAAGAATAATTAACAAAGTTTATAGTGCATTGTTAAATAAATTGTACAATGATAAAAACTCTAAAGCTTGAGTATTTAATTTTGCAATCCAAAAGAACTCTAATAAACAACGTTTATTATTATCGGGCTGCAAAATTCAAGTAAACTCTAATGAAGTTTGAAGAACTAAAAGTCCGTCACGCAGGGGCTGCGTAAACTAAGCAGATTTCCCTCGTGAAGTTTAGTAATAGATAAATATACATACTGCTAACACAACAACACCGTGAATAAATACAAACGGAAATAAGTAATGTTTCATCCAATTTCAATAACCTGCCGACAGGAAGCGTTAGGTTAGAAATGTAAACAAACAGGTTTGCCCGCCTCACACCGGAAATAAAAACAATTACTGAAATATATCAGAATATAACACATTAATTTTATTGAGAACTATTTACTATATCTAGTACTGTAATTAATAATGAGTCAGAATAATTGTTATCTCAATCAATAAAATTTTAGTAGTCCAAAACTTTAAGATGGGGGGGGGGGAGTCACCAGGGCATATTTGCATGTATCTCGTATAATAAAGGTCTCTTGAATACAATTTTTGTTATTTAGACTTCCAATAATGTGATTTATTATGTAGCAGAGTATTGTTTACGTAACATGAGTAGAAGTGGCGGTTTGCTGAAAACTGAAAAATGCAAATATCTTGGTTAATATTCAAGATAGAGAATAAACGTATATAACAATATTTAGAGTAAATTTTATTTGCAATAAGATTGGTTATATACAATTTTTCGATCCGATGCATAATAACGGAGATATTTGGAATTTTCGAAAATCCTCCCCTCTAAACCTCCCCTCCCGCTGGTCCGATTTCAGCCCTTAACAAACTTGATCTTTCTTTTTACATAAAACGGTTAAATATCGAGTTTCGTAACGATTAAACAAAAATTGCGACTGCTAGAGCGGTAAAAGAGAAACATATATATATACATTTTAAACGGACCTCATTTTCTTCATGTACTAGGTAGGATCGATGGACATTTGATGAAAAATTTCGAAAATTCTGTCATGAGTACAACCTCAATAGCTGATTTCCCTTAAGGGAAATCTGCTAAAAGTTGAACATCTGAAGGAGATGGTTAAATTGCATCTGCCAGCAATAATGAGGCTGACTTTCAAAGAAGGTTAGTAGAAGAATTCCAAAGGCGAGGCGTTGATGCAAGTACATATGAGTTTGACAAAAAAGACTATAGTACTTATGGGGAATCTGTTAAAAAAATGTTGAACATCCAGAACGGAAAAAAAAAAAGTCCGTCACGCAGGGGCTGCGTAAACTAAGCAGATTTCCCACTTAAAGTTATACAATAGAGAAATCTGCCTAGTAATAACCTATTCTCACGAGGACGAATATTAGTGAAACTGCCACACTAGCGCTAGTGCGCTCGGCGAAAACCCGAACATAGCCGACCACACTCACAATACAAATCCAAATATCTCGGTTAATATTAAAGATACCGAATAAATGTATAGAATAATATTTATAGTAAATTTAATTTGCAATAAGATTGGTTCTATACAATTTGATCCGACGTATGGTAACGGAGATATTTCGAATTTTCGAAAATCCCCCCCTCTAAACCTCCCCTCCACTGGTCCGATTTCAGCCATTAACGAACTTGATCTTCCTTTTTACATAAAACGATTAAATTCCGAGTTTGGTAACGATCAAACAAAAATTGCGACCGCTAGAGCGTTAACAGACAAATATATATATCTATATATATATATATATATATATAGATATATATATATATAGATATATATATATAATTTTGAACGGACCTCATTTTCGTCATCTCCTGGGTAGGATCGATGGACATTTGAAGAAATTTTTCGAAACTCGCGTCATGAGTACGAACTCAATAGCTGATTTCCCTTAAGGGAAATCTGCTAATGATTTCCCTTAATGGAAATCTGCTAAAATCGAAGGAACTATAAGGAACCTTCTTCTATCCCATTTAAATTTAATTCCTTCCCAAAATAAATTTAAACAATTTAACTACGTAAAAGATTTTGGCCAAGTATGAATACTTCAGCATTAAAAATTCGGCAACTCATAAATGTGGAGGCCATTAGAAACTTTAAAAATGGAACAACGTTAGCTTTGATGGAAGTTGAAGGAGAAGGGAGCTTCAAAGCCAAATGAATAAATGAAAAAGAAAACTTTTAAGCCTAAAAGAGCTATAGGGGATGAGTGAAAGAAGTCGGGGCTTAAGCCTGGATCCGAATAGTATCCGATAGAACAGCTTTCACAAGGAGGTTTTCTTCGGGAAATCTCTATATGATTCAACAACTTTTCTAGACCCTGATAATGTACTAAAGCCTTAAAACATATTTTCTTTATTAAATTAAATAATTTTTGTCTGTAATCGTTGAATAATTGTAACATTACTAAACTGAAATGAGTGAAGAAAGTGAAACATTTTGCAATAGAGTGAAGAAAGTAATCACTTTCTTCACAAGCGAAGACAGTGAATTGCCTTCTTAATTAGTAATAAGTATAAATTAAAAAATAATTTGAAGTTGAAAATTAAATGTTTTAAAATGTTTCTTAACATTGTAAGAATTTATTTTAACAAAATAAATTGAAATTTGGATGATTATTGGTGGAAATAACCAATATATTTTAAAATTTAAATATAATAATAACTACCTTCCTAGTTTGAAACCTGCACTTGTTTATAACTGCACTACTTCACAATCATCACTAGTTGTTTTGTAACTATGCTTATAACCTTTCACAACCATGCTTATAACCTACCAACAACATACCATAATCTTCACAACATCCTAATTTTGTTCATATTCTGGTTAGATCTGATCATCTATTACACCATTACAGAAAAAATTTAATATTACACTCGTGACGAATGTAGAATGGGGAATGTGGGTAAACGTTTCACTCGAGTTGTAAAATGATCTACTTTCGTCACTTGTATAATAAATAACTATTTTTTCTACTCATGCACATATAAACACCTTCTTGTATTGTTTAATGATAATAGCTATATGTTGCTAACAAAAATTAAGTTTCTTGTGAAAAATAGCTTTCGCCAAATAATATATATTTATATACTGTTGTGAACGGACCTCCATTTTCTTCATCAACTAGTTAGGATCGATGGACATTTGAAGAAAAATGTCGAAAATTCCGTCATGAGTACAACCTCAATAGCTGATTTCCCTTAAGGTAAATCTGCTAAAAATGAAGAAATATAAGCTAGAGAGGGATAAAAAAGAAAATGGACACCATAAAAAATAGAAAAAAGTGGCTGTGTTAACAAAGCAGTTTTCTCAAGTGTGCCATGTATTGGTATTTATCTAAAAAGTTAAAGTTCAATGAGAACAATATTTGGTATTTAGGGTTCAAATAAAGAGTTTCACAATATAACAGCTTATTGTTAATATGACATGAATAAGAGTGGTGGTTTATTCAAGGCCGAAAACTAATAAATACACGTATCTCAGAAAGTGAAAAAACGTTTCAACATTTATAGAACATTACATTTGCTATAAGATTGGTTCTATACAATGTTTTGAGCAGACGTATAAGTTCGGAAATATTTCATATTTTCGAAATTTCCCCCTCTTAACCCCCCCCCTCCCAGGTCTTTGATTTCAGCCAACAACGATGTCAACCTTTAGTTTTGCATGAAACGTTTATATATCGTGTTTGGTTACGATCAAATAAGAATGTGTATATATATTGTTTCAACTGTACCAAACTCAATATTTAAATGATTCCGGGAATTTTCAAAAATTCCGAATATCTTATCACACGTCTTATCGAAAAATTTTATAAAACCAATCACATTGACACTTCAAGGTTCTATAAATATTGTATAAATAACATCCTAAAATCCCACCCTGTCTAGAAAAGGGTGGAACCTGTAGATAACCCGTCCCAATTAGTCTCAGTTGCAAAAACTGGACGTTAATAAATAATAATAATAATATATCTCTGGAATATGCTGGATGGTAGAGGAACCAATTGATAAGGATCAATAAGAAGGCCAAGTCCTCTACTGTTTGTTTTTTTTACAATAGAACACTAGAGGACTTGGCCTTCTTATTGATCCTTATTAATAATAATATAAATATTGACATGTAAATAATATCTCTATCTTCAATGAAGAATCTTTTCAGTCCATATTCAACCTCTCAATCTTCTCCAGTACTTCTCCAGCGATCTTAACTTTCGAAATTCCAATGGAATGCCATTTAATGGCGGATTCTTGTACAAAACTAAATCCTAAAACCATTTTATATCGCTAAATATTTCAATTTGACACATTCTTTAGCAGTAAAATGCACAAATATTTATTTCAGAAACTGAGCATTTTATAGAAAAATGCTGTGACATAACAGTTGTAGTAAAAGAAAAGTTTCTTTGAAACGAGTCTACCGGGACAGGAATGGATCCTGAAATTTAAAAAAAAATTAATTAATAAAATAATATTTCAAATGAAATAACACAAAAACATTCGTGAATGAAATGCAAAAAATGTTTCCTCCAAAGAACATCAACAAAAACATTTTCTGGGTAGGATCGATGGACATTATAATTCTTTTTTCGAAATAGCATCGTGACTACGACCTCAGTAGATTGATTTCCAGTAGTTCTTTCTAATAGAACTATGAAGATTCATTTCGCGTTGCCTGCTTAGTTGACACAGTCCAGGATACTTTATTGCCTCCTGGAAAATGAGCTTTGCATTTCCATTCGACGATTTTCAGACTAAATATCTATTAATAACTTAGTTCCCCGACACAACTAACATCGATCGATGTACATTGCGATTATGTTGACGTATGTCACATCGATTCTGCTAAGCAAATATTAGTACACCATTAGTTATTGTCCAATATCAAGAGCTTGTACCGGGGGCTTTGTGTTACCAAAATAGATATACAGCCATGTTGCTAACTGTTCCAATATTCACCTTGGTATATATAGGACGGCAGACTACCAATTTCATCCTTATGCTCACAATATATCTATTTCAAGTTCGTATTCTCATTAGCGGGCTAACCAGTCTGTTTTGCAAATATGTAGAGAGAACACAAGAAGAATTATTTATATTTGACTTAACACTTTCGGTGCTGAAGGAGCTGAGGTGAGACTGGGCGAGCTTTTACCCAATGCCTCAGCTGAGGTTGGGCGAGCTTGCATTTCCTAACGTTTTGTATCAGACCGTAAATGCTGGAGATTGCTTGGTTTCAACTCAAAGCAGTCACTAACCTCTTGCTAGCAGATTTCCCTTAAGGAAAATCAGCTATTGAGGTCGTACTCATGACGCGATTCTTTCTTCAAATGTCCATCGATCCTACCTAGAAGGTCCGTTCAAAACTGTATATATACAAAACCGCAAAAAAAAAACCGGACACTTAGATTTAGTCTTATAATTTTGTTAAATACTTAATATATATGTATATTAATCTTTTTAATTAAAATAATTGGTTAATCTATAGGTTATTTAAACAAAATCTGCCAAAAGTGAATAATTTTTATTGATTATTTACAAAAAAATACAAAATAAAAAAAAAGAAAAAGATAAATTAACACATTTAAAAAAAACATTATCCTTCATTTTTATTACATTGAATGGTAGACTTCGCTACCCCAAGCGTTTTGGCAATGTAACGTAAGCTCCGGCCTTCCATCTAAGTTTGAAAGACCCATTATTCTGGACCCAAATAAAAATAAAACATTAATTAAAGAAAATGCTTGGTTAATAATTAGATATGTTTAAATGTGCGAAAAACTACTTACAGTTTAGAATAGATCAACTTCACGACAAATAAATCTAATCTGAGTTTTATCTAATTGTTTACTAATCCTGAAGGGATTAGTTCAATGTACTTAGACTCTAAATTCTCTGTAATAACTAGAATACCCACATAAAGAAAATTGCTGAAAATTAGCTTTTAATACGACAAAAATGAAGTGTCCGGTTTTTTTTGCGGTTGAGTGTGTATATATATATATATATATATATATATATATATATATATACATATATAATACAGTTAAATTAAATTACAATTATAATGATAAACGTTGATTATTATGGTTCTTTTGGAATGCAAAATTAAACAGACAAACCTTTACGTTTTTATCACTGTACAATCTATTCGACGTTGCACTACACAATTAATCACTCGTGGTAAATAAGTCTTCATTACAAATGACAATATGCACTGATAACACCATTCCTTATTGCACAGCACTATAAGTGACCTTCACGCGAATCATTGAAGTTGAAGCACAAAACATGGCCACTACACTGATCTTCACAAAAATACTGCACTGCAGTGAAACTAAAAGAAGTCCGCCACGCAGGAGCTGCGTAAACAAAGCAGAATTCCCATGTGAATTTATGCAATTCAGAAATCTCCATACGAGAGCCGAACAGTTACGAAACCGCCTACTAGCTTTTGGCGGGAAACTCACACATCCGTTATCGGCCCACATTTAATAAAAATGCAAATAACTCAATAACAATATTCAAGATAGAGAATACATGTTTAGAACAATATTTATAGTAAATTTAATTTGCAACAAGATTTGATCTATACAATTTTTTGATGCGACGTATGGTAACGGAGATATTTCGAATTTTCGAAAATCCCCCCTCTAAACCCCCTCTCCCACTGGTCCGATTTCAGCCATTAACGAACTTGATCTGTCTTTTTGCCTAAAACTTTTAAATATCGAGTTTGGTAACGATAAAACAAAAATTTCGACCGCTAGAGCGTTAAAAGATATATATATATATATAATTTTAAACGGACTTCATTTTCGTCATCTCCTTGGTAGGATTGATGGACATTTGAAGACATTTTTCGAAAATCGCGTCATGAGTACGACCTCAATAGCTGATTTCCCTTAAGGAAAATCTGCTAAAAGCACTACTCACAAAAGCTACACTAAACGCTCTGTTATTCACTAGTAAGAAAACTGAGGGATAACTAATTGGCGGGCGAGCTTGGTCGCTTTGTAGACAATAAAAGGGTCCACACTCGCCTACGTCCCAGACTGTGTCTATACATACAGTTGAATTGTACTTATTTTCGTCATCTCCTGGACAAAAAAAAAATAATGGCTATTTGAAGAACGTTTTTAGCAGATTTCACAATGGGAGACATTTTTCATATTCGGCTGTTGTCGGATCTATTCTTGCGAGTCCGCTGAAGGTTTGTTCTATCGTTTCCGTAAATGTTGCGCTCGTAAAATTTGAGTAGAAACTGGCGTAATCATCCGCTTATACGTTCTATATACGTTCTGCCCCCCCCCTTATTTAGTTCATGGACTACTAAAATTTGTGTGATTGAGATAAAATTATTTCGATTATGATGAACAGTACTAGATATAAATAATAGTTTTCAATAAAATTAATAGGTTATATATTTCTGTAGTTGTTTTTCTTTCCGGTTTAGAATATGTCTATTTATCTGTTCAGCTATTAGTAGTTGGTAAACCTGTTTGTATAAAATTCAGACGCTTTATTAAAATTAACTGAAAGATTTCTCATTTCCGTTTGTACTTATTCACTATTGTAAGTGTTACGTGTATCCAGATTTCTCTATAGTAACATTTCACGTGGGAAATCTGCTTAGTATACGCACCACCAGCCAGGCTGATTTTTTTTTTTTTTTTTTTTTTTTTTTTTTAAATAGTTATTTATTATACAAGTGACGAAATTAGATCATTTTACAACTCGAGTGAAACGTTTACCCACATGAGCGAAGCGAGTAATTTCACGAGAGTTGTAAATTCTACTTTCGTCACGAGTGTAATATAAATTTTTTTCTGTAATCGTGTAATACATGATCAGATCTAACCAGAATATGAACAAAATTAGGATGTTGTGAAGATTATGGTATGTTGTTGGTAGGTTATAAGCATGGTTGTGAAAGGTTATAAGCATAGTTATAAAACAACTAGTGATGATTGTGAAGTAGTGCAGTTATAAAGAAGTGCAGGTTATAAACAAGGAAGGTAATTATTATTATATTTAAATTTTAAAATATATTGATTATTTCCACCAATAATTCATTCACATTTCAATTTATTTTGTTAAAATAAATTCTTACAATGTTAAGAAACATTTAAAAGCATTTAATTTCCAACTTCAAATTATTTTTTAATTTATACTTATTACTAATTAAGAAGGCAATTCACTTTCTTCACTCTATTGCAAAATGTTTCACTTTCTTCACTCATTTCAGTTTAGTAATGTTACCATTATTCAACGATTACAGAAAAAAAAACTTATAGTGAAAGCCCCACATAGGTAGGACTTTTTCTTTTTCTCCGGAGATGTTGATGCCATTAAATCCGTACTCCATAACACACAAGGTCTTCTAAAGTAAGGTCTAGATAAAATATAGAGGGAGACACCGCCCTCTCTGTTATAGAGAAGTGTGAATATACCGCTCCCTTTGATCCTCACCGCCAAAACAAACACACCTTATATCACTTCAATAAAAAATACCCCTTTCTCTCTCTCTAAAACCTATCTCGTTTCCAGGAGCCCCCTTTCAAAAAAATTTAACCGTTTTTCCTTTCATGGCATTTTGTTAATCTCTAACACGGGAAAGTCAGCTCATTTAGGTATTTTTAGAGTTAGCAATGAATAATTTCCCAGGTTTTGAAATATTTACCCGGAAAACGCATCGTTTAAATCAGACCAAGATGAGAGTTTAATAATCAAAGAAAGCGGAGATTAAGAAGATGAAAGTCGGTGGCGGAGGGGCTGCGTTATCTAAGATTTCCCATGTGCGTTACGTATTTACGTTTATCTAAAAACGTAAAAATTTAATGAGAGCATTATTTTGGATTTGGGCTTTAAATAAAGTGCTTCATTATATAACAGCTTATTGTTAATACACCATTAGGAGTGGTGGTTTATTGAAGGCCGAATACCTAAAAATGAAAATATCTAAGATAATATTAAAATAGAGAAAAAATGTATTTGAATATGAATGAATGCATACAATATACGTATATAAAATTGGTTCTATAAAAATTTTCCGATCCAACCAATAATAACGGAGATAAGTTTTGAAATTCTCCCACTCCAACCCCCCCCCCCCAACTGGATCGGTGGTTGCAATTTCGGCTCTCTCTCCCCCCCTCTCTCTCTCTCTCTCTCTCCCCCCTCTCTCTCTCTCTCTCTCACTCTCTCTCTCTCTCTCTCTCTCTCTCTCTCTCTCTCTCTCTCTCTCTCTCTCTCTCTCTCTCTCTCTCTCTCTCTCTCTCTCTCTCTCCTCTCTTTCTCTCTCTCTCTCTCTCCCTCTCTCCCTTCTCTCTCTCTCTCCTTCTCTCTCTCTCACTCTCTCTCACTCTTTCCCTCTCTCCCTCTCTCTCTCTCTCTATCCCTCTCTCTCTCTCCTTCCCTCTCTCCCTCTCTCTCTCTCTCTCTCTCTCTCTCTCTCTCTCTCTCTCTCTCTCTCTCCCTCCCTCTCTCTCCCTCTCCCATCCTTCTCTCTCTCTCCCTCTCCTCTCTCTCTCTCTCTCTCTCTCCCTCTCCCTCTCTCTCTCTCCCTCGCTCTCCCTCTCTCTCCTCTCTCTCCCTCTCTCTCCTCTCCCTCTCTCTCTCTCTCTCTCTCCCCCCCCTCCCCCTCTCTCTCTCTCTCTCTCTCTCTCTCTCTCTCTCTCTCTCTCTCTCTCTCTCTCCCCTCTCTCTTTCTCTCGCAGTCACACATATCTCATTAACACGACTACAATAAATATTTGATTTATTATACTCAAACCCGAAATGCCCATTGTAAGATGTTAAACCCAGCTATCTTTGATCTCAGTCCTGCTCTATGACCTCTTTTCCTTTTCTATTTATTCACCCTCCTACACTAATTGAGAAGGCATACAACATGAAAAGATTCTACGAGATATCAAGAACTCTGGATCCTCGCCGTAATGAGAAATGCAATGCAGTGCCTAGATGGAAAAGAGTAGACAAGTTATTTTAATTAGTTACAAGGACTAGTCCATGTTTATTTATTTTTTTTTTCATTTTAATTCCTTCTTACTCCAAAGAACTTCGCCTCTCTTAAAACTCGCATATATTTGCCCCCTTAAACTATAAGAAAAATTTTATCTAAATATTCTTGACAAGTGTCTGTTAAAAATTGGTCAAAAATTTGAAAATACTGAAATTTTAATTGTGACAGACTCAGTTAGTGATCACAAAGCAGATTTCCCACGTGACGTTATACAATAGAGAGATGTGCATACTGGTAACACAATACCACCTGATTAAATACAAACGGTAATGTGAAATCTTTCAGTTAATGAAAATAAATTCCCAACTGAAACGGCTTCTTAATTGTAAGAATAATTTATATTTTAATAATTCAAATTTTAGTAGTCAATGAACTAAAGAAGGGGGGGGGGGGGGGTGAATGAACAGAACGTATTTGCATAAATCTCACAAAGTAACGAAGGTAAGGTTAGAAACGACAGGTAAGGTTAGAAGAAGCTTTCACCTGAGCCAGTAGTGACGGAAATGGCCGAACTAATCGGAACTATACCAGACCATAGACTTCATAAAAATGCAAATATCTTGGTTAATATTCAAGATAGAGAAAACATGTACATAACAATAGTTATAGTAACTTTAATTTGCAATAAAATTGGTTTTATACGTTTATTCGATCCGACGTATATTAACGGAGATATTTTCAATTTTCGAAAATCCCCCCTCTACATCCCCCTCCCTCTAGTCCGATTTCGGCCTAGAGCTGTCTATTTACATAAAACGGGTAAATACCGAGTTTCGTAACGATCCAACGAAAATTGAGGACCGCTAGAGAGTTACAGACAAATATATATATATATATCTATATATATATATAAAATTGTAACCTCTGTCTGTACATTGATTTTTTTTGCGAAATTTCACGATAACTTTTCGTTTCACATGTCATAGACACCAAAACTGCATTTTGTTTCTTTCGTGTATGTTTGTTTGTTTGTTTATTTGTTGGTTTGTTTGTCTATTTGTTTGTTTGTTACCTTTTCACGCATAAACGGCTGAACCGAATTTTATGAAACTTGGTATATTACTACTAGCCCAACTTAGACTTTAGGCTATATTAATATTCTCTTAGACGAACAGGAGTGGGGGTTATAAGGGAGGCCTGAAATTAAAAATAGCTTTATTTCGTTTCCTATTGGTTTTAGGCAATGATGGACATAGCAAAAGTTGTTTATTTTGTAATTTAGAGTAACTTTTGTTATATGCACTTTTGCCGTATACGGAAGTATAAATGAGTTATACGCTAAAAGCTATAGCGGGAGTCCACAATTTTATTTGGGACAAAAGACTCAACCGAACTAAACCAAACTCGGTATGTGAATTAGCACTAACGCCTTCCTTATAATAAGCCATACTAACATTTCTAGGGACGTGCAGGAGTGGGGGTTATAAGGGAGGCCTGAAATTGATAATAGTGATATTTCGTTTCCTATTGCATTTTCGGCAAATATGCACTTAACCAAAGTTGTTTATTTTGCTATTTAGAGAAACTTTTTTATATACACTATCATCGTATACCGAAGTATAAAGGCGTTATATGCTGAAAATTATAGCGGGAGACAACAATTTTATTTGGCACAAAAGACTCAACCGAACTAAATAAAACACTCAGTATGTATATTAAAACTAATGCCTTCCTTATAATAAGTCATACTAGCATTTCTAGGGACGGGCAGCAGTGGGGGTTATAAGGAAGGCCTGAAATTAATAATAATGATTTCCTATTGGGGTTTCGGCAAATATGCACATAACAAAAGTTGTTTATTTTGTTATTTAGAGAAATTTGCTCATCAGTTCATTTCAATATAAAACTACCAGGTACCTCTCCTGAAAAAATTAATTCAAATGTATGTCAATATTTTCTCTTATTAACAAATGCCAACAACGGGTATTAACCCTAAACACTGGAACGGGTAAATGTCAAATCTATGCATAATGCACAGGAGACGGGAAATATGACAATATGCAGGACAGTGAAGTCTTACATAAAAAAATAATTTTATTATTAACAAATGCCAACAACGGGTATTAACCCTAAACACTGGAACGGGTAAATGTCAAAATATTGTGCAAAGTAAAGCCTTGCCAAAAATATACTTTCACCATTCAGCCTCAAATGAATTCCCGAGCGAAGCCGGGTATCTGAGCTAGTATATATATATATAGATATATATATATTATTATATATATATTATATATATATAATAGGCGTCGACGTTATTCTTTAATTGATCATGTTTTAGCAGATTTCCCTTAAGAGAAATCAGCTATTGAGGTCGTACTCATGGCGCGATTTTCGAAAATTTTCTTCAAATGTCCATCGATACTATCCAGGAAAAGAGGAAATTGAGGTCCTTTCAAAACTATATATATATATATATTTGTCTGATAACACTTTAGCGGTCGCAATTTTTGTTTAATCGTCATCAAACTCGGTATTTAATCGTTTTATGTAAAAAGGAAGATCAAGTTCGTTAACGGCTGAAATCGGACCAGTGTCCGATATTGTTATATCGGTTATTGTTGTGATAAATATTGTTATGTGCATTTATTCTCTATCTTGAATATTACCCGAGATATTTGCATTTGTAATCTGCGTGTGATCACCAGTAGGCTATGTTCGGACTTTCCGCCGAGAGCTCTGGCGGCCGGTTCCATAACTACTCGTCCCTCGTGAATAGGTTTAGAGGTTAGGTTAACTGTTTTTTGGGGCTAGAAACTTCTGGGTTATTACG
This sequence comes from Riptortus pedestris, assembly GCA_019009955.1. NCBI lineage: Eukaryota > Metazoa > Arthropoda > Insecta > Hemiptera > Alydidae > Riptortus > Riptortus pedestris. The sequence goes on from CM032230.1 coordinate 137,806,483, forward strand.
CCCTAAATAATGTTTTAGGTTTAGAGGTTTTTTACTACTACAGTTGTTATTAGGCAGATTTCTCTATTGTAAAACTTCAAGTGGGAAATCTGCTTAGTTTACGCAGCCCCTGCGTGACAGACTTTTAATTAAATTCAAGATAAAGTTATAAAGTAAAATGTCAGTAAACGATTCTTCTAATAAATGTTAATTTATTTTTGCTACAGTTCTTGTGTTTCTCATTATTTATCAACAGCTCCTTAGCCTTCTTTTGTGTCCGGGCTGCCGAAAGTTTGGAGAATATTCGAGAGAGTCGTTTGATCATTGGCGCATGACAATATTAGCACAGTGAATGAAAACCATGTATAAAATAATATATTGGGAGGTAAAAGGCTCTGACAAGCCATGCACACTTAAGCCTGTTCATCAGACCATAAGACCTTGAAAATTTGAAAGAAAAGTCTTGTTTAAGAAGCTAGAAATCTAGTCTATCGTAATAGTAATTTATGAAGAATGAAACTTGAAAAGTTCTTCTTCATTGTTCTTAGCCAGAAGGTTATAAAAGAAAACTCGTTTTTTCCAAATATATATAAAGCCTGTATAGGCAAGGCAACGATGACTTCTGCCATCTTATCTGTTCATTATGTTCATTGAAGAGGCAATAATGAAAATGAAAGAAACAACCGATGCATACAAATTAAGGGTAAATACATTCATTGCATCTGATTTGCAGATAATATTGCACTGGTGCCAAAGTCCCATGTAGAGATCATTAGAATGCTGCAAGTCCTAAAGGAAGCTCTAGATCTATTTAAAGTCTATAACATAGATAATAATTATATTTCTGTTAACGCGAATTTTGTTTGATCTATACCAAACTGGATATTAAATAGTTTTACCGAAAAAGAATTTTTTTATTTATTTATACAGGAGCACCCGCATCTTGGCGATCTGGCTCAAAGTTTAACATTCTAAAGGCGAAACAAAATTATAGAAAAATAACAAAACCGAAACAACAAATGAAAAATTAAATACAACCAATAATCATTAAATACTAGTAATAAAGACAATTAATAATCATAAGACATAAATAAACATTAGATAAATAAGCATTATACTAGAAATAAAAACAACAATTTAAAATAATTTTAATAAAAAAAATTATGTTATTCCTATATACTAGTAAACTTATATTATTATTTTTTTATTTTATTTATTTAGTTTTGTACCCCATAGCGATGCTGATTGGCATAATTAGGTTGATATATTTACTCCTTCATGTGCTTACCTTTTTTTGTACTTTTATATTATGGAAAATATTTCTTTAATATCTGTTCTTTCTCATATCCGTGCTTTGTCCAAAGAATATAATGAAAGTTAACCCTTTTAAATCGTTTTAGGTATGCTGTAGACCTTTTCTATTTTGTATTATAAGCTTTTGTAAATGTTGATGTGTTTTAGATATGTTAGTATTTGTGGAATATATTGGCTGCTGTCAGTTAATAGTTAGTAGTTGCTGTCAGTGGGGTGCGTGAAGGTTTTCTCGTTGGATGCAGTTTGTCAGTATGTGTTTTATCGAAAAAGAATGATCAAGTTCGTTAAAAGCTTAATCAAACCAGTTCACTGGGAGTCCGTGAGTGACTGACTTTTTATTTCATTTTTTTATTATTTGATTTTTATTTACGCTTCGTGCGCGGCATTTCCTGTGAAAGGTGTTTGCCTTGTGTTTGTCAGTAATGTTTTGGGAATAGCGGCTGTGTTTATGTGATTGACCGGGCTGCCAGTGCGAAAAAAAAAAAATGAATAAAAATAAGTGGGTTGGATGAAGGAGATCTTGGCAGGGCAGTAGGGAGTAAACATCTTTATCATCATATACCATCTGGAAAAATCCAGAGGAACATGCATGTAATATATATATATATATATATATATATATATATATATATATATATATATATATATATATATACATATACACGAAACATACTCGTGTATAACAGAGATGCCAATTCTATAAGATATGGAATAAAAAATAACGTGGCATTAAATGTCCGTCAAGCAATGACTGCGTTAAATAAGCCGATTCCCCACGTGCGTCACGTGTTTGCATTTATCTCAAAACGTAAAAATTCAATGAGAAGAATATTTGATATTTAGGCTTCAAATAAAGTGCTTCATAATATTACATCTCCTTGTTATTATGACGTGAGAAGGATGTGGGGGTTTACTGAAGGCCGAAAAATAAAAAAATAAAAAATAAAAAAAAATATCTCGTCAAATAATCGAGATAGTGAAAAAAAATGTAGATAAAAACATTTATATAACATTAAATGTGCAATAAGATTTATTTTAAACAATTTTTCGATCAGTTATCGAGATAATTGAAATATTCGAAATTCCCCACTCCGATTTCAGTCGGTAACGAACATGACCTTTATATAATACAATGTATAGATATCCAGATTGGTAACAATCAAACAAAAAATAAGACCACTAGAGCGTTTAACAGTCCTATATATAAATCTATATATATATATATATATATATATATATATATATATATATATATATATATATATATATACAGTCGACTCTCGCTATCACGAAATTCCACGGGACTGCCATTTTTGTTCGTGTTATGTATAGTTCGTCTTAGGCATAGTTCGAGTTATAGAGGTGAACTAAATGAAAATTCGTGTTACAGAGGTAAAAAAAAATGTACTGTGATTTATTCCCTACATCTTCTACAAATCTACATAATCTTAATATTTTAGGAATATTTAAATGAATTAAAATATGTATATATACATAATTAAAAAAAACGGTAAAACACAGAAAACAGAAAATATAATATTAATTCCACTGATTAATAAGTCCTTAATCTTCCTTTGCTTAAAACTGAAAAACACTATCAGTCATAATGTTGATTAAAATAAAAAAAAACTTTGCTGTATCTCTTACTGCTTCAAAATTAAACACTTAACTTGGTACAGTATAATAAAAAATACTTACAGTAAACATAATAAATATCGTGTAAAACAGAGTAAACAGTACCGACCATATTACTGCAATCCCACTAGTAGTTGAAATAGTCCGTTATCTTCTTCTGTTTAAGACTGTTAGCAACACGTTTGTCAATCATATTCTCGATTGAAACAATTGATGAAAACACTGTCTGGTACATCAGCGGTTTTTTCTAAAAACATAGGTAGAGTACGTACTGCAGCTTTGGCTCCTTTAGATGTGACGTCTGCTGGTTCTTCATCTTCGTGATCTTAGTCAGAAGGAGCCTCTTCATCGTTGGTTAAGCAATCCAAAATATCGTCACCAGTTCGTCTTACGTATGGTAATTTCTTCGTGTTAGACAGGTTTTTCCAAGGGGATCAAAATAATTCGTGATATCGAGGATTTCGTGTTATCGAGGTTGACTATATAAATATATATATATATATATATATATATATATATATATATATATATATATATATATATTTCGTCGTCTCCTTGGCAGGATCAATGGACATTTGAGGACATCTTTTGAAAATCACGACATGAGTACGACCTCAAAGGCTGATTCAGAGAAAACCTCAGTTTTCGTAAAAAATAAAAAAACGTTACTAATTAATTCAAGGACCCAATAAAGTGTTGCGAAAATTAAATACATGAAGGATTAGTAGAAAGAGTCGCGTATTTGAGAAGTGCGAGGTAGATCAAAGAAGCCGACAGAGGGTCGAGCTCCTACTAGTGCCTTCCAGTCCAGACGTCGCCCAACCAATTCCCCTTTGATATATGCCGACGACCGAGCGAGTCAGTTTATTTTCAGCTGTCTTGTTGATGACATCAGTGCTACAGTGAGACTATTGCGCTGTTTTTATGAGAAGAACGGTGTTTTGCCGTGACTGTAAGTAAACAGTTTAGTGCCGTGTTTAATACAGTACAGTGCCGTTATCTTCGTGAAGTAAAGGACAGTGCAGTGCCGTCTTTAGGTGTACTTCAGTGACCGTGAGTGAATTATTGGACTGTGTAATCTGAAGAACAGTTACGCTATCATGTAATTAAGAATAATTACCAAGTGTATTGTGCAGAGATAAAAAACTGTGCAACTAATTTCGCACTCCAAAAGAACTCTTATTATCAATGTTTATTACTGGTTTAGTAATAAAAAACGTAACAATATTATGCATACTCCATTTTGCATTTGCCTCATCTTCATGTCTTATTGCTGTAATTGGCTATCAGAATAGAAAAAAAGTCGGATAAAAAATTTCATGGACTGTATTTTTATTTGCATTCCCTTTGCCTGCGCTTAAATTATTTCAACGTGGCTGTTTTATAAAGAGAAGGTTGGATGAATAGGGGTAGTAAAAAAAGATGGAAAGAAAGCCTAGCACAAAACGGCCCAGGGCTTTACTACCTGAGCAATACGAAATTTGGCCGTTCTCCTCATTTTGCATTCATGGTCACGAATGGAATTAATAATTCTTAAAAGGACCTTTTTGTCTGGAAATTAAACGAAACAGTATAATAGTGTTTATATTATCATAAATCGTAAGAACATGAGCTCAGGGAGTAACGAGTAAGCTCATTTGTAATTTAAAAATTGATTTAATGTCCATTACGTTTAAACTCTGTAAATAACTCTTAATGGCTCTGTTTGAATTGTTTCTTTTATTGTATTTTTTTCCCTATTCTATCCCTAGCCCTTTATTTTCTTTTGCCGCATGAAATTTTCCTTGGTTGTCCCATTTAACTGCAATTAAAAAAAAAAAAACTCTAAAAATAGCCCGCGATGATACATTCTGGTATTAACTAATTATCTCTAACTCCCACATCCAACAAAACAATTTCGTAACGCAGGGGCTGAGTAAACTAAGAAGCTTTCCCACGCGAATGTTTACAATAGATAAATATACATACAGGTAACATGAACGTGGATGTTATGTGAATAAATACAAACGGTAATGAGACATTTCTCAGTCAATTTATGAATCAAGTTAATAATCTCTACAACGGAAAGCGGCTGAATTAAAAAAAGTCCGACACGCAGGTGCTGCGTAAACTAAGCAGATTTCAAAGTGAAGTTTTACAATAAAGAAATCTTTATACGAGAGCCGTCTCTCTATACGTTCGTTATCGGCCCACATTTAATAAAAATACAAATATCTCGGTTAATATTCAAGATAGAGAATAAATGAATAACACAATATTTATAGTAATTTTAATTCGCAATAAGATTGGTTCTATACAATTTTTTGATCCGACGTATGGTAACGGAGATATTTTGAATTTTCAAAAAACCTCCCCTCTAAACCACCCCTCCCACTTGTCTGATTTCAGCCGTTAACGAACTTGATCTTTCTTTTTACATAAAACGACTAAATATCGAGTTTGGTAACGATTAAACAAAAAATGCAACCGCTAGAGCGCTAACAGACAAATATATACATATATATATATATATATATATAGATAGATAGATATATATAAAGATAGTCATCCCTACATAATTGTGAACGGACCTCATTTTCATCATCTCTTGGGTAGGATCAATGGACATTTGAAGAAAATTTTTGAAAATCGCGTCATGAGTAAGATCTCAATAGCTGATTTCCCTTAAGGGAAATCTGCTAACAGGCCAGCCAACCTTGTGGCTCTGGATAGATAGAAAGACCGGAGAGAAAAACAATTAATGAAATATATCTGAGTATAACATTAGTTTTAATGCTATTTTTAATTAATTTTAATTTTTTATAATATTGAAAACAATTTACTAAAGCTAGTTCTGTAATTTTTAATGAATCAGAATGAGTTTTATCTCAGTCGATCAAATTTTAGTAATCGAAGATCAAAAAAAAAAGGGGTAGGAGTAGATCTACAGAACTTATTTCCTAATATCTCACAAATAAAAGTTCAATGAAAACAATATTTGGTATTTAACATTGTAATTAAGGGGTTCATAATATATGACTTTATTGTTAATATGGCATGAGCAGAAGTGGGGGTTTTGCTGAAGGCTCAAAACTGGAAAATGCAAATATC
>CM032230.1:137815000-137847500 GCA_019009955.1 Riptortus pedestris
ACTTCCCGAGGGAAATCTGCTTAGTTTACGCAGCCCCTGCGTGACGGACTTTTTAGTAATCCAGTAACAAAAGAAGGCCCCCCCCCTCAACAGAACTTATTTGTTTGTATATCGTAAAATAAAGGTTTGTTGAAAACAATATTTGGTATAAATATTTGGTACTCTGTAATAAAGTGGTTCATGATATATCAGCTTAATATTATTAGTGTAGGTAGGATGAAAAAATGTAGGTTACGATTCCACTATAATAATTTATTAACCCGGCAAAGCGCTTTCGATGCTGTGCATCATCGTCAGTGCCCGAAGGTTTTCGATGTTGACCTGCCGGCTCTTGGAGCCAGACTGGTAAAGAGTCTAGCTCCAAGAGCCGGCAGGTCAAGATCGAAAACCTTCGGGCACTGACGATGATGCACAGCATCGAAAGCGCATTGCCGTGTTATTAAACTATTATAGCGGAAGCGTAGCCTACATGATTTCATCCTACCGACATTAGAAGTCCCTTCCACCTGCCAGAATACCAACTCATTATATTATTAGTATGACCCTAGTAGCACTGGCGGTGACTGAATGCTGAAAACTATAAAAACCAAATACCTCGGTTAATACTCATTACTCGAAAATATGTATAGAACATTATTTATAGCAATTGTTTATTATATTGATTGTTTTCATACAATTTTTCGATCAGACTTATAGTAACGGGGATATTTCAAATTTTTGAAATTCCTCCTTCAAAACCTCCCTCCTCTCATATGTCCGATTTCTGCCATTAATGATCCTGGCCTTTCTTTTTACGTAAAACGATTAAATACCTATTTTTGTAACGATTAAACACAAAATACGAACACTAGAGTGTTAACATATATATATATATATATATATATATATATATATATATATATATATATATAGTGGCCTATTATATACCATTACTTCCACCGACATGTGTGTAAAACCCCTATTTTTAGATCAGGTCTTGAAAAGAGGCAAAAATAACGCAACTACCTGATTTTTTTCTGATTTCCGGCTACCAGCTTGTATTTCTATGTAAAATGCTGAAACAGAAGTCTATCTTTTTTTTTTTATTGGTTGAAAAGTGATGCAATCTTTTTGAGCATAAACAAGATGAGAAACTATCACATGCATGACACTAATTTCATATGTACGTGATGTGTTCACAATATTTGTACAATTATCATTCCATGATTCACGCACAAAGATTCAGTCCAATCCGTTGTTTAGTTTACAAATAAAAAACGTACATTTTTTTTTTTTTTTACAAAGACAGAATAGAAACGCTTTTAGTTACGATAAAGGACTCTGCTCAATTCCTAACAACTGGAAACAAAAGTATGAACGTTTTTTATAGGAAACTTTTAAATTGTACATTATATCCTCTTGACAGTTTCGCCCTAGTGTGCCTGCTACAGAGTTTTTTTACATAGACGATGTCCTTTTTTGACCAAATCTTTTTGGCTGGAAATGACAGAATCTCTCAAGCAAATACTGTTTTCTCTCAAATGGGAATATATGTTTTTAGTGAATTTCTCTTATGAAGCTTGTCCCTTATAATTTCCACTACTTATGGTTTTAGTTTGTTTTCCGGCTCTACGGCTAGTCATGGCCTATTATTGTCCCGAGTTTTATTCTGTTGTCTTCCAGTTTTGAATTCCAAGTATAGTTAGTGCATCCGTAGCAACACAATATTCGTATCGCAGTCTTGGGGGTCCAGCATTCCTTACTCCAAATGATCGAAAAAAAATGTATTTATTATAAAAATCATGTACTAATATAATATAATAATATTATTCAAAATTGATCGTACATGTATTCCAGAGAGAGAGAGCATAAGAAACGTTATGCCAAGCAACTTAAAAATGTACCTAACTAATTAAAATTTTGTTCTCAACAGGAATGACATATAACAAAGTAATGTTCATTACAAACTGTTTTTCTGCATGTTGGGCAACTCTTTTTTGTTTTTTCTTCTCGGACAATAGGCACACAACTGCGACAGGGCAATAGAACCAGAACATGTGGGATTTTTTTGTTCTACACCCGCAATCCTCTTCATATTAGCATATTTCCCTTAAGGGAAATCAGCTATTGAGGTTGTACTCATGATGTAATTTTCGACATTTTTCTTCAAATGTACATCGATCCTACCTAGCAGATGACGAAAATGAGGTCCGTTCAAAACTGTATATATCTATCTATCTATCTATCTATATATATATATATCTATATATCTATATATCTATATATTTTTCTGGAAAAGCTCTAGCTGTCGCAATTTTGGTTTGATAGTTACAAAAATCGATATATAATCCTTTTATGTAAAAAGTAAGATCAAGTTCTTTTATGGCTGAAAACGAACCAGTGGGAGGGGTGGTTTAGAAGGGAGGATTTTTTAAATTTGAAATATTTCCGTTACTATACGTATGATCGAAAAATTGTAAAGAATGAATCTTATTGAAAATTAAATTTACTATAAATATTTTTATATACATTTATTCTCTATCTTGCATATTAACCGAGATATTTGCAATTTTATGAAATCGCGGATAACGGATGAGAGTGAGTTTCCCGCCAAAAGCTAGGTCGGCCGTTTTCTTAACTCTTCGGCTCTCGTGAAATTTCTCTATTGTAAAACTACCCGTGGGAAATCTGCTTAGTTTACGCAGCCCCTGCGTGACGGACTTTTGTTTCTCTCTAATAGGTGTATGGTGGTCAGCTGTGAACGGTTGATAAGGTGAGGTTTGATAAGTTCCATAGCCAAACGTTTGAGACAAAATCATTCACAATAAAACCAAAAAAACATTCCGCCAGAAATCGCACTGTGAGAAAAACACTCACGCTTAGCTTACTCCGACTCATTAATTTTGTCCTGGCGACAGTCAGTTGATACTATTGTCAGCTGATTGGGAATCAACGAGGGTGGTAAGAGAAGGCTACAAGGTGTAGCTAGAGAGAACAACACTTTCGCCAAAGACGTATAATAATAGATAGAACTTTTAGCAGATTTCCCGTAAGGGAAATCAGCTATTGAGGTCGGACTCCTGACGCGATTTTCGAAAAAGTTCTAAAAATGTCCATCGATCCTACCCAGGAGATGACGAAAATGATGTCCGTTCAAAACTATATATATATTTGTCTGATAACACCCTAGCGGTCGCAATTTTTGTTTAATTGTCACTAAACTCAGTATTTAATCGTTTTATGTAAAAAGAAAGATCAAGTTCGTTAATGGCTGAAATCGGACAAGTGGGAGGGGGGGTTTAGAGGGGAGGATTTTCGAAAATTCGATATATATCCCTTATTATGCGTCGGATCGAGCATTGTATAGGAGCAATCTTATTCCAAATTAAATTTACTATAAATATTGTTTATATTTATTCTCTATCTTGAATATTAACGAAGATATTTGCATTTTTATGAAATCTGTGGTCGGGTATAGTTCGGATTAGATCGGTCATTTCCGTCGGCTCAGGTGGGGTGAGGCTTCTTCGAACCTGTCGTTCCTAACCTTACCTTACCTTTGTTACTTTGTGAGATTTATGCAAATACGTTCTGTAAATCCACCCCCTCCCCCTTCTTTAGTTCTTGGACTAATAAAATTTGAGTTATTTAAATATAAATTATTATTACAATTAAGAAGCCGTTTCAGTTGGGAATTTATTATAATTAAATGAAAGATTTCCGTAATTTGTAATATACTGAAAGAGATGGCCGTTTGTATTTATTCACTGTGGTATTGTGTTATCAGTATGCAGATTTCTCTATTGTAAAACTTCACATGGGAAATCTGCTTAGTTTACGCAGCCCCTGCGTAACGGACTTTTTTTCTTTGGGGTGTGGGTATTTTGCTGAGGCTTTCGAACTTTTAAAATAAAATTTTCCGGAAAAGGTTCTGCGATCCTGTTGATGAATGAACCAATTATTTGGCTAACTGACTCCAGCGAGCCGAGCACAAGTGGTTATGAAGTGGTTCTCACGAATCGACTCCTGGTTCAGACTGAACTAGTTCGTTCGATCAGGAATGGCAAATCCTTCCCTCAACTTGGGACGGCTCTTGATGATCTACCATTCCATTTAATGCTAATCTCATCAACAGTTCGGGGGTATATAATGGCACGGTCGTAAGTCATAGAGCCAACAATCGCCCTGATTTTGCCACCTCGAGGATGAATTGGCAAATGAAGTATGATCTCATTGAATCTAAATCTGTTCTAATCAAAATCATAATGAGCAACGATAATTTATGAATCCCCTCAGAAATAAAAATCTGCCGAATGAGTAAATCTATATAAGTGTATATATACCCATTTATTCGTGTGTGAGTGTGCGTTTGTGTAAGTTACATAATAACATTATGTAATTCCTAGCTCTTTTGGGAAATAATATCGAATAGTGGAATACTTTTACCAATAAATAGCCTTGGGCATTGTCAACCCTCATCACACGTTATTAACTTATCCCATACTGTCCAACTTATTAAACCTAATAAAATTATTACTGCCATATAATTGACTCTTCTATATTCCATGTTATTATATTTATTCGTCCAGAACAGAACGTTCTTAACTCCATCCCACACCTTAATAACTAAAATACGAGGTAATCTTTATTTAACAGTTGGTCTTAAATCACTTGATCTAGAAACTCCTGATTTATCATCAGCTGATCTTAAATCAGTTAATCTCGGAATAGCTTTTCTTAAATTAGTTAATCTCGGGACTGCTTATCTTGAAACAGATAATCCCGAACATGGTAATCTCGGAAGAGGTAATGTTAAACAAATTTATTCCAAAACTGGTATTCGAGGAACAGCTGAAACTTAAGAAAATGAATCCAGTAGCTGGTAACCCTAGAAACAGGAATGACGTAAATTATGTTTAATAAAAAAAAAAAAGAGATACGAACCAGCTGATCTTCAACAAATAATTATTTTATTTTCAGAAAACTGGTGGCAATTACAAGGATACGTCATATTGTTAAATTAGTTGCTCCACAAAACCCCTAACTATTGCCTAGACAGCTGGATCTTAAATCTGTTTATCTCGGATCTGCTGAGCTAGGAACAGCTGATCTTAAACAAATTAATTCAATTACTGGCAATTAAGAACATCTTATCTTAAATCAGTTAATCCCTGATCTCGGCACAGCTGGATCTTAAATCTGTTTATCTCGGATCTGCTGAGCTAGGAACAGCTGATCTTGAATTAAAAAAAATCATCTTATCTTTGAATTTCATTCTAGAAACACCTGAAATGATAACAGATAGTCCCGAAAACTTGTAATGCTATCACAGATAATCTTCAACAACGAATTTATACTGATAAAACTGGTATTCAAGGAACAGAGCTTAACTTAAAGAAAGGAATCCAGTAGCTTGGTAATACCCTAGAAATCAGATGATCGTAAATATTTTAGTTAATAAAAAAAAAGATACGAACAAGCTGATTCTTAAACAAATTAATTCCAAAAACTGGCAATTAAGGAACGTCTATATTTAAATTTAGTTACTCCACAAACCCCTAATATTGCCAGACCTGGGTCATAAAATTCAGTTTAATCTCGAAACTGCAAATCTAGAAACACCTTATGCATGGAACTCATAATCCCCAACATGGTAATAATTATAGGAGCTGCTAATCTTGGGAACTCCTCATTTTCTCAAAAACTGGGTATTCAAGAAACACAGCTGAACTTGAAAAAATTAATTCCAGTAAACAATAAACCTAGAAACAGCTGAACTTAAATAAGTTTAATAAGAAGCACAACGAACGGGGGAAAAGGGGTTAGCCACGACGCGGTTAAAAAGCATTGACTTTAATTCTCAAAATGGTAAAACCTAGAGTGGCGAGAGTTTCGATTCCCGTCACTGGAACAAAGGGAATTTATTTAGTGGGCGGAATTTCCAATAAATAAAATTCCTCCAGAGCCCCTACCCAAGCTAGAAAATTGGTGGTAACCTGTAGAAAACCCCGACCGAGCAATTAGTCTTAGTTGCACGAAGTGGGACGTTTATTGAATATTTGTTTTTTGGAAGTACGAACAGCTGATCTTAAATACATAATTAAAAAATAGGCCAATCAAGGAATATCTGATCATAAAATTATTTAATCTTCCGGAAATGCCCTGATATCGTCAACCAATTGGGGATCTTAAATCAGTTTACTCTCTGGGAAATTCTTGATCTAGGAACAATCTAATTATAAATCAAATTATCTCGGCAATGGTGATCTAGAAATAGCTGATCTCAAGTCAGTTAATACAGAAACTCCTGATCTAGGAAAATCAGATCTTAAATCAATTTATCTAGGGACTGCTTACATAAGAACAGCTGATCTTAAATTGGATTTTACCGGAACTCCTGATCTTCGAGCAGCTGATCTTAAGTCAGTTGATTCTAAAACTCCTGATCTAGTAAAAGCTGACCCCAAATCAGTTAATTCCTAAACTCCTGATTTATAATCAGTAAATACAGAAACTCCAGATTTAGGGTAGCTTATGTTAAATGAGTTAATTTCGGAACTGCTGATCTAGGAACAGCTAATCTTGAGTCAGTTTATCCAGAAACTCCTGGTGTAGGAACAGTTTATATGAATCAGTTAATCCAAAAACTCCTGGTGTAGGAACAGTTTATATGAATCAGTTAATCCAAAAACTCCTGATCTAGGAACAGCTAATCTTGAGTCAGTTTATCCAGAAACTCCTGGTGTAGGAACAGTTTATATGAATCAGTTAATCCAAAAACTCCTGGTGTAGGAAACAGTTTATATAAATAACTTAACCTCGGAAACTCTCAGTTAAGATAAGCAAACTACTGATCTAGGAGCAGCTATCTTGAGTCAGTTTATCCAAAAAACTCATGTTGTAGGAACAGTTTATATGAATCAGTTAATCCAAAAACTCCTGGTGTAGGAATAGTTTATATGAATCAGTTTATCCAGAAACTCCTGGTGTAGGAACAGTTAATTTGAATCAGTTAATCCAAAAACTCCTGGTCTAGGAACAGCTGATCGTAAATAACTTAACCTCGGAACTCATGATCTAGAAATAGGTGATCTCAATTCAGTTAATACAGCAACTACTGATCTAGGAAAATTAGATCCTAAATCAGATAATCCATAAACAGCTAACCTAAAAACAGCTGATATTTAATCAGCTGATGAATATGTTTTTTCTGGTTAAGGGTAGTAAAAAAAAGAACTACCCCCAAATACTTCCTTAAAGAAACCCACTCAATATCCAACAATTTGCCACACGACTCCTGAATTGGAGTATAACATTTTACAGCTGATCCCATTCCAGGAAAACTTCCGTTCCAAGTGCCCTCATAACCTGCTGCACTACTCTAACAACAATTTCATTGCCTCATGAAAAAAGGTTTCAATAAAGCCTCCGAATTTATATATGACAAGCCATATGGGAACAAAAGAGAGGCAGATGGGCTTTCTATTTGAGCATCGAAGTTGGTAGGCAGTTAAAAGCACGCACAATGGAGACATTCCCGCAACCATGAACTGCTATTTTTATGAAACCTTTTCTAACTTTTCCCATAAAAAAAGATATGAATCAAATACTTAATGTAATAAAACGCGCTATAATTACTTCATCATATCATGAACAAATAAAATATTAGTAATAAAAAACGATTGAACATAATGTCAGTGTTTGCAGAAGTGAAATTGAATATGAGTATTAAATATTTTATTGGAAATATTTGTGAAATTCTGTGTGCTCAGCGAATATCCAGATAGATGCAGATGATTTTCTGCATTCCATTCTCAATAATCGAAATTTCAAAAGAGTTTCTCAATAGAAAATTAAGCCCTTCCAAAGTATTTATTTTATTTTATATTTTACTCAACTATGGCAATGTTGCTCGGGAAAAACTGAATAAAATTCAAAAACGAAACAAAATTAATTTAAATGAAAATATAACATCATAACAGAAATTGAACACGAAAAACAGAAATGCAACACATAACAGAGATGGAAACCAAAAACCGAAATGCAAAAAGAAACAGAAATAAGAAAAAAAACATCATTGGCACAGAAAACAGAACTGAAATGAAAAACAAAAATGGAACACAAAAACAAACTGGAAAACAAAAAACAGAAATGGAGCACAAAAACAAAGTAGAAAACAAAAAACAGAAATGGGACACAAAAACAGAAATGGAACACAAAACAGAAATGGAACACAAATCAGAAATGGAACACAAAAACAGAAATGGAACACAAAAACAAAAATGGAACACAAAAACAAAATCGAACACAAAAACGAAGTGGAAAACAAAAACAGAAATGGAACACAAAAATAAAAATGGAACACAAAAACAAAATCGAACACAAAAACGAAGTGGAAAACAAAAACAAAAATGGAACACAAAAACAGAAATGGAACACAAAAAACAGAAATGGAACACAGAAACAATATAGACTTGTAAATGGAACTCAGTATATCAACTTTTTGATGAGTAGTAAAACATTGACGGTTTTCTATCTTCATTGTAAGGCTAAACTGGAACATTTTTTTTAAGGATTTATTAGGAACACTAATGGGTCAAGCCGTAACAATTGGTCAATTATAAATTAAGTTGGTTTTCATGTCTATTTTTATTATTTTTATTTAATTTTCTACCAATTTAACTTCAATCTGTAAAGTATACAAAACGGCATTCAGTTTATTTATAAAAAAAAATTTCCTTCCCGATGGCGGCCAATTTTGTTGTAAAAGAATCGTTCATTTTCACTGAATGCTTCACTCTTCTGCCAATTCAATTATGATTGTCCTACAACATTAAATCAAAAACAAAACTATTCAGAAACATATGCTCTAAAAGATTGGTCTTGTTTATTATTTAAATACAAACTACCCTTAAGTCCTTATATTTACCAAAAAGAAAAAAGAAAATTCCATTTTTAACACCATAATGCAAGCAGATAAGGATTTGTAATTTTCTTACCTGAGATAATAATTCCTTCACCATCCAGCACCTCAAAAATAGATTTGTAATTTCTTTATTGAAAATATATGCATACATACTTTTAGTAAATAAAGTTTGAGCTTTGCGTCTTGACTAGATTTTTAATAAAAAAAACCCTTAAAATATAACTTTTTAAATACATTCAAAGTTTAACCCCTTCTATATCTGCTGGACATGGATCTTGGCTATATGAACATAACAAGTGAAAAAAAATGTTAAAAATTTGGAGTGCAGTCTTAAGGCATTTAGGAGTTAGAGGTCGGAGAACATGACCAAAAATCTGTAATTTGAGTTTTACGGGCACAGCGATTAAAATTCAATTATACTGTCTAATAAAACTCTTGATTTGATCAACTGGATTTTGAGAGTACACACACAAATGAGTTTATTTTAATATTATTAGAAGTAGCGATTACCTCTTTGGCTCAATTTCGACAAAAATTGAGCTTGTGTTATTGTATTTGCCATTAGGTTTATTTAACTTATTACTGTTAAGTTTTACTTTAATAAACATTCGTTCTTTTTTACAATAAGTTTCAACGGTAAAATACTGGGAATTAGACGCTCATTAGACTTTGAGGGTGGATTTGACCCTATATTTGCTCCAAGTTCTCCAGTAGTTCAGATGACATATAATGAGAAGCTGCGAGGTGTCGACTTGACAAAACTTCAAAGAATCTACTCGAGCTAAGAGATACTTGATAGACATGTAACGAAGCACACTCCAGCACAAACTACAAAGAAGTTAGCTCTAAGTAGATATAGAGGTTCTTAGAACTAAACTTCTTGAAACTTAACGTCTATGGAAGGGAAAAGGAATATAGAAATCCTATTAAAGATGAAAAACAGCTAGTCCCAAAGGGAAATCCGAAATTGTTCTTGTTATTTTTTAACGGCCATAACCTTCTTCCGACATCATTTATCAAAAGGAAATATAAGATACAACATAAATATGGTAGAGAATGATAGGTAGAGAAATAAGTAAAAGAGAGAGAAAATGATAGTATTAGAACTAAACAAGGATTTGTGCCGGAGAAATGAATTGTCAATAGCTGTAAGAAGAAAGGAAGAAATCTAAGAAAACAACTAAAAAACTGAAATCAATTAACAGAAGATTTCTCACCTCTACTGCTTGAACACAGGAAAAGCAGAAGTAACAGAATAAGGAAAATCAATAAGACTACTTTGTGGGAAACAACATCGGCTGTACGGGCAAGAAAACTACCTCAGCTTCCAAGATATCCAGGAAATGGGACATAATAACCTACGCATGTGGTCTGATACAGGCTGCATTGGTGAATCATAATATCACCCATCTAGTTGCTACCTCAATTAGTGGCCTCGCTCCAGAATTAACAATTTGGCTGCATTGGTGAGATCATAATATCACCCACCGAGTGATCCCGGAAATGCAACATGCCAACTCAGCTAGTGGCCTCACTTCAGGATTGCACATTTGGCTGCATTGGTGGTACAACTACCTCACCGGCCGAGGAATCCCTAAAATGCAGCCTGCTACCTCAGCTAGTGGCCTCGCTCCAGAATTAACAATTTGGCTGCATTGGTGAGATCATAATATCACCCACCGAGTGATCCCGGAAATGCAACATGCCAACTCAGCTAGTGGCCTCACTTCAGGATTAGACATTTGATTGCATTGGTGGTACAACTACCTCACCCGCCGAGGGATCCCGGAAAAGCAGCCTGCTACCTCAGCTAGTGGCCTCGCTCCATGATTATACATTTGATTGCATTGGTGGTACAACTACCTCACCCGCCGAGGGATCCCGGAAATGCAACATGTCACCTTAGCTAGTGGCCTCGCTCCATGATTACACATTTGATTGCATTGGTGGTACAACTACCTCACCCGCCGAGGGATCCCGGAAATGCAACATGTCACCTTAGCTAGTGGCCTCGCTACAGGATTACACAATTGATTGCATTGATGGCACAACTGTCTTACCCGCCAAGGGATCCCGGAAATGCAGCCTGCTACCTCAGCTAATGGCCTCTCTCCAGGATTACACATTTGATTGCATTGGTGGTACAACTACCTCACCCACTTAGGGATCCCGGAAAAGCAACATATTTCCTCAGCAAGAAGTCTTCAGGATTACACCATCGTCTGTATTATTGGTCTACTACCCCTCTCACCGAGGGATGCTAGATATGACATGTTAACCTGAACTCGGGGTTATTATTTAATTTTATTACTGTAATAAAGCTTAGCATATCTATTTTTTTCTTTTATAACTAGGTTTAATTGGTAGATGTTTGAAGACTCATCGAAAATTGCACAATAAATAGAACCATAATAACCGATTTCATCTGCAGATGCCCTGCTGTAAACTTCAAATGAAACATTCACAAAATCAGCATAGATGTGAGAGTAGTGTCTGAGAGAACTGCCACATGAATTGACTGTCACATGTTGAGAAGTGTCATACAGTAATATACCCTGACCGTACATGTCAACACTCCTATAAAACCGTCATGTTTACAGGCCGTAAGGTGGAGAGATGGCGTTTTTGTAATGGGACATTCATTTCTACGGCGACACGACAGAGTCATCACACGTCATTCACTGCTGGTGTTTTCATCGCATAACCCTGGTAACGGTCAAGCAATCAATCACACATTCACACACACACACTCACACACACACACAGAATGAGTACGCACACTAAAATTACGTGCCAACTCGGATACGCTACAGCTTTTTGTTGATCTTCCGCGTTGATTGAAGAGATCAGTATACTTATAGACATTTTATTGGAAATATTCTACATTATATACAAATTGTTTAACTGCTAAGTTATATTCGTGGAAAGCCTACGATCGACGGAAAATTAATAAACGTTTCAAAAATCGCGCCAAGTACGACCACATACATGATTTCCCTCAAGGGAAATATGCTGAAATGCTGAGAGTCTAAATTGTAAAAAAAAAACGTCAGCCAAGCTCTGAGAGCTGAACAGATAGACAGAAATATTCCAAGCCGAAAAGAAAATCAATTAGTAAAATATATCTAAATATAACATATTAATTTTATTGAAAATTATTTACTATAGTTAGTGCTGAAATTCATAATGGATCAATAATTTCTATCTCAAATTTTAGTAGTTGAAGAGTAAATGAAGAGGGGAGGATCAACAGAATGTATTTGCATATGTCCCAAAAAATAAAATTTTAATTAAAACAGTATTTGGTATGTAACCATGGAATGAAATGGTTCACGATATAACAGCTTATTATTAATATGACATAATAGGAGTGTGGGTTTTCTGAAAGCCGAAAACTTTAAAATCCAAATATCTCGGCTAATATTCATGATACAGAAAAAATAAATAAATAAATAAATAAATAAATATATATATATATATAGAACAATACTTATAGACCATTCACTTAGCAATAAGATTGGTACTACAATTTTTCGATCGTACTTATATTAACGGAGACGTTTCGAATTTTTGAAATTTCCCCCTCTAAACCATTTACATAATACGTTTAAATATGGAGTTTAGTAACGATCAAACAAAAATTTCGACGCCTAGAGCTTTAACAGACAAATATATATATATATATATATATATATATATATATATATATATATATATATATATATATATATATATATATATATATCTATATGTGTGTGTGTGTGTGTGTGTGTGTAAATAAATAACAAAGATTTAATACATTGTAAATTATAGGGGAGCTCATACGGGAGTATAATAATTAGGTATAGTATATATGTTCCTTTTCCTCTATTTAAATATGTATGTTTATGTAATGTATTTTGCTTGCTTTTGCAATACTAAAGTATTTTATTATATAAAAGGCAGAGCTCAACAGACGGACTTATAGGTCCATGTTATGTATGTTAGGTTTAATTATTATATCAAATGTAATATTGTTTGTTCATCATTATTTTAATTATGGCAATGATATAATTGTAAATTTATTTGTAGTTATTTTTCTGAATAAACATACTTTACTGTTATTGTATATATGTAAAAATTAATGGAATTAAAAATTCCATCTCCTGGGTAGGATCGACGGACATTTGTGGAATTTTCTTTCTAAAATCCTATCATGAGTACGAACTCAATATCTAATTTCTTTTAAGAGGAGTCTGTGGTGATTGTGGTTATTTATGAAGAGTTCTATAAACAATGTTCTATGCATTGGAATTGGAAAGGGAAACGGTCACTTGAATTGGAACGGAAATTCTGTATATCACATTCAAATGTAATAATTTGAATGAAATCAACCTAACATATTACTTGTTTAATTTATTTGGAGTAGAAGTAGGACAAATGGTGCACACATCACAATTTTCCTACAGCTAATTGTATAAACTGTAGGTATTGATTTTCCGGAGCCACATGCCGGTGACGTAAGTCCTTTGACACACTTATATTATTTCCTATCTCCGAGAGAACTATAATATCGCCGTATATGGACACACCTTTCAAAGAGACAGCTGGAAAAGAGAGGCAGGGGGGGGGGCATTGACAGCTCCTGAATATCGATTCCCTAAAAGCCCAGACGCTCAGGTTGAATGTGTCAGTCGCGAACAATGCTCCGAAGATAGCAGCTGTATGCTTCCATTAGGGCCCATTTCCCTAATGTTAGGAAATTGGGGAGAAAAATGGCTATTGGCAATTTCGAATAGAGAATTGGTCTAAAAAGGAAAATGGGCTTGTATAAGTATGTCTTTATTTATCGGCAAAATGCAAGAGGTTTACATATTTTATCACTCAGAAGAAGAACTCAATAAGCAAGAACACTTATGATAAATATATCTAATCTATACAAACAAATAAAAAGTCCGTCACTCAGTTAATTAAGGATATTTCCCACGTGAAATTTTACAAAAGAGAAATCTGCATACTGGTAACAGTTAACACCACCGTGAGTAAATACAAACGGTAATGAGAAATCATTCAGTTAATTTCAACAAGCTCCAAACGGAAACTGCTTCTGAATTATAAACAAACTAGCAGACCCGGCCACGCGTTGCTGTGGCTAAAGTTATTGTTATATTACATTGTAGTATACAATTTAAGAGGAACGGTAGGAGAACATCAGTCACGGGGTCCACCATGCTTTTTACATAGATGGTATTTGTAAAAAAATATGGTGACCTCCATGACAGATTTTCTACTACAACCCTTTAGTACAATGAAATTATTTACGAACCAAGACGGAAATGTTGAAGTTGGTACACAAATTCAAGGGATTAGGATTTGAAGGGGAAGGACGTTGAACACGATTGATTAAAATTTTCTTACAGTTTATATTAAGCAGAAATCAATACAAAAGAATTAATTTTTAAATTTATTATTTCCATTTAATTTTGTAACGAATGAGCATATTACAAAGTTGTTAGTGAATAACATATGACATTTAAACTTATGAATGAGGTAGGTAAGGCAGATAGTCTTAAATCTTTAACAGTAATATTTATTAATTTAAATTATAAATACTTTCAATTTCAATATCTAGATATAATAATGATATGCTATTATTATAATACAATATCATTAATCTAGATTTCGTTTACTACAAAATAAATTTAATTTATACTTTAGCCTCAATAACACGTGGTAATCATGCTATTGAATTGTAGCTTATATGACACGTTTGTCGGTTTACCATAGCAGTCCCATCTATTGATTACTTACTCAATCCAGTCGAAAAGTATCGACATCTGTTAGAATCTTTTCGAGTTAACAGATAATTGTGACTGTCAATTAATTATAGACAAATAATTTGCAATAAAATAAAATTGCGACTATAATTAAAGATCTAAGCTATCCTATCTCTCAAGTTGGACCAGACGACTCACGGTGTGCCAATTTAATTTAAAATCGGTTAAGTAGTTTAGGAGTCCATCGCGGACAAACATCGTGACAGGAGATTTATATATATTAAGATAACAGTCCGGCACGCAGGGGCTGCGTAAACTAAGCAGATTTCCCACGTGAAGTTTTACAATAGAGAAATATCACGAGAGTCGAGCAGTTAAGGAAAGGGCCGAGCTAGCTCTTGGTGGGAAAGTCATTCGTCCGTTAGCCGCCCAGATTTAATAATAATGTAAATATCTCGGTTAATATTCAAGATAGAGAATAAATGTATATGACAATATTTATAGTAAATTTAATTTTCAATAAGATTGATTCTGAACAATTTTTCGATCCGAAGTATAGTAACGGAGAGATTTTGAATTTTCGAATACCCTCCCGACTCAACCCCCCCCCCTCCCACTGGTCTGATTTCATCCGTTAACGAACGTGATCTTTCTTTTTACATAAAAAGACTAAATATTGAGTTTAGTACCGATCAAACAAAAATTGCGACCGCTAGAGCGGTAACAGACAACTATATATATATATATATATATATATATATATATATATATATATATATATACACACACAGTTTTGAACGGACCTCATTTTCGACATCTACTAGGTAGGATCGATGGACATTTGAAGAAAAGTTTCAAATATTCCGTCTTGAGTACTACCTCAATAGCTTATTTCCTTACGGGAAATCTGCTAAAAGGTCTGCCAGCACTCAGAGATGAACAGATAATTACAATACCGAATACAATTACCGATACATATCTAAGTACAACATCTTAACTTTATTGTAAACTATTTATTTACTATATCTAGTACTGCAATTTATAATGAATCAGAATAATTTATATTGGGGGGAGAGTGGTATGAACAGAAAGTATTTGCATATATCTCACAAAGTAAAAGCTTAGTCGAGTCTGAACCAATTTCACTTAAACCGAACAGTTACGGAAACAGCCGAAGAAGTTTTCGGCTTTTTCCGTGGAACCATTCCGACTATGGCCGATCTCATCTCGTCCGTTACCCCCACACACTTAATAAAAATGCAAATATCTCGGTTAGTATTCAAGATAGAGAGTAAATATATATAATAATATTTATAGTAAATTTAATTTTCATTACGCTTTGTTCAATTCAAGTTTTCGATTCGACGAGTACCAACGGAGATATTTCGAATATTCCAAAATCCTCCCCTCTAAACCCATCTCTTCCACTGTTCCGATTTCAGCCATTAACGAACGTAATAAAACAGCTTATTGTAAATATGACATGAGTAGAAGTGAGGGTTTGCTGACGGGTGAAAACTTGCGACTACTAGAGCGTTAACAGACAAAGATATATATATATATATATATATATATATATATATATATATATATATATATATATATATAACATAACCAATTTAAAGAGGGAAATACATTTTATTACATTTGCCATAAGATTGGTTCTATATAATTTTTCGATCCGTCTCATAATAACGAAGATTATGAGGTTAATTGATAAGGAGCTCAGTGTTGGCCTTAATCTCACATGGTAAACCTAGAGTGGCGAGTTCGATTCCCGCCTAGGCAATAGGAGTTTATTTAGTGACGGAATTCATTAAATAAAATCCTTTGTCCGACCCGAACTAGAAAACGGTGGTAACCTGTAGATAGCTCGCCCCAATTATCCTTAATTGTAAAAAGTCCGTTACGCAGGGGCTGCGTAAACTAAGCAGATTTCCCGCGAGAAGTTATACAATAGAGAAATCTCCATACGAAAGCCGCACAGTTACGGCAAAGGGCCGAACTACTTTATGGCGGGAATCTCGAAACGTTCGTTATCGGCCCAAATTTAATAAAAATCCTAATATCTCGGTTAATATGCAAGATAGAGAAAAAATGTACATACCAATATTTATAGTACATTCAATTTTCAATACGATTGGCTTTATACAATTGTTCAATCCGACGCATAATAACGGAGATATTAAGAATTTTCCCCTGCCTAAACCCTCCATCTTACTGGTCTGATGTAAGCCATTAATGAGCTTGATTTTGAGATTTACATAAAACGTAAAATATCGAGTTTGGTAACGATCAATCTGAAATTGCGACCGCTAGAGCGTGAAAAGACAAATATATATATATATATATATATATATATTTATTAATATATAAATCAAAAAAAAAAATATATATATCAACATATACATATATATACATATCAACCAATTTAAAGGGGGAAAATACATTTATCGTACATTTGCCATAGGTAAAATGAATGGACATTCTAAGACAATTTTCGATCCGTCTCATAATTAAAGGTTAATGAAAAGGGACAACCTCAGGATTGACATAATCTCACTTAAGGTAAAGCTGCGAATAGTGTGCGAGTTTAATTCCCACCACGCAATAGAGTTTAAATTTTAGTGACGAATTTCATTAAAATGGTCAATTAAACCCTAGTGTCCCCACCCTAATAGTCTTGAAAATACGGTGGGTAACCTGTACCTCCCCTGTCAAATATGCATTTAAAACATTTATTAAACTCTTAAATGGTCGCTTTGACTCGATACGCTGAAACCTTAAGGGAAATCAGCTATTGAGGTCGTACTCAAGACGCGATTTTCAAAAACTTCCCTCAAATATCCATCAATCCTACCCAGTTGATGAAGAAAAAGTCCGTCACGCAGGGGCTGCGTTAACTAAGCAGATTTCCCACGTGCGCCACGCATTTGCATTTATCTCAAAACGTAAAAGTTCAATAAGAACAATATTTGGTATTTAAGCTTCAAATAAAGTGATTCATAACATAATAGAATATTGAAAATATGAGATGAGTAGGAGTGGGGCTTTACTGAAGACCGAAAACTAAAAAATACAAATATCTTAGTAAATAATCAAGATAGTGAAAAAAAGGATATAACAACATTTAGAGAACATTATATTTGCAATAAGATTGGTTTTGTACATTTTTTCGATCAGACGCGTAATAACGAAGATATTAAGAATTTTCGAAATTCTCACCTCTAAACCCCCTCTCCCCATGGTCCGATTTCAGCCATTAACGAACTTGATCTTTCTTTTTGTATAAAACGATTATATATCAAGTTTGATAACGATAAGACAAAAATTGCGACCGCTAGAGCGGTAACAGACAAATATATATATATATATATATATATATATATATATATATATATATAATATATCTATATATATAAAATTGTAACCTCTGTCTGTACATTGATTTTTTTTGCGAAATTTCACGATAACTTTTCTTTTCACATGTCATAGACACCATATCTGCATTTTGTTTCTATCGTGTATGTTTGTTTGTTTGTTTGTTTGCTACCTTTTCACGCATAAACGGCTGAACCGAATTTTATGAAACTTGGTATGTATATTACTAATAACCAAGCTTAACACTTTAGGCTATATTTATATTCTCTGAGACAAACAAGAGTGGGGGTTATAAGGGAAGCCTGAATTTAAAAATAGCGGTATTTCCCTTTCTATTCGTTTTTCTGCAAATATGCACATGACAAAAGTAGTTTATTTTGTTATTTAGAGTAACTTTTGTAATAAACACTTTCATCGTAATCCGAAGTTTAAATAAGTTATACGCTAATGACTATAGCGGGAGTCAACAATATTATTTGGCACAAAAGACTGAACTGAACTAATTAAATCTCGGTATGTGTATTAGCACTGACGCCTTAATTATCATAAGCTATACCAACATTTCTATGGACGGGCAGGAGTGGGGGTTATAAGGGAGGCCTGAAATTAATAATGGTGATATTTCGTTTCCTATTGGGGTTTCAGCAAATATGCACATAACAAAAATTGTTTATTTTGTTATTTGGAGTAACTTTTGTTATATACACTTTCGTCGTATACCTAAGTATAAATGAGTTATACGTTAAAAACTACTAATTCAAATCTATGCAGAATGCACAGGAAATGGGAAATATGACAATATGGAGGACAGTGAAGTCTTTCATAAAAAAATAATTGTATTATAAACAAATCCACAGAAACGACGGGTATTTACTCTAAACACTGGGACGGGTAAATGTCAAAACATTGTGCAAAGTAGAGCCTTGCCAAAAAAATACTATCACCATTCGGCCTCAAATGAATTCCCGAGCGAAGCCGGGTATCTGAGCTAGTATATATATATACAGTTTTGAACGGACCTCATTTTCGTCATCTCCTAGGTAGGATCGATGGACATTTGAAGAAAAAAATCGAAAATTCCGTCATGAGTGCGACATCAATAGCTGATTTCCCTTGAGGGAAATCTGGTAAATTAGATACGTTCAAAATTATAAATATACGCTACGTCTGCTCTAGAGGTCACATTTTTTTTTAATCGTTACGTAACTCGACATTTAAACGTTTCTTGTAAAACTCAAGATCAAGCTCGTCCATGGCACCCATCAGACCAGTAAGAAGGAGGGTTTAGAGGAGGGGAATTTCGAAAATTCTTAATACCTCCGCTAATATGCGTCGGATCGAACAATTGTATGGAACAAATCTTATTTGAAATTGAATGTACTATAAATATTGTTATGTGCATTTATTCTCTATCTTGATTATTAACCGAAGTATAAGCATTTTTTTAGCAGATTTCCCTTAAGGAAAATCAGCTATTGAGGTTGTACTCATGTTGCGATTTTCGATTTTTTTCTTCAAATGTCCATCGATCCTACCCAGGAGATGACGAAAACGAGGTCAGTTAAAAACTGTATATATGTATATATTTGTCTGTTACCGCTCTAGCGGTCGCAATTTTTGTTTGATCGGTACCAAACTCAATATTTAGTCTTTTTATGTAAAAAGAAAGATCACGTTCATTAACTGATGAAATCAGACCAGTGGGAGGGGGGGGGGGGGATTGAGTCGGGAGGGTTTTCGAAAATTCGAAATATCTCCGTTACTATACGTCGGATCGAAAAAATTTTTAGAATCAATCTTATTGCAAATAAAATTTACTATAAATATTGTTATATACATTTATTCTCTATCTTGAATATTAACCGAGATCTTTGCATTTCTATTAAATCTGGGCGGCTAATGGACGGGTGAATATCCCGCCAAAAGCTAGTTCGGCCGTTTCCTTAACTGCTGGACTCTCGTGGAATTTCTCTATTGGTAAACTTCACGTGGGAAATCTGCTTAGTTTACGCAGTCCCTGCGTGGCGGACTTTTATCTATTCAGCGCTTCGAGGTTGGCTGACCTGTTTGTTTACAATTCAGCCGCTTAACGTTGTAGAGATTGACAATTTTTTTCATAATTTAAATATAAAAAGACTTATTTATACTTTTTTACAGCCTTTAGCAAACCCTCACTTCTACTCACGAAATTTAGAAAGATAGAATATGTGTTGGGATGAGATCAGTATACACACCTTTTGGTGGGAAATCTTCTAGACTGAACGTTTATAGATTGGACAGAGTTTTTCACATTCTTTTCTTACTTCATGAGAGTTATTTTCAATCTAACTCGAAATAATTCGTCTTCTTTTTTCCTACAAGTAGATTAAATTCAAGGAACTTAATCTAACTATCTTACAGGTAAGTTCTTCAACATCACTCATCGAAAAAAAATCATCACAAGTCGGAAACCGATGAACTCATCGATCAACTACTTCTTGTTTCCAATTTGTGCACTTTTTTTCTCAACTCTCTCATAGTGTTCTTGTTCATATAATCAATTGGAAGCTTACAAATTGGAAATAAATGAAAATAATAAAAGTCCGTCACCCAGGTGCTGTGTAAACTAAGCAGATTTCCCGCGGGAAGGTATGCAATAGATATAATACATAGATATAAAAAATACAAACGGTCATTACGTAGAAATGATTCAGTCAATTTACATTTTAATAATCTTCGCAATGGAATGCGTCTGAATTGTTAACAAACCGATAAGCCATCCTCTCAGTTCTTAATAGATGAATAGAAACACTCTAGACCAGAAAGGAAAACCATAACTGAAATAAATTTGAATATAACCTATTAATTTTATTGAAAAATATTTACTATAGCGATGTAATTTACAATGAATCAGAATAACTTTTATCACAATCAGTCAAATTTTAGTAATCTAATAACAAAATAAGGGGGGTGGGTGTCAACAGAACTTATTTGCATGTATCTCACACAGTAAAAGTTGAATGAAATATTTAGTATTTAAGCTTAACCCTCCGTCGAGCGCGTGATCTCTCAGATACACAGTTTCTAGAAAAATATTTGCCACACCTCCTAGCATAGAGTGGTGTTGTAGTGCTTCGAGTTATGTGTTTTAGAGAACTCCCCCTCAAGGTATGTTGAGTCACTGTGTTTAACGGAGTCGTGAGTTTCACCTGTCATTAAATTTTATCTCCTAGATACCACGCGCCCGATCTCGTAAGTTTTTTGAAATCTGTATTTCATAAATATGTACATCAATTAAGTTTCTCTTTATTAAATGGAATCATATAAACCTATTATTCTATTATTTTGCTCAAACATGAGCTTTCAAAAGAACTTGTACAAGGATATATTGCACGACGCAGTGACAATAGTAGACGTTTACCAACCGAACTAAGGACGAAACTTGAAGACTACAGAGACTCATAAGACAATACATTGAACTCAAGTACAGAACAGCATAAAAAAAGGCCCTCCGCTACAACGAACAAAAGAAAATGATGTCAACCAAGCAAAACTGAAAATAAATGTAGGTGTACTAATTACTGTTGTGAGATTTGCAAAAACAAAATTTGTTAACAACATAGTTTAATGCTTTGTCCTAATTGTAATGCAGCTCTGCAAAAGAAATAACAATTAAACTGGTATTTTTAAATTTTTTTCATGATTTTCATTAAGTCTTATCTAAAATTGATTTCGTGCTACTTATTTTTGATTGAAGTTATATTTAGATAATTTTTGTATATTGTTCACAAACTGAAATGATATATGTTTAAATAAGGCATGTGCATTTAAACAATTCCTTTTGATATTTGTGTTTTTTAATTATATTTTAAAAATGATCGTCCTCCGTTTCTTTATATTATAATACTTGTCAATTTTAAAAATTATTTACTTCTTTCAAACAAATACTTCCTCTTTTATGGTTTCTAATCACACGCTGAACATTTTAATGCAAAATATATATTAAAAAACTGTATTTCCGTAAAAACGGTTGAGGATGATCTGTGAGATACACGCGCCCGATGGCGGAATATTCTTGACGCGCCCGACCGAGGGTTAAGCTTTGCGTGAAGTGGTTAATGATATAACAGCTTATTATTAAAAATGCATGAATAAGAGCCCGGGTTTATTTGAAGTCGAAAACTATAAAATACAAATATCTCGGTTAATATTCATGATAAAGAAAATATGCTTAGAGCAACGTCAATAGAACATTCAATTTTGAATAAGGTTAGTTCTATAAAATGTTTCGCTCAGATATATAGTAACGGCGTTATTTTGAATTTTCGAAATTCACCCTTCTAAAATGCAAATATCTCGGTTAATATTCAAAACAAAGAATAAATGTATAATCATTATTTATAGTACATTTAATTTTCAATATGATTGATTTTGTACACTTTTTCGATCCAACGTAAGTATTATTATTATTATTATTTATTTATTAACGTCCACTTTTTACAACTTAGGCTAATCGGGACGGGTTATCTACACACTAAATAATTTCCTTTGCCCAGGCGAGAATCGAACTCGCCACTCTATAAATATTGTTATGTACATTTATTCTGTATCTTGATTATTAACCGAAGTATAAGCATTTTTCAGTTTATGAACCACTTCATTACAAGGTTAAATACTGAATAGTGCTTTCATTGAACATTTACTTTGTCAGATATATGCAAATAGGTTCTGTTGACCCCACATGTCTCCATACATCTGTTGATTTTAGGACGGTATTTAATGAATTTCGTCACTAAATAATTTCCTTTGCCCAGGCGAGAATCGAACTCGCCACTCTAGGTTAACCATGTGAGATAAAGGTCAACGCTTTAACTCGCATGGCTAACCTGAGCCCCCCAACGTAAGTAATGGTGATATTTCGATTTTTTTAAATTGTCCCCTCTAAGTCCCCCCCCCCTCCCATTTTCCGATTTCTGCTATTAACGAACTTGATCTGTCTTTTCGCATAAAACGATTAAACATCAAGTTTGGTAAAGATCAAACAACGCTAGAGCGTTAACAGACGAATATGTACATATAAATATTTTGATTTTGAAAGTGACCTCATTTTTGTCATATCCGGGGGGGGGGGGGGGGGGGGGGGGGGGGGGGGGGTGGGTAGCATCGATTGCTATTTGAAGAAATCTTTCGAAAATCGCTTAATGAGCACGACCTGATTCCCTTTAAGGGAACATCTGCTAAAAATCAATCTATAATGGTAAAATTAATATCCTTGACCTGACACTTGTGTTAACCATCCACATATTTAGCTGTGCACTTAAGGAAAATCAGCATTGAGTCGTACTCCTGACGCGATTTCGAAAACTTTCTCAAATGTCCATTGATCCTTCCCAGAGATGACGAAAATGAGGTCCGTTCAAAATTACATATATATATATAATATATATATATATATATATAGTAGATCTATCTATCTTATTTATATATATATATGTATTTATATATATATATCTAATATATATATATATATAGATCTATCTATCTATTTATAATTATATGTATTTATATATATATAGTATATATTGTATATATATATATATATATTAGATCTATCTATCTATTTATATATATATGTATTTATATATATATATATAATATATAAAGATATATATATAATATTTTGTCTGTTAACCACTCTAGCGGTCACAATTTTTGTTTAATCGTCACGCAAACTCGTATTTAATCGTTTTAGTGAACAGGAATATCGAGTTTTCGTTAACGGCAGATATCGGACCAGTAGGAGGGGGGGGGTTTTAAAGGGATGATTTTCGAAAATTAGAAATTATCACCGTTACTATACGTCGGATCGAAAAACTGTATAAAATCACTCTTATGCAAATTAAATGTACTAAAATATTGTCATATACATTTATTCTCTATCTTTGAATAAAACCGAGATATTTCGCATTTTTCAGTTTTCAGCCATCAGCAAACCGCCACTTCTACTCATATTACATAAACAATACGCTGCTACATAATAAATCACATTATTCCGAAGTTTTAAATACCAAACATTGTATTCATATAGACATTTAATATACGAGATACATGCAAATATGTCCCGGTGACCCCCCCCCCTCTTAGAGGTTTTGGACTACTAAAATTGATTGATTGAGATAACAATTATTCTTGACCTCATTATTAATTACAGTACTAGGTATAGTAAAATATTTCGCAATTAAAATTAATATGTTTAATATATTCCTGATATATTACAGAAATTGTTATTCTTTTCGGTGAAGCGGCTGACCCTTTGTTTTTCTACAATATCCTAATTCTTCTTACTGTCGGCAGGTTATTGAAATTGGATAAAACATTTCTTATTTCCGATTTTGTATTTATTCACGGTGCTGTTTAAAAATCTGTTAGTTTACGCAGTCCCCTGCGTGACGGACTGGGGAGTCGGTAAATTTTGTTTGCAAAGCTGTCAAGCGCTTCTTGTTGTCGTTGTCGTTTTTTCTGTTCTCACAAAGTGAGAAATGTTTCGAGCGCAATTGCCCAGGCACTATTTATTACGGCAATAGATGAAC
This sequence comes from Riptortus pedestris, assembly GCA_019009955.1. Classification (NCBI taxonomy): domain Eukaryota; kingdom Metazoa; phylum Arthropoda; class Insecta; order Hemiptera; family Alydidae; genus Riptortus; species Riptortus pedestris. The sequence continues at coordinate 137,839,612 of CM032230.1, forward strand.
TAGGGGTTGTGTGGAAGAAAATGAAAATGGCGGAATTAGAGTAAGTTAAGAGATACCTAAGCCCCATTGAGTGGGATGCAGACACCGCCGAGAGAGAGAGACGAACCCTAAAGCCCTCCCCCCTCTCTCTTTAACTTTATCCCTCACTTAAGTAGTGCTTGACATTTGCACCCGCCTAATGCCCCTGTATTATTTCTTAAAGTGTTAAGACATCTACAATTCTCCCCTCTTCCCTCAGCCCTAAAGCCCTCCCCTAGACTTATATTAATCGACCTATATTCCCATTTCTAAGCCCCTAATGGACTCGTTAAGACTATGCTTTTATTGGCTATAGTCTCAAAATTAATTGAATCCTGGAAGGATAACTGTGTGCTTCGGGCTGACGAGATGAAGTAACGGTCGTTGGTTAAGAAATTTCATTCCATTTGTGCATTCTACGTGGATTATTATTATTATAATTGATGCGCAGGATAATTACATTAACTTAAGTAATTCACTATTTTAAATCCCTAATACGAATTAAAGGAAGCATTTATTAACGTCCACATTTTGTCTCGTTGTTCTAAGTCTCGAGAGAACTACTTATTCTCTCCTAGAGTTTCTGGAACTTGATGGCCACATACAAACATTGCTATTGATATTTCATTTTTTTTTGTTTTCAGTACTTGTGTTAGTCCTGTTAGTTTACCGCGTATCTAAGAGGAGGTATTTTGATCATCTGGAAATGCCTTCATGTATCACTGAAGCAATTCCAGTTTGTTGGATTTTATACATATATGAATATAAAAAAAGTCTGTCACGCAGGGGCAGCGTTAACTAAGCACATATCACAACACGTGCGTCACGTAAATATCTTGGTTAATAATCAAGATAACTAAGTAACGTACATATCAATGTTTATAGAATATTATATTATTAATAAGATTGATACTATACAAATCCGAGCATAATATTTAAAAATATTTAAGGAGATACTTCCGATCTTTCAAATTTCCCCCTCTAAACCCCACTCTGGTGGTTTCCCATTGCCTTCTGCATCAGACAATCCAGCAATAAAGGGGCCATGAGGAAAATTCTATTCACGCCAGTAAAGATATGGGTGGACAAATTTCTATTCAATGCTAGAGTTGTTAGATAGCCATTCCTCGGTAGCCTGCAGTCTGCATAAGCTGACTAATGATAGACTATTAGCCAGTATGAGCATGCAGACTACAACTTTAATCAACCCTTCAGTTTTACCCCGCTGACATGTTGTAAGAGAGAATTTAGACAAGGAGGAGATTACTGCTAATACTATAATTTTATTTTTATTTTTTTTCCTACTCTGGCCCCGTTGTACCTTTGGGTTTCCCCACACCAGTGGTCTCAATTTAATAAGAGATATAAAATTTTGAATAGCGAAAAGTCCTAGGGGAACCCGCAGCTGCGACTCGTTTCCCTCTGTTCAAAGAAGTAGCAGCGAGCCTAACTAACTAGCCTACATACCTAAAGCCTAAATACTAACCTAAACTCACATAAAACTATACATATAATTTACTAATAAATACATTTTTACTTGTCTTTCAACACCTCTTGGGCAAAGGTCATGAAGGCTGAAAATCTATTTGCGTCGTTTACAAACATGTCGTAGTTCTCAGGAGGCCAGTCCACATATGAGGAAGCACTAGCTTGGCGTAGAAACGCGGACATTGGAGGATGACATGGTCAGCCGTATCCAACTCGCCACACGAGCACAATGGGGATTCCTATTTTTTGAAGAAATGGAGCTTGTTATTGAAGTCCCCGTGACCACTGATACGTTGGCTGGTGAAGTAATCTGGGACGTACAACGTCAGCTTAGTTCTGGTCCTGGGAAAATGTGTAGGTCATCCTACCTTTTCTGGAGTTGGTCCAGCGACTCTGCCAACTGTCCCAGACGGTTTTTTCAATATGGTGGAGCGTTTCTCTAAGGTCCTGTTGTCCTATTGTGAAGATAAACTCTCCTATCTTGTAAGGCAATCCCCTGACTGCTTGGTATATAACAACCCGCTTTGCTACCTCCAGGTCTATCGGAAGCTGGCCAGCCATCACCTGCAATGGTTCGCTCGAAACTGTCCGATACGCCCTGGTTACCATTAGGAGAGCTCTTCTTTGGGCTTGGCATAGAAGGTTTTTGGTCGCTTTCGACATCTTTTGGGCCCAGGATGGAGCTGTGTAGCACACTATAGGGACAAACAAAGCTGTATATAAAATACATCTGTTCTTATCAGGGACGCCCCAAGTATTACGTGCTATTGTCCTTAGGTGGTGAAATCGCCCTTGACCGAATCTCAGAGATGGGAAGCTTGATGGTTGAGATTTAACCTCTCCCCGATGTGTACTGAAATATGAAAAATTAAAGAATACTATAAGCATTTTTTGATCGTACACTGCAATTAAAATTTTCAGGACATATTCCGACCATTAAAAGTCATTAAACAGTTAAGAGGCCTTTGGAATATACATCCCATATCCCCTGGGATTTAGATTAGTTATGTCCTGTGGAATGTGAGACTCGAAACCTCGCTGTCACGCTTTTCGGTTTTAAAATAAGAATGGCCGACCAAAGACTTGTCCCATTTGTCTTCCAACCCCTCCGAACCCAACCCCCAGTTTAAAGTCCCAGAAAATAAACGGCCATTTTATATTTTATTTTATCTTTGGTCAAGTACGCTTAATCTTAATCTGTCTTTATTCAAATTCCCAACGGGCCGTTTGCTGTTTTACACAGAAATATATTCTAATCTCTCTCCATATAAAACTAAAAAAGAATGGATTCCAAAGAGATTTGGTATTTATCTGGCTCTCCGTCCTCTCTGAATATTTTTCTTCATGAATAACGCTCTAGATTTGGGTATACTGTTAATCATGTTTTTAGCAGCAATTCCGTTAAGTCGTACTCATGACGCGATTTTCGAAAAAGGTCCTCAAATGTCTATCAATTCTTCGTAGAAGACGACAAAAATAAGGTCCGTTCAAAATTACACACACACACACACACACACACACACAAATATATATATATAATATATATATATTATATATTATATATAATATATATATATATATATATATAAGGATGTCCCAACTTCCCCTGCCCCCCCCCTTCTCCCCGCGACTCTAACTTTGTAATTTCCCACTGAATGGCATACTTTTTTGACGGATACTTATAGAAAATCCAATTCTAAAACGAGTTTATATCAGTGAATTTTTCGATTTAACACATCCTGTAGCCATAAAATGCACAAATCTTTTATGTCAGAAACGGAAGGTTTAATTGAAAAATTCTGCGATATAAATGTTGTAGCCTACAAAATTATTTTGAAACAAGTCTATGGGAAGAGGTATGAAATTTATAAAAAAAAAAAAAAATTTCGCTTTTGAAAAAAAGATTTATGCATTTTACGGCTAATGGATGCGACAAATCGAAAAATTCACAGATATAAACTGGTTTTAGAATGGATTTTCTGCTAGAATCCGTCAAAAAAAGTATGACATTCCTTTGGAAATTCCAAAGATTGGGTGGCTGGAGAAGTACTGGAGAAGGCTAAAAGGTTAAATATGGACGGAAACGATTTCAGGGGTCTCAGTTCTGCCATACCAAGTCTCATCTATTTATTAATTTACAATTGGCAATTTTAAGGGGCTGGCACGGAAAGTTGGGACTCCTTATATGTACATTTATACTTGTCAGTTCAGACCACTCTAACCGTCACAATTCTTATTTAATCGTAAGAAAACTCAATATACAAGCCCACATCATCTTCAAGCCCGTCAAAAGTCGTTCTGAGTTAGTTGTCCGTTAGTCAGTAGGTTTTATGTGTCTGCCGTATTAGGTTGTTTACGTTTTAGTCCAGGTCTGTTTTTACTTAGCTCTTAGATCTGTCAAACAAGAGTTTTTTGTTAGCTAGTGTCCAGGTAAATTGTTTTCGGGTTGTTGTCATCATTCGTATTGGGTTGTTTACGTTTCTGGTGTTTTTGTGAGTTGGTCTGGTATAGTTTGCTAATGTGTAGATAAAGGTATAACGTGATATGTGTACAATTGTTGGTATACATCAAAGCTGATCTTACATAATACAATAGAATCGGGATGTACGTCTGTGTACGTTGTCGCTTCGTCTGTGGGTTCTCCTGCGTGTGTCCGTCAGTTGGCGTCTTCCGTTCGTTATTCTGTTTAAGTAGTTGCAATGGTCTGAAGATCGTGTCTGAGGTAGTGTTGAGCTGTTCGTTGATAATGTCTCCGTTGAATGTCCGATGTTTGTAAATCGCCATGTTCTCTGGTATGTCTAATCTTCGTCCTTTCGTTTTCCCGTGTAGGAGTTTCATACTGTCGGCTATATTTGTAGGGTCATGCCAATGATCGTTCAAGTGGTTGGCGAAGTTGGAGTGCCGTTTATTCAGTCTGAATGAGCATATGCATTCGTTGTATCGAGTTTTCAGTCTCCTCCCATTTTGTCCAATGTGCGTGTTGTTGCAACTGCACGTTATTCTGAACGTAGTTTGGAGTCCTTCTTTTCGTAGTACATTGGTGATTTTATGGGTGTAGGTAATGGCGTGACGTTTCGTGATTGGTTCTCCAAGGGTGTTTGAGTCTCGTTTAGCGATGCTGGTTATTTTCTTGAGTAATTTGTCACTCGTGCGTCGTCTGTAATCGTTGCCGTAGGCCATCTCTTATACTGTTTTTAACTCCTTGTCATAGTTGTCTCTTGAGAGCGACAGTGTATCCAGTCTGTGCAGCATGTGTCGAAATGCAGTAAGTTTCTGTTGAGTTGGGTGATTTGAAGTGGCGTGTGTATGTTGGGTCTGTCCTTTTTCGAATGCTGTTGGTGTCCTTGATGAACTGGAGGGTTTTGTCGACGTAATCTTATGTGGTCACGATTACAGTTGCGTTGCTTTGTCAGCTTTAGTTACTGTGAGTTTGTTTGTTCGAAGTTTGGTTCTTAAGGTTTCCGCCGTTTTGTTTTCGGTTGAGTCGGTGTTGTTACCTCTTTGATTCTTTGGAAAGGTTTTCTAGTATGTCTGCTATTTTATGTCTCATTCTTCTGTCTGTTTGTGTTGCGGTAAGTAGGTTGTGAGGGCGGGGAAGCCATCATTCCCTGGTTCGCCACAAGCATTAGACTGAAATAAAATTAATAAAAGACATAATTTAATAATAAGAAAGCATCAGACTGAAGTAGTTAATATTTTATGGAAAGATGAGGGTAAATAATACAAGCCACCATTTGAGTTATCCAAAGAATCAAAATATATTAAATAAGGAATAGCATATAAATATAACCTTATAGTAATGAACCTTCTGAAAGATTATAACAGAATGAGACTAATTAGATACACTTTAAACCTGAGAAAAATACTAATTTAGGGACTAACCTTAAATCTAAGGAAACAAGCATTAACTATTGGTAAAGATGTGATAAGAACAAACAGACTTTAACTTTATGAAATATGACTGTACGACATAGAAAGAACAAAATGGCTACCCCTTTGTTTAGGTTATAAACTTTAGCGGCAAGCCAATAATATATATAATCGAATATGATTCAAATGTCCTATATCATAAGTACTCATTTAATATGTCGATAATGCTAGCATTATAATAAAGAAAGAGGTACCTTCTAGAAAACTATACTTTCCATGCGGGCGAGTTTCCTTTCACGTGTTATTTGTGTTCAGCAGAAGATTTCTTCTTCTCGCTGATGCAAAATAATAGCGTATTTTCGATGTGGGAATCCTTTCTGAATTCAGGAGCGGCGGGAGCAGAACAGTGTTCACCTTTCTTTTAGCGGAGCACAATACCAAGTCCGTGCCTTAGTCACATCGAATGATGGAATCCAACTCTATTCAGGAGCGCGGGAAGCAGAACAGTGTTCACCTTTCTTTTGCGGAGCGCGCTCCAAGCCCTCCTTTTTCAATCGGGTCGGTGGATTACCAACGTCTATTCAGGAGCGGCGTAAGCAGAACTAGTGTTTCACACTTTCTTTTTGCGGGAGCCATCCAAGCCACGTGCCTTCAACATCGAGCGATTCGGAATCACACTTCCCTATCAGGAGCGGGGGTAGCAGAACGTTGTTCACCTTTTTTTTGCGGAGCACAACCAGGCTACTGCCTTTCACTCGAGCGATGGAATCCAACTCTATCAGCGAGCGTGGCAAGGAATCAGAACCAGTGTTCATCCTTTTCTTTTGCGGAGCAATCACAAGCCACTGTGCCATTCACTCGGAAAATGGAATCCAACTCTATCAGGAGCGGCGGGAGCAGAACAGTGTATTCCACCTTTCTTTCCGGAGCAATCCCACATGCCCGTCCCTTGTCAAATCGGGCGGTGGAATTCCGAACTCTATCAGGAGCGGCGGAAGGCGCACAGTGTTCAACTTTCTCTTCATTGCGGAGCACACACCATGTCGTGCGCTTTCACTCGAGCGATCGGAACACCAACTCTATTCACAGGATCGGCGGGAAGCAGAACACAGTGTTCACCTTTCTTTTGCGGAGCAATCCAAGCCACGTGCCTTTTCACTCGAATGATGGACATCCAACTCTAATTCAGGAGCGGCGGGTGCAAGAACAGAGTATCACCTTTTCTTTTGCGAGCAATCCAAGCCACGTGCCTTTCACTCGAATGATGGAATCCAACTCTATTCAGGAGCGGCGGGAGCAGAACAGTGTTCACCTTTCTTTTGCGGAGCAATCCAAGCTACGTCCTTTTTCAATCGGGCGGTGGATTCTCAACATCAATTCAGGAGCGGCGGAAGCAGAACAGTGTTTCACCTTTCTTTTGCTGGAGTCAATCCAACCTACTTCCTTTCACTCGAATGATGGAATCCAACTCTATTCAGGAGCGGCGGGAGCAGAACAGTGTTCACCTTTCTTTTCGGAGCAATCCAAGCCCGTCCTTTTCAATCGGGCGGTGGATTCCAACTCTATTCAGGAGCGGCGGAAGCAGAACAGTGTTCACCTTTCTTTTGCGGAGCACAACCACGTGCCTTTCACTCGAGCGATGGAATCCAACTCTATTCAGGAGCGGCGGAAGCAGAACAGTGTTCACCTTTCTTTGCGGAGCAATCCAACCACGTGCCTTTCACTCGAATGATGGAATCCAACTCTATTCCGGAGCGGCGGGTGCAGAACAGTGGCATTCACCTTTCTTTACGGAGCAATCCAAGCCCGTCACTTTATACAATCGGGCGATGGATTCCAACTCTATACAGGAGCGGCGGGAAGCAGAACAATGTTCACACTTCTTTTGCGGAGCAATCAAAACCACATGAGTGCGCCTTTCACTCGAGCGATGGAATCCAACTCAATTCAGGAGCCGGCGGGAGGCAGAACAGTGATTCACCTTTCTTTTGGCGGAGCACAACCACGCCGTGCCTTTTCACTCGAATGATGGAATCCTAAATCTAATCATGACGGCGGGAGCAGAACAGTGTTCACCTTCTTTTGCGGAGCACAACCACGCTAGCCTTCCCACTACGAATTGATGGAATCCAACTCTATTCAGGAGCGGCGGGAGCAGAACAGTGCTTCACCTTCCTTATACGGAGCCCAATCCAAGCCCGTCCCTTTTCAATCGGGCGGTGGATTCCTAACTACTAATAAGGAGCAGCGGCGGAAGTTCATAAACTAGTGTTCACACCTTTCTTACTTGCGGAGAGCACAACCAAGTCGTGCGCTTTCACTCGTCGAGCGATAGATTCCAACTCTGTTCAGGAGCGAGCGAAGCAAGAACATGTGTTCACCTTTGCGTTTATGCTGGAGCAATCCAAGCCCTTCCTTTTCACTCGGGCGATGGATTCCAACTCTTCAGGAGCAGCGGGGGCAGAACAATGTTTACCTTTCTTTACGGAGCAATCCAAGCCCTTCCTTTTCAC